>CAUYUJ010006836.1:426176-443676 GCA_963575745.1 Prorocentrum cordatum
TTCTTGTCTCCCCCTCTTGCTCCCGCCTCCTCCTCCTCCTCCTCCTCCTCTCCCTCCTCCTTTTTTCCCCTCCTCCTCCTCCTTTCCCTCCCCCTCATCCTTCTGTTCCTTCTCTTTTCCTCCTCCTCCTCCTCCTGTCCTCCTCCTCCTCCTTCTCCTCCTCCTCCTCCTCCTCCTCCTCCTCTGGCGGACGGCGGCCCCGAAGCACTAACCACTCTGTAGGAGGGCGGCGCGCTCGCCCTCGATAAGGGGGCGGCGGCGATGGCGGTGCCCACGCTGGGGTCCGCAGGCACAAGAGGCGGCCGCTGTGGGAGGTGGTGCGGAGGTGGTGTCGTCGGTGGCGGCGTTGGAGGCCCCAAGAATATACACCACCACCACGTCGACTTCTCCTCCCTCCTCTGCCCTCAGATTCCTTTCCTCTTTCCTGGGGGAGAAAAGGGGTGAGGGAGGTGGTGGTGGTGAATAACGCTGGAGGCCTGGAAATGGGCACCAGCGCCAACACAGGAGGCTGCCTCCACAGGGGTAGGATGACCCTAGATTTTGGTGTTGGTGGTGGTAGTTCGGCCACCTAGAGAGCCCGAGTACTACCACCATCGCCGAGATCGGGAGCCCTCGGTGAAGGCACACGGCCGACCGATCTTGGTGTTGGTGTCAACCCCTAGGCCTTCGTGGAGGTGGATGCTGGGAAGGCGTCGGGTCGTCGGGTGGGGCGTGGAGAATGCTAGTGCTGATGAGGCCCTGGGTTTGGGCGGCTGCGATGTGGCAGCGGCTGGGGCTGTGGGCAGAGGGGATGCCAAGGTGGGAGAGAGCGTGATCCACCGCCGCTTCACTGTGGGAAATTCCCCCCCCCCCGCCCCCCCTCTTCCTCCAGAGCCCGGGGGCCCCCCCCTCTGAAAATCCCTCCCTTCCCCCGGCAAAACCCCCTTCCCCCCTAACCCCTCCCCCACCGGAAAAACCGAAAAAACCGAGGGGGTGTCACTACCGGTTTGAACCCCCCCCCCCCCTCCAGAAAACCGGGGGGGGGATCACTACCGGTTCGAACCCTCCCCCACTCACCCGAGACTGCCAACGGATCTCCGAGTCTACAATTTCCTCCGTTCCCCGTCTCTCTAGCTTTCTTGGCATCCCTTCTCCCCTGCTGTGCCGCCTCGGACCAGAATCGGACTTCTCATTGCAACAAAAAACAACATATACATAAACTTTTCGAGATCCACGCGGGTCTCTTGGATCTTCGCTGGCCCCCCTCCGAGCGCGCCAGGGGCGGCGCCGGAGGCGCCGCCAGAGGGGCCCAGCGCGGATCCAAGAAATCCGCGCGGAGCGCCAAAAGTTTATGTTTATGCTGTTTTTTCTTCTCCGATTGGTATCCCCTCCCCCTTGCTCTGCCGCCTCGGACCCTACTCGGACTTCTCATTACATCATTCTTCTCCGTGGCATTCCATCTGAGATGCCCATCAATCCAGGGTCGTCCGTTACACTCCGCCCGAGTCTCCCTCGAATCCCCGTGCTCGATGCCACTGTCAAACCACAGCGCTCGCTGCTTCGCCGCCTGCTTGAGTCTTGCTTCAACCCAATTTGCCCGCCCTGAATCCTGCTTCTTCGCAGAAGCTGGCCGTATGCCTCGTCGTCTCAACGTCGCAGGGTCGGCCTGCGAAAGCGTCAGCGCAGCTGGGAGTCACACAGAAGATACAGCGTTACGATTGCACAACTGTGTCTGATAGAAAAGGGAGCCGTCGTTGGTTCGAGCACGTGCCACTTGCCGAGCAACGCCCCACAGGGGTAGCAACTTCGACTCTACCCGAAGGAGTGATGCGCAGGAAAACGGGATGGCACAGCGAGAGGTGCGGAAGGGTTGGAGAAGAGGAAAGGCACGGGACAGGGTGAGGAGAGAAGGGCGCAAAAGAGGGGAGGGGGTGAAAGTGGAGATACATAGGGCATGGACAGGAAGGATGTGTTGGGAAGGAGAAGCCAAGGGGCTCCCTATCATTGAATGGAGCGTGCACTACAAGAGCACGCGCGGGCTTCATGCACGCGCCGAGCGCGCCTGGATGCACGGATGCGATGCGCGCGTGGCGCGCATCGCATCCTGCCTCATGCCCCCCCCTCTCCTCTTCCTCCTCCTCCGCCTCCTCCTCCTCCACCCCTTCTCCTTATAGATAACTTTACCCTGTCGCACCCCGAAGCCAGTTTTTTGGGCGGCCGGGCGTTTCGCCTGAGACTTCTTCACAATTAATGACTCTGAAGTTGAAACGTTGGCAACAGCTTCACAGATGGAGGGCGGGTCGTTTTCAAAATGTGGATCTCGCCTTAGCATCGCGCACGTTCGTTTGAAACATGTGCAAGAATTTCACGAAGTGAGGGCCAGTGGTTTTCAACATGTGGCTCTCGCCTTAGCGCCGCGCGCACTCGTCTTGAACATTTGCAAGAGCTTCACGGGTTGAGGGCGAATCGTTGTCAAAATGTGGCTCTCGCCTTAGCGCCGAGCACATTCGTTGAAACAAATTGCAAGAGCTTCACGGATTGAGCGCGAGTGGTTTTCAACATGTGGCTCTCGCCTTAGCGCCGCGCGCACTCGTCTTGAACATTTGCAAGAGTTTCACGGATTGAGGGCGAGTCGTTTTCAAAATGTGGCTCTCGCCTAAGCGCCGCGCACGTTCGTCTTAACACATTGCACGAATTTCACGGATTGAGGGCGGTTCCTTTTCAACCTGTGGCTCTCGCCTGAGCGCCGCGCACACTCGTCTTAAACACTTGCAAGATTTTCACTGGTTCCAGCGATCAACGTACCAGAAATGGTGTGTTGGAGAGACTCAGGCTTACGAGGGTGCGCGAGTTATGTTGATTCGCGGTATTCAAGTCCCAAGAATGGTGCGTTGGCGCGATTCAGACGCAACAGTCAGGTTGATCCGTGGCGATGGAATCCCGAGAGCAATGCCCTGGCATGCTTCAGGGTCTTCAAACAATTGTCTTCCAACGAGGCAGTTCCCTCAGTAGAAATTAACCGTTGTAGGGGCCTGTGACGAGGGAGCTTGGAGGGAGGATTTATTCCAACATCGTTGATGCCTCTTGGGTTTACACTGGTCTATTCCTCCTCCTCCTCCTCCTCCTCCTCCTCCTCCTCCTCCTCCTCCTCCTCCTCTTCCTCCACAATTATTCAATATGAGTACTACTCCCCCTCTTCCCCTGATGACGTCTTGGGAATATTCGCCCCCCCCCCCGCGTATTGTTTTTTACACACAGGTTTCCCCGGCGTTGGGTTTTCGCCTGCATTTTTTTTCCAAAATGCTGCTCTCGCTGAGGCGCGGGCCTCATTTTCGGGCCCCGCTCGTTCCGAATCGTGCTCCCGCTGCAGCGCTGGCATCATTTCCGCCGGCGCCCGGGCTGCACGCCCGAGCCGGCGCCCGGGCCGGCGCTCGGGCCGGGTCCGGAGCCCGTTCCGGTCGCCGCCAGAAAATCGAGTTCCAAGGCGGCGCCGAAAAAAGGCCATTCTAATACACATTTTTCTTTTGAAAATGCTGAGTTTCTGCTTCCGGCGCCCGGGAGGCCTCCCGGGCCGATTACGACGCCCGGGCCGGCGCCCGAGCCGGCGCCCGGGCCGGGCGCCCGAGCCGGCGCCTGGGCTGGCACCCGTGCCGGGTCCTGGGTCCGGAGCCGGTTCCGGCCGGCGCCGGAAAATCGAGTTCCGAGGCGGCGCCGAAAAAAGGCCATTCCAATACAATTTTTCCTCTTGAAAATGCTGAATTTATGCTTCTGGCGCCCGGGAAGCCTTCCCCAGAGTTAGGTTTTCGCCTGCATTTTTTCCCAAAATGCTGCTCTCGCTGAGGCGCCGGCCTCATTTTCGGGCCCCGCTCGTTCCGAATCGTGATCTCGCTGCAGCGCTGGCCTCATTTCCGTGCTTCCGCTCGTTCCGAATCGTGCTCCCGCTGCAGCGCTGGCCTCATTTCCGCGCTTCCGCTCGTTTCGACTCGTGCTCCCGCTGCAGCGCTGGCGTCATTTCCCGTGCCATGCCACGGCATGCAATGCAATGCTAGGTTGATGCTACGCTTCGCGGTGCTCTTCTACGCCATGCCATGCCGTGCTCTACAATGCATCGCGTACCCTTTCGGGATCATCGCCCTGCTTGACATCCGACTGTGCGAATAGAGAGGTGATCTGCGCCATGGTAAGGGATGGGAGGGAAGGGGTAGGATGTCAGATATGACGCGAGCGCACCTAGCTTGTCCTCCTCCCCCTCCCCCCTCTCCGCTGGGCCACGGATGAGGGACCAATTTCTGCAACACCTGGAATACCAGCCACGCCCGAACCACACTTCGATACAGACTCACTCCGTGGAATCGCTGCGGTAGAAGTATACGTACATATATATATATATATATATATATATAGGTCTATCTATATATGTATATATTAATTTATTTATATCAAAATCATCGGCTGCAGGATGAGCAACAACAGATGCTTCGGCGACTTGGGCCCTTGAACACTTGACGCTCTACCGTCGTTGCACGCACATTGAATAGTTCAGGGCATGTTGACGATTCGTGGCAATGTAGCTGGCACGTCCTACCTGGTATATCGGCGTCTGGATGTAGCGCCGGACCTGCAGGCAGCAATGCTGCCGCTCGGATGCAAGCAGCATCAACACATAACAAAGTTGACCACGCAGGAGGAGCGGGGTGTCAGACTGGAACAACAAGCGCACTGCAAATCTGACGGTTGGACACCAGTCCTACTGCTCAAATCAATGATGTTGAACACATGAACTTGTAGCCGACTGCACGTTGAGCATGCAGGATGCATAATGTTAACAGACACGCGCGCGCATACACATTCACTCAAGAGACGTAGCAAGGCAATCAAGCAGAACTGTCGAGACCTCTGCCGATTTGTAGTCTTTCGCCTGAAGAAACATACAATTGCAATGAGCACGAACATATAACCCAAGTGCGTACAAAACGCAGATGCATTATGGTATGTCGCTACGTGCATTCACTGCCGAATCCTCTCCGCGATAGGGGTATCATGCAAAACCGTCACAACATTCAACCTGTATGCGATCACCATAAAGAAGCATGCGCATTGCAAACATCATTCTGGCGGGTTATGCCTTCGTCTAAGTCAGAGATGGCTGAATCAAGTGGCACTTCTCGTGTAGAATGTGCAAGAACCTAAGCGCGGCTCTAGTATAATGTAGGGCTCAACCCCCTTGCCGCCTACCAATATATGATATATGCCGCTCTGAAGCCTCCCTGAGTAAATCGGCACGGGTCGGCTCTTCCTCGTGTAATTCCCTGGTTATCTCTGCAAGCTCTCCTCCACCACACTTCCCTTCTTATCACCTCCTCCCCGCCCTCCCCCTCCTCCTCCTCCTCCTCCTCCTCCTCCTCATCCTCCTTTCCCTCCCCCTCCCCCTAAATATTCTGTAACCTCTACGGTTCGCACTCGCGCACAAATGTGGCGCACGTTGCGGTCCGGTGCAATCGGAAAACGGCCTCTGCCACAGGCCGTGATCGTCTCGGGCTCCTGCTCGGCGGATTTGACCCGAAGCGAAACGTGTCCTTGCGTCATGTAGTTCCTGGCGCCCTCAGGATGTACAGTGACCCGGGGGAGTCCAACCGCAGTGGACCCCAATTCAGCCTTGGTCCCACACCTTCAGGGCGCGTGGCGCATGGCCGTCCCCGCAGAGATGGACGACGACAGTTATGACGATTCTGTTGCACTTCATGTGATGATGTTGTCGCCATGTCTATGTCGGTGACCGCGGCAAAAGGCTACACATTGTTGCTACATGCTGGACCTTGTCCGACCAGATTGGCAATATTGCCTGTGTTTCAGGCTCGGGCTCATTCGCCCGCATGTTTGCCCTTCTTCCATGCCGGTTGCGCTGTGTTGGTTTCAACCCCTCTCTTCTAGGACACGCCTCTTAGCATGCGGGTCAATCCGTCCTCCTTCTCCTCCTCCTCCGTCTCCTCCTCGTTCTCCTCCTCGTTCTCCTCCTCCTCTTCTTCCTCCGCATTCTCCTCCCCCTTCCCCTCCCCCTCCCTCCCCCTTAGAAAATACGCAGATCCTCGCAGCGCCGCCGCCACCGCCGACGACGCCAACGACGCCGACGCTGGCTTCGCCGCCACTGCCGCTGCCGCCGCCGCCGCCGACGCCGACGCCGCCGCCGCCGCCGACGCCGACGCCGACGCCGACGCCGACGCCGACGCCGACGCCGACGACGCCCCCCCCCCCACGCGAGCCTCGCGGCTCGAGGCGCGCTGGGCGCACGCAGCGGCGGCCGGTGCCGCGCCGTGCGGGGCGCTCTGCGGCCGCGAGCTGCGCCGGGGGGGGGGTAACGATCGTGGCAGGACGTGTTCAAAGACTTGTCACTCGAGGAGGAGGAGGAGGAGGAGAAGGAGGAGGAGGAGGAGGAGGGGCAGGAGGAGGAGGAGCAGGAGGAGCAGGAGAAGGAGGAGGAGGAGGAAAAGGAGGAGGAGGAGGAGGAGGAGGAGGATGAGGAGGAGGAGGGGCAGGAGGAGCAGGAGCAGGAGAAGGAGGAGCAGGAGAAGGAGGAGGAGGAAAAGGAGGAGGAGGAGGAGGGGAAGGAAGAGGAGGAGGAGGAGGAGACATTTCGAGACCGTTCGGGCCGCCACGTCGTGGCTGCCCTCCGCGGCAGCGCCTCCCTCGCGCGCGCGCGGCGGGGCGGGCGGAGTCCCAAACGTTTCATTTTAGTCAACTGTTTCTTGTTCCTATCTCACGGAAGAGGAGGATGAGGCGCCGCGCGAGCTATCCTGAGAAGCCCGGGGCTTTTGGGGCGAGATATCGCCTGCGATCCGGCGCGCCGCTCCGGAAAGAGTCCGCTTCTCCCCACATCCGAGGTGGTGTTCTTGTTTCATCTGGACACCCCGTGCAGACTTCCTACTCCTCCCCCCCTCTCCTCTTCTGTCTCCGCACATTCACTCACTCACTACCTCACTCAATCACTCACACCTACATCATCATCATCGTCATCATCATCGTCATCATCGTCATCATCATCACCATAGTCACCATCACCATCATTAGCATCATCAACATCATTACCACCTCTCTCATCATCACTCACAATGCCATCATCGGCGCCATCATCATCACCATATCCTCATCATCACTCGCCTGCGCTCATCATCATCATAATCATATTCACCATCATCATCGTCTCCTGCCTCCTCGTTATCATCATCGTCATAATTACCGATACCATCGTCAACATCCACTCATCATCGTCGTGGCCAATCGCCACACACTAACGGCTTACGATCGCTCACTCTTTCACTCAATCGCTCACACACGATCATCATCACCATCACCACCAGCCTCATCATCATCATCAACAACATCATCATCATTATCATCATCATCACCATCGCCACCACCACCATCATCACCATCACCATCATCATTACACTCACCATCACCATCACCAACATCATCATCATCATCATCATCTTCATCACTGTCGCTTGGACTGCCGCCACTTTTGGGACCATCACACCTGAATCTGGAGAAAGTCTCGAGCGGGAACTTCGTTTGCGAGGGATCATCATCATCATCGTCACCATCATCATCATCATCATCATCATCATCATCATCATCATCATCATCATCATCATCATCATCATCATCATCATCATCGCATTCACCATAATCATCATCAACAGCATCATCATCATCATCAACAACATCATCATCACTGTCGCTTGTGTGCCAGCGGTCGTCACCTTTGGGATCGTCAAACCTGAAGCTGGAGGAAGTCTCGAGCGGGAGCCTTGTTTGCGAGTGAAGCGTGGTTACGTCTCCAGCGGAGCCCCCGCTATCTGGCCCGCAGATCATATGGTCAGTCCGAGCGGGTCAACGGAACCTTGTAGCTGTCGTCTTGTTTGGGTTTTTCCGATCCGAACATGGGGGAGTTATGTAGAGGGAGAATGGTTTGTGAGTGACTTGCGAGGAAGCCTCAGGCGGAAGCCCCTTCCCTATGAAGCCCGTAAATATTGTTACCAATACGACGGGGCCATCGGGTTCCTGTAATCGTCGTCATTGCTGGGTTTCTGAAGCTTAAAAACTGGGCAAATCTAGGGCGGGAGTCTCATCTGTGAGTGCATTGCGAGGAAGTCTGAGGCGGGAGTCCCTTCCATATTGGGGCCCGCAACTACTTGCACTTATCCGAACGGGTCATCGGGTTCCTGTAACTGTCGTCACTTTTGGACTCCTGAGGCCTGATTATGGCGGAAATCCCGAATGCACTGCGAAACAGTCTCAGGCGGGAACTCCCCCCCGATGGGGCCCGCAGCTCATTTCACCAATCCGAGCGGTCATCGTTTTCCTGTGGAAGCCGTTCGTTTTGGGGCTCCCCAGTCATGAATATGGCGGAAATTTCGAATGGAAATCCCGTTTGTGACTGAACCGCGACGATATCTCAGACGGGAGCCCCCTCCCTATGGGGCCCGCAACTCTTGTCACTAACCCGAAAGTGTTACTGGAACCCTGTAGTTGTCGCCACTGTGAGGCTCCTCAGTCTTGAATACAGCGTGAGTCTTGACGGGATCCTTGTCTGTGAGGAGTGATTTGAAAGGACGTCTCAGGCGGGAACCCCTCCCTATGGGGCCCTCTGCTCACGTTTCTAATCCGATCGGGCCATTGGATTGTTGTAGCTGTCGTCGCCGCTGGCCTCTTGAAGCTTGAACACAAAGCAAGCCTTTAGCGGGAGCGCCGTCTGTGATTGCAGGGCGAGGAAGTCTCAAGCGGGAGTTCCCTCCCTATGAAGCCTCAGCTGGATTCAAAAATTCCCATCCACCTGGATTACCATCCAAATTCCGGGCGGAACACACCCCTCGGGGCTTACGACGACGACGAGGACGACGACGACAATGTCAACGCCGACGCCGACGCCGGAAAATGGCGGAATCTTGAACGGGAGCCTTGTCAGTGAATGACTAATGAAGGCGTCGCAGGCGGGAGCTCCCCCTCTATAGGGCCTGCAGCTCATGTTGCTAATCCGAGCGGGCCAGCGGAACCTTGTAACAGTCGTCGCTGTTGGCTTGTTGACGCTTCAGTATTGAAACATATCAGCCGAGAGCGTCGTTTGTCATCGATGGCGAGAAAATTTCAAGCGGGAGCCCCCGCAATGGGGCCCGCAACCCATTTTACCAAGTCGAGCGGGTCATCGACACCCTGTACCTGCCGTCGCTGTTGGCCTTTTGAAGCTTGAATATGGTGGGAATCTCGAGCGGGAGCCTCGTGTGTGAGCGGATGGCGAACAAATGCGTGCGGAACATGCTGATCCAGCGGCCGCCCGTGCGAAAATTCCTGGAACGCGGGCCACCGGCTTCCCTGCGGAAAGTGCCCAGGGAATTCGACAAGAGAGCTGGGAACCCCAGGGCTGAGGGGGAACGGCTCGCGTCACAGCTGGGCTTCGCGCTGCCTCCCGCCCGAGCGCGGCCGCGACTAGCTCGAGACCTGCGGGATTGTCCCAAAGGCTTGCTCCCGCGCCCAAGCGGCTCGTGGGGTTGTCCCAACTGCCTGGCCCACGGGGTTGTCCCAGCGGCCTTGCGATCTGGCCATCGTTGAACGCGCCCGTGCTGGCCGTGACGGCAACGGCGCCAAAAAACATCGGCTTGCGTGCCCTTGCCAGAACGGGGCGGGGTAGGAGGTGGATGGGGGAGAAGAGGCAGGAGGACGAGGCGGAGGCAGAGCAAGGGGCGGGAAGAGGGCCCCGCCAGGGCGGAAAGGAGAAGGGCGAGAAGGAAACGGGAAGAGAGCCTCTGCACTCACAAGGACGACGATGAGGTCTACTTCCACCCTCGTTTGGGAGATTATCATGCGGGGTCCCACCGTCGGAAAAATGCCCCATCTCCAGAATGCTTTCTGTTTTCTCTGAATGCCCCGCGCAGTCCTCATACTTCACCAAACACCCCCTTACCCTCTTCACCATGTACTCATGCCCACCATCGCCATCATCGTGACCATCGTCTCGCCATCATCATCAATCATCACTTCCATCATCCCATGATGGTCACCGGCCATCGCCATCATTATCATGCAATGTTTTCTTTGAACGCCCCCGCGCAGGAAAACCACCCCCACATCATCGTGAGTGAACTGCGAGGAGGTCTCAGGCGGGAGTTCTGCCTGCATGGAATGCTCAGGCGGGTCCCCCCGTCCTTGGGGCCAGCCCCTTGTTACAAAATACAATGGGTCATCTGGCTTGTATAAATTTCATCACTTTTGGGCGCTTCAGTTCTGAATCTGGCGGAGATTTCGAGCGGGGCCTCTTCTACAAGTGAACTGCGACGAAGTCTCAGGCGGGAGCCCTCTCCCTATGCGGCCAGCAGATCATGTTATTAATCCGACTGGGGCATCGGCTTCTTGTAACTGTCGCTTCTTCTGGGCTCCTCTTGCCGTCGCTCGGACGTCCATTTCCCATGCGTTTTTCGGTTTCGTGCGTGTTTTTGTTGCTCGATGGTCCAAAATGGTCCTCGATGATTCTCGCCGAGAAGAAAACACACACGTCCGAGCGATGCCAAGTCCTGGTCCTGAACATGGCGGACGTCTCGAGCGGGAGCCCCGTCTGCGAAGGAATCGCGCCGACGTCTCGGGCAGGAGCCCCCCTTCCCCGTGGGGCCCCGAGGCTCGTGCTCGTGATCCGAGCAAAGCGTCGGCCTGTCGTCCCTGCTGGGCTCATCGAGACGGAAGCTGGAGGAGCTCTCGAGCGGGAGCCTCGTCGGTGAGTGAACTGCAAGGGAGTTTCGGGTGGGAGACCCCTCCGCGTGGGGCCAGCAGCTCGTGTTACGAATCCGAGCGGGTCCTCGGAACCTCGTAACTGCCGTCGCTGTAAGGCACCCCAGTCTTGAATATGCCGGGAGTCTTGAGCGGGAGCCTCGTCTGTGAGTGAACTGAAAGGACGTCTCAGGCGGGAGCCCCTCCCTATGGGGCCCTCAGCTCAAGTTACTAATCCGAGCGGGCCATTGGAATTTTGTAACTGTCGTCGCTGCTGGCCTCTTGAAGCTTGAGTGCAGAGCAAGCCTTCAGCGGGAGCGCCGTCTGTGATAGCATGGCGAGGAAGTCTCAGGCGGGAGCTCCCTCCATATGAGGCCTCAGCTGGACCCAGATTCTCATCCACCTGGATTCTCATCCAAGTTCTGAACGGAGCACACCCCTGGGGGCCTACGACGACGACGACGACGACGACGACGACGACCCCAAATCTCCGACGGTATGATTGTTTCAATTCCGGCGCCTAGCCTCGATTTCGGCCTCCGATTCCCGTTCATCAAGCGTCGCAGCCATCCCAAAGCGCCTCCGAGAATCGAGAAAAACCGCCCCCGGGGAAGCCATCGGGACTCCCGGGGCCGAACGCACCCCCGAGGTGGCCCCCACGAGGGTCCCCGAGACGGCCCCGCCCAAGCGGCCCCCGGGCCGTCCGAGATAGCTCTCTTTTGAACGACCCCTGGGGGGCTCCAGGAGGGCCCCGAGAGCTCCACGGGAGCCCCGCGGAGCGCCTCGAGCAAGCTGCGGCCGTGCCCCCCCCCTGAGGGGCCGAGAGGGCGCCCCTTTGGGCAGGGACCCGCGGGCGCTCTCGCGCCCTCCCGGAGCGGAGGCGCTTGGCGCCCTCGGGCTGACAAATGCGCTCCACACGCCTGCTCCCCATCCGGCCTCACCTGCCACGTGGACGGCGCTTCCCCCAAGCCCATCATGCTCGCTCGCTCGCATGCCCTCTCGCACTCGTTCGCTGGAGCCGTGGCACTGGCCTCCTGCACTTGGGCATAAGACTCCCAAAGCTCGCACAACACCCCACGCCCCGAAACGGTGGCCCCGACGAACTTCTGCGCGCGCCTGATTGCTGCCGACGACCCATCAACCAGATGCTGCCATGGCAGAAGGGGCTGCGTAGACACAGAAGGCGCCCACATGCTTAACAACTCTCCTTCTCCTCTTCCTCTTCCTTCTCCTCATTCCATCCTCTTCCACAAGTTGGCTCGCAACGACATTCGCAGATGATGAGGCACACGTTCAACAGGAAGCCGATGACCATCGCTGCCAGAAACTGCCAAATACTTGGGGCGCCGAGTGCTCGTGGACAGGAGGATGTGAGGCGGAGGAGGGGAAGGAGGGGGAGGGGTGGTGGGAGCAGGGCGAGGAGCAGGGAGATGTGTGTGGAAGGAGGTGGTGGGCACCTCGAAACGTGAGCCTGCCGAGGCAAGGGCGAGGCCATGGACTGGGCCGGCAGAGCTGCCCACACGCGGGGCGCCGGGCCTTCTGTGGCGGCCAGCGGACTGGGGGCGACTGCCGATTCTGCCCAGCGGTCGCCCCTGGCGAGCCGGCGGGCATTCGCGCGCGCGCGGGGCGCAAACGCTCGGCGGCGGCGGCGGCGATCGAGTCGGACGGGCGAGAGCGAGGGGTCGCGAGGGGTCCCAGCCCCTCTGGGGCCTCCACGCTGGGGGGTGAGGTGGGCGTGCCTACTGCGGCGTCCCCGGGCATGCAGTGTCCCAACTGCAGAAGCGGGTCGTCGCTCCAGCGGTCGAGGCGTCCCCACCCGCTTCGAGACATCGTGGTCGCGTTCCCATGCCCCCCCACCACCTGTGGGCAAGCCGCCCACCTGGCACCCTAGCACCTCACGCGATCTCATCCTCGCCCTCCTCCTGATCGACTTCTTCCGGTCTGCGACGACCCCTGGGCACCGCTCGAGCGACCCTGCAGGAGGGGCAATCGTTGTACTATCTTCTCGCCTTCCCAACCCTTGCGTCGGAATTCGTAAAATCTGTGGGCCAGATCAGGCGGGTGGTAATGGCGGGTGACCTCAATCGGGAGAAAACAAAAAGGCCCCAAAGGGGCCCTTCGGGGCCCCTTCTGGGCCCCTGCTGGCTTCAAAAGGGGCCCTAAAGGCACCCTTTAGGGCCCTTTTCTTCATCCCCCATGTAGGTCACCGAGGAGGAGGAGGAGGAGGAGGAGGAGGAGGAGGAGGAGGAGGAGGAGGAGGAGGAGGAGGAGGAGGAGGAGGACGAGGAGGAGGAGGACGAGATGGGGGAGGAGGAGGACGAGATGGGGGAGGAGGAGGACGATGGGATCGACGACAGCGAGGAGGACAAAGCGAGGAATACACCATTACCACTCGTCCGACCAGATCCTGCTGCGCTCTCGTCGGCACTCCCTCGCGGCCTCTCTCCCAGCAGCGGCGGCCCTGGTCGCGCTCGGATCCGCGCCCCGGGAGCCGAGCCCCTGGCAGCAGAGATACACGCTGCGCGCCGAATCGCACGCAGAGAGCACGGCTGCAACAGCACGCAATATCATACTCTCACACAGTATATATATATATATATATATTATTATTGTAATTTATATATATATATACATATGTACAGACATATATATATATATATATATATATATATATTAGATACACACTGAATGCCCACGCACAAAGAGGCCCTAAAGAGGCGCCCCACGAGGCCCCAGGAAGCCCCCCAAGAGGTCCCAAGAGGCCCTCCTGCAAGGGGCCCCAGAACTGCCCCCAAGAGGCCCCCGAGAGCGCTCCGAAGAGACCCCAATAAGCATCCCTGAGAACTCTGACCCACAACCCAGGCACGGTGGCGGGATGGGCCGAAGGCTGAAATATCCGCCGCCCCCTGCTTGCAGGGGTGCACGGCGTGCTGGATGATTCAGGTTTTGGTTTTGGTTCTTTTTCTAAAAGAACTCCCCAGTGGGCTTCGGCCCGTCCCGCCGGCCACCCGCAAATTTCGGAAAACCCATCTCTCAATGCCCAAAAACGGCCGTTTCGCTCGGGACATCCTCAAAAAATCGCGAAGATGGCCCAAGATGGCCTCCAAGTCCGCCCGAGATGGTCCAAGACGGCCTCCAAAACGGCCCAAGAGAGTCCAAGACGGCCCAAGACGGCCCAAGAGGCCCCCCAGAGGCCTCCCAGACGGCCCAAGAGGCCTCCAAGAGGTCCTCCAGGAGAGTCCGAAGAGGCCAAAATCATTGATTTTCCTTGGTTTTTGAAGGATTTTGGCATTTGCGCCTTTTCGGCTCTCCGACGGCTCAAGACGGCCCAAGAAGCCCCCAAGATCGCCCAAGAGGCCCCCAAGAGAGCCCCATGATGGCCCAAGTGGCCTCCAAGATGGCCCCTAGAGGGCCCCAAGAGGGCCCAAGAGGCCTCCAACACGCCCAAGATGGCCTCCCAGACGCCCAAGATGGCCTCCAAGACGGCCCTGGAGCATTCCAAGCGGGCCCCAAGTCGGCCCATAGAGGCCCCCCAAACGGCTTCCGACGGCTTCAGACGTGCCAGGAACCCACCAAGATGGCCGAAGTTGGCTCGAAGCTGGCCCGAGACGGCCCAAAAAGCCCCAAAGATCGCCCAAAGCTTGCCCAAGAGGCCTCCAAGACGGCCAAGATGACCTTCAAGATGCCCACGTGTTCCCCGAAGGCTTTCCAAACCGATTCGGGGAACACGTGGTCCGATAGCTTGGCAGGTCTGGCCTCAACGTTCGGCCACATAGGCGCTTCCAAAAAGGCAGGGGGCGGCGGTGATTCGCCGTAGGCGTCTTCGATCCGCCGCACCCTTTTGCTGTAGCAAAGGGGTGCCTGGCGTGCCAGACTATATGGGTTTTGGTTTTGGTTCTTTTTCCAAAATAACTCTCCCAATGGGTTTCGGCCCGACCCGCCGGCCACCCATACATCGCCCAACTCCCGGAAAAATCCTCCTAGGCGGCTCAAGATGGCCTCCAAGATGGCCACGTTGGCCCAAGATGGCCTCCACGATGGTCCAAGATGGTTTCAAGTCCGCCCAAGATGGTCCAAGACGGCCTCCAAGATGGCCCAAGAGAGTCCAAGACGGCCCAAGACGGCCCAAGAGGCCCCCCAGAGGCCTCCCAGACGGCCCAAGAGGCCTCCAAGAGGTCCTCAAAAAAAACCAGAAGAGGCCAACATAATTGATTTTCCTTAGGTTTTTGAAGGATTTGGGAATTTGCTTCTTCTCGGCATTCCGACGGCTCAAGACGGCCCAAGAGGCCCCCAAGATCGCCCAAGAGGCCCCCAAGAGAGCCCCATGACGGCCCAAGTGGCCTCCAAGACGGCCCCAAGAGGGCCCCAAGACGGCCCAAGAGGCCTCCAACACGCCCAAGGTGGCCTCCAAGACGCCCAAGATGGCCTCCAAGACGGCCCCGAAGCGCCCCAAGAAGGTCTCCCGTTTGCCCAGAAAGGCACCCAAGACGGCTCCCGACGGCGTCAGACGTGCCAGGAACCCACCAGGATGGCGAAGTTGGCTCGAAGCTGGCACAGGACGGCCCAAGAGGCCCCCAAGAGGGCCCCCAGGAAGGCCAGAAGAGGCCAACAACATGGATTTTGCTTAGGTTTTTTGACGGATTTTGACATTTGCTTCTTTTCGGCCTTCCGACGGCCCGAGACGGCCCAAGAGCCCCCAAAGATCGCCGAAAGATCACCCAAGAGGCCTCCAAGATGGCCCCAGAACGGCCCCCAAGACGGCACAGGAGGCCTTTAAGACGCCCAAAATGGCGTCCAAGACGGCCCTGGAGCATTCCAAGAGGGACTCAAGTCGGCCCATAGAGGCCCCCCAAACGGCTTCCGACGGCGTCAGACGGACCAGGAGCCCACCAAGACGGCCGAACATGGCCCTAAGATGGCCCAAGACGGCCTAAGAGGCCTCCAAGAGGGCCTCCAGGAAGGCCCGAAAAGGCCCAAATCATTGATTTGCCATGGGTTCTTGAAGGATTGTGGCATTTGCTTTTTTTCTGCCTTCCGACGACCCGAGATGGCCCAAATGCCCACAAAGATCGCCAAAGAGGCCCAAGACACGGCCCCAAGAGGCCCCCAAGACGGCCCAAGAGCTCTCCAAGACGCTCAAGATAGCCTCCAAGACGGCCCAAGAGCCCTCCAAGACGTCCTCCAAGAAGGCCCGAAAGGGTCAGAATGGCCTCCAGACGGCCAAGATGACCTTCAAGATGCCCACGTGTTCCCCGAAGGCTTTCCAAACCGATTCGGGGAACACGTGGTCCGATAGCTTGGCAGGCCTCTGGCCACAACCTTCGGCCACATAGGCGCTTCCAAAAAGGCAGGGGGCGGCGGTGATTCGCCGTAGGCGTCTTCGATTGAATGCCCACGCACAATGCATTCTATGATGAGGGAGTGGTGCGTGTAGACATTTCCACAATGCAGTTGGACCAACTGTGATTGGAAGCGGCTGCGCCTAACGTGGCTTTATCACAAGTGCCAGCACGAAAATCCCACCAGACCATGGGGCGTAGGTGATTCAGAGTGCCAGCTCTTCCCAAACAGCCTCTCTTTCCCCTATCGGAGAGTGGTTTACAGGCGGGAAGGCGCGCCAGAGGGTTGGAGCGTCCAGCGTAGTGCTAAGCAGATGGCACCCAGACGGGCCCCACGTCGTCTCCAACAGAACCTTCAACCACAAGCCATCGATCACATCCGTCATGTCGTCCCATAGTCGACTCGGGCCTTTTGTAGCGCCTCTGCATGTTCGACCGCGTGCGCCGCTGACGCGCCGCGTGCTTGCTGTAGCCAGGCCGTGAGCGGCGCTGGCTCCGCCGAGGCCTCTGCGGTCGCCCCGGGCTGCGCGAGATGCTGTGCCGGCCTTGGCCTTGGCCGCTGCCTCCGCCTTGGCCCAGAGCTGTGCCCTGCCGGCCTTCTGCTTGGCCACCGCATCGATGTGCGCTCGGGCATCGGCTCTCCACGCCTGCGCTGCTCCGATGGGGCGAGGGGCGGGGAACGCGACGGCTTCGGGCCCACCCGGGGCCCCGGCTCTGGCTGAAATCGGCGTGTTCCCCCGACACGCCGAGCGCAGCGTTTCATGGGGGAACGAGGGATGACACAAACAGAAAAACTCGGAGGTGCAGGCGGAGTTCTCGGATCCGCGCTGGACCCCCCCCCGGCGGCGCCTCCGGCGCCGCCCCCCTGGCGCACTTCCGCGCGCCGGGGGGGGGGGGGGCGTCCAGCACCGATCCGAGCAATCCGCGCGGACCTCCGAAATTTAATGTTTATGCCCTTCCTTGCTCCCCTATGTTCGGGGAGACGTAAGACTCGGGTTGGCCTGACGGGGGTCATCATAAAAATGACGAGACCCAGTGTGAAATTTGACGCGGTCTCCCGCTGCAGACATCCCACGAAAACGGGACCGCCAAAATCCAGGACGCGCTCGTCAAAAAAATCGGCCAACCCGAGTTCCGGCTTACTCGAGTCTTACGTTTCCCCGATATGTCAGTCTGAATGGAATCGGCCGAAGCTTCGGCCAGATGTGCTCCGAGAGCCTGGCCGCGGGCCACTCCGCCCCGCTCGCGCTGCGGCCGTGTGGAGAGCGATGCCCGCGGGCTCTGCGGGGGCCTGCGGCCGAGCGGGGGCGCTCCGCGGGGGGCACGTGGCCGGGCGTGGCTGGAGGTGGTCCTGGCCCGGGGTGTCCCCAGCTTGCCGCGCATCTGTAGAAGTTGATATCAACAAAAACGCCATGAGCACAAACTTT
>CAUYUJ010006836.1:446176-457365 GCA_963575745.1 Prorocentrum cordatum
CATAGGCTGTTGGCGTAGTAGCTGCCGTAGTGCCTGGGCATGATGTGGTCGCCGCGGCAGAGGAAAAAAACAACTATTCGAAAATAGTCAAGAGTAGTAGACAACTCGTTCCTAGACAATCTGTTGACTATTTTTGAGCCTCCCTCCTGTAGAGGGACAATGCCCGACGCAACGAGTGAGTGCGCGGTGCATAGCGGGTGCGGCACGCGCGCGCGCGCCGAAGGCTGCGTGCGTGCGGGCCTCAGCCCGAGGGGAGACGAGAGAGCGCTCGCCGCGGGGTGCGCCAGAGTTGGCTTTTGCCTTCCTCGGGCGACTCCTGTGAAAGGGGCCCTGGGGCACACAAGTAAATGCACACAAATAACAGGATTCCCCTATATTTTCCAATGTTTTCTAAGTTTTCGGCCCAGGGAGACGAGAGAGCGCTCGCCGGGGGGTGCGCCAGAGTTGGGCTTTTGCCTTTCTCGGGCGACTCCCGTGAAGGGGCCCTGGGGCACACAAAGTAAATGCACACACATCACAGGATTCCCCACATTTTCCCATATCTTCTGGGGTTTCGTCTTCCCCCCCGCACTTCCCACATTTTCCCACATCTTCTGGGGACTCGACGATTCATTGTGTCGGTGTGTTTTTTTCCTCCTGATCCTGGGCGGTCGCCCGGCACTTCTCCTTGCGCTCTGGCGAGGTGCCCCAGACCGGCTCCGAGCGCGCCCCTGTTCGCACCGGAGCAGCAGCGGCAGACGGGCGGCACCACGGTCTGCACCGCGTTCGTGCAGAGGAAAAGTGCTGTGCAGAGCCTGCGGCAGTGGCGAGACGTGTGTCTGCAGGCTGCCGGGTCGCACCCTCCGTGGTGTCTGCGTCATGGTGCGGCTGCATCGCGAGGCCCCGGATCTTATTTTCTCTGGCGTTACGTATGCTGAAATCTTGGGGGGTTCTCAAGGGTGCTGCCGGACGAGCGCATCGAAGGCTGCGCCTGCGGGGTCAGTCGCCACCAACACCTCGACCTCGCCCCCCCCCCTGGTCGTCACCGCCGCCGTCGCCGACGCCACAGAATCAGTCAAAGGCCTCGTGAGGCAGAAATGCTGAAACATCAGCGGAAGCCAGCCGTGGCCTCCCACGCAGATGGCATTGGACTGCTTCGTCGGGTGATTCCGAAACGCGGCGTCGTTGAGCCGTTACTTGTCGCATCCGCATCTCGAGACAGCGGATCGAATCGGAATGTGCGTCGGGCCGGGCTGCATCGACACGGAGCCGAAATCGAGTCGGATCGGTTGCGCCAGGACGCAAAACAGCGCCACGCCAGGAATCGAGCCGCAGCAAATTGTTAAGAATATCGGAACCGAATCGGATCGAGCCGGCCAGAGACGATATCGAATTGGACCGATGGGGTCGAAATTGGCCCTGCGCTGCCCCTCCCCAGGCGTTGCAAGTTCCTCGCGACGTGGCCCCTGGGGCATCTTGACCCATTCCCCAAGGCAGGCTTCTCATCCTGAGTCGTCGTAGCGGGGAAACGAAACGGCCTCCAGAGGCAGAAAGCCACAGAAAATGGCTGCCCCGATCATGTTGCGGCGCCCGGATCTGAGCCGCCGCCGCTGCCGCCGCCTCCGTCGTTGTCGTCGGCGTCGTCGTCGTCGTCGCCACTGCCCGCCGCCGCCGCCGTCGTCGCCGCCGCCGCCGCCGCCGCCGTCGTCGTCCTCGCCGTCGTCGTCGTCGTCGTCGTCGTCGTCGTCGTCGTCGTCGTCGTCGTCGTCGTCGTCGTCGTGGTCGTCGTCGTCGTCGTCAACTTCTCGCGGGCTGTTGGCGGAAGCGCGGGCGCGCCGGAGGGCCAGTGGGGCCGACGGGCGCGATGATGGGCATCGGGACCGCCGGGGAGCAGCTTGGCACGGGGCGGCCGGAGGTGGCGTGGGCGAGGGAGGGGAGGGAGGTCCTTCTCCTCGTCCTCGTTCTCGTCCTCCTCCTCATCCTCCTCCTGTAACTCCTCCTCCTCCTCCAGTTCTTCCTCCTCCTCTTCCTTCCGTCCTCATCCTCGTCCTCGTCCTCCAGTTCCTCCTCCTCCTCCTCCTCCTTCTCCTCCTCCTTTCCTTTTCCTGTTGAATGACTATCCCTGCGGCAACCCGAAGCCATTTGGAAGGGCTGGCCGGGCGTTTCGCCTGAGACATCCCTCTCATTCAGGATCCAGTGCAGCAGCTTCACAAATTGAGGGCGGGCGGTATTCAAAATGTGGCACTCGCCTTAGCGCCGCGCACATTCGTCTTAGACATGTGCACGAAGATCACGGATTGAAAGCAGCCGCTTTCAACATGTGGCTCTCGATTGAGCGCCGCACACGTTCGCGTTAAACATGTGCAAGCATTTCTAAGAATGGGGAGGGGTCCTTTTCAACACACGGCTCTCGACTTAGCGCAGCGAGCATTCGTCTTAAACATTTGCAAGACTTTCACATATTCACATGGTCAACGTGCCAGAATCCGTGTTTTGAGTGTTTTGAAACGATTCAAGATAGCCAGGGCGCAACGATGACGTTGTTTCGCGGTGTTGAAGTCCCAGGAATTGTGTTTTAACGTGATTCAGGGCCGTCAAGACGCAACAGTCAGAAGATTCGTGGCGTTGGAGTCCCGAGAATGGTGTTTTGGTACGCCTCAGGATCTTCAAACGGTTCTCTCCCATTGGGACACTGCTACACTTCCCTCAGTGGAAGCGAATCCTTGTAGGGGCCTGTGGAGAGAGAGCTTGGAGGGAAGGTTTATCCTGACATCGTTGATGAATCTTGGGTTTGCCTTGTTCTTCCTCCTCCCCCTCCACCTCGTCCTCGCCGTCGTCGTCGTCCTCCTCCCCTTCCTCCACCTCTTCCTCCCGTCCTCGTCCTCCCGTCCTCGTCCTCGCCCTCGTCCTCCTCCTCGTCCTCGTCCTCGTCCTCGTCCTCGTCGTCGTCGTCCTCCCCCTCCTCCTCACCTCCTCTCTTCCTCCTCTTCTCCCCTCCTCCTCCTCCTCCTCCTCCTCCTCCTCCTCCTCCTCCTCCTCCTCCTCCATCCTCCCCCTCCTCCTCCTCCTCCTCCACCTCCTCCTCCCCTCCTCCTCCTCCTCCTCCTCCTCCTCCTCCTCCTCCTCCTTCTCCCCCCCCTTCTCCTCCTCCTTCTCCTCCTCCCCACTCTCACTTCCCCCCTCGGCGCGTAGCCGATCCTCTGAGGCCCCATTCACTCTGGCCCCATCTGGCCGGCCTCGACTTGACTCACGTCGGGAAGGCATGAGACTCGAGTTTGGGGGACTCGAGCCTGCCTGATGGGGCCTTGGGAAGCATGACAGGAGCTGGCTTCAAATCTTGGCCGGCTCCCGCTGTAAGCATCTCAGGAACACCTGGCCGTCAACGTTCAAGCAGGGACGGTCGAAAAGAAGCTGCCAACCCGGGCTTCGGCAACGCCGACAAGAGGCTGCGCAGATGGCCACCTGCAGCGAGCGCTGGAAGTCCACCGATGGGCGTTGCCTTCGCCGATCCCCCCGAGTCCACCTCAACGGGGTAGGGGTCACTCCCACCTGGGCCGCTGGCAATCAGCGCCATGGGCCGCCTTCTGCGGTTTATCAAAGAGCCCGCCTGATCTCCAGCACTGTTCCGTCCGTCAACAACTTGGAAACCTCCGACCTGCTGCACCCAAATTCGCCGGCCCAACGGGCCAGAGGCGTGCTAAGATCTCCGGTAACTACTTAACAATATTTCTAGTTCGCGCGCGCGGGGCGGCCCCTGGGGGGCCCCGGGCGAAAAGTACTCCGGCCGATCCCCGGCTGGGTCCCGGGCGATCCCCAGGGGGAAGCTATTTTTCGCTACCCCTCACGAGGATCGCGGCCTCCGAGGGGGGGGCTGCAATCGACTACCCCCCCTCCCGCCCCAAGGGGCCCCCAAGAGCCCCCCAAGAGGCCCCAGGGGAGCCCAATACGCTGCCAGGGAGCCCCAAGACGCTCCCAAGAAGCCCCCAAGAAGCCCCCAAGAAGGACCCAAGAGGCCCCAAATAGCGTTCCAGGGCCGGCGGAATGAGCGAAGCGATTAAATAAGGAGATGATCACCGAGTCTGGCCGCAGGCAGACAATGCTAGGGGGCCGTATGCCCGTCCAGCCCGCCGTTTCCCTTGCACTGCTCCACTTCTCAACGGCATCGACCGCCCCCCCAGAGCTTCCGAAACTTCGAGACCTCCTTCCCTCCTGTGCCGAAGAGAAACACGTAGACCAGGGCCACGCTAACGGCGATGTTGGTTAACAGCGATGTTGGGAATTTGGCTTTTGCGACGCCGATCTCGCGCAGAACAACATGTAGGAAAACACGAACACCGCTTTCATACAATTGGGTTGGCCACGAATCATCCCCACCTACAATAACATCGCCGTGGCCTACATCGCTGTGAGCGTCTCTACGGATAGACGACGAATCAAAATGGCAGGGCAAAAGCAACGGACGGTGCGGGGTGGCCCTGACAGGCTGCCCGCCGATGGAACGACCGCCTGAGCCAAAACGGTGGCGAGCGACAAGCCGTGCAAAACCTCGGGCTCATTGCGATAACCTTACCAACACATGGCCTCCCGCTGCGTCCGCGAATCCACTATTTCGCCAACGAGCCTGTGTAGAAATGTGCTTGAGTACATGCACGCACACGCGCTTCCTGAACGCAGAAGGGGCGGGAGCCGAGGCGCACATAACAACACGTGCGTACATCGTACAAATTACACATCAGAACACGATTGAGGAGAATGATAACTGGGTTGGGAGGAAGGGGTCGGGAGGATGAAGGGTATGAGCAGTGGCGTCCCGATGCAATGAACGATACCTTCGGCCGCCTGCGGGTAATTATATCTTCATTTCTCCCATCCCCATCCTCCCAACCCGATCACTGTGTTCCTCAGCGATGCGTGCGCAAGGTGCCATATGCGAACTATCCGCCACCAGGGCCCGAAGCATGACGAGGAGTGCCTTCGGACTCCTTCGAGTTCTGTGCGCCGCGTGTCTCAAGCAGAACAACTGCCGAACGGGGCTCGGAGCGCCGAGCTCCTGGGCGCTCCCGCACGCTCCTGGGAGCTCCCGCGTGACGTTCTCGAGGCCTCGAGGCGTTGGTTGGGATTCCCCCCTTCCGACGAGGCACTGAGAGTATCCCAGGGCCCGTGCTGTAGCCCTCTTGGGCGGCCCTTGAGCCGCCTCGGAGGCCCTGGTCACCAGCCCCAGAGGCCCAAATCACTACAGTCGCTAAAAGATCTTGTTCGAGCTTAGTGTGCTCGGCTTTTCGGTCTCAAGAGCGTCTGATGCTTGCCTCACCCACCATTGCTCCAAGATGGCCACCGAGGCCCCCAAGACGCCCCGAAGAGAGGCCCTAAGAGGGGAACCCGAACTAACATTTCGCGATCTCTATCCCTGGCGATGGCCCCCCAAAGAGCGCGAACGCCCCCCCCCCCCCGGGATGACCCGCACAGGCCGCCTAGGAGGCCACGAGCAGGCTCCCCCCCCCCCACAAGTGCCTCAGCGGTCCACAAGAGGCCTCGTGCAGACGCCTCTCGTGCACGACCGAGGCGTGGTGGCGGGAAGGCCATTGAGCACCTGCGCGTATCGGACTATGTTTGCGCTGCTCGAGCATCAAAGACGTTGCGCACACATGCCAGCCGACGCGCGCACACGCATGCAGATCGAGGCATGTGCGGAGATGACGTTGTGAACGCCAATGGCACAAACACCTGAGGTGCTTTGATTCGATCGGGCGACCATGTACATGCACGCACGCGCATGTATGCACATGTCTGTGCATGTGTATGTGCACGGTTTTTTATCTACACAGAGGGAGGGCGATGCATGCATAGAGCCAGAAAGAGAAGGAGAGAGAGAGCGAGAGAGGGAGCGAGAGAGACAGGGAGCGATAGAGTCATACATACACAAGCGGGTACACATACACATATACGTGTGTACACCTACACACGTGGGTTCTTCAGCGAACGCGCGAGGCAGGCCTGATGCCCCCCTGTGGTTGCCTCTTGAAGCGTGCCGCAGGCGATGTGCGGAGCAGGATGGAGCAACAGAGCAACGGAGGGCACGGACAGAGAGCAGAGGCCCAAGCGTTGTTTGCGGGAACCCCGTGGCCCATACGACCGTTTGGGCAGAGTGGGCGGTGCGTATATGCGCGTATACGCATGCACGTATGCGTATGTATGAACAGAGATATCTGTATGTAGGCATGCATGCATGTAGGCATGCGTGCATGTATGCGTGTAAGCATGCATGTATGCATGTATGCAGGTATGCATGTATGTGTGCACAAATGTATGTATGCATGTCTGTCTGTCTGTCTGTATGTATGTATGTATGTATGTATGTATGTATGCATGCATGCATGCATGCATGCATGCATGTATGTATGTATGTATGTATGTGTGTATGCATGTCTGTGCGCAGGTGTCCACACCGAGATGTGCGACTGCACTCATATATGTGTGCACCTACAGATGCACACCTTTACTCCCAAACAGTGCCTGCGCCCAGGGTGTCTTACCTCCCCTCCTACGGAGCTGGGCCCGCGGGCGGCCTCGGCGGCCCCGTTCCCGCCCGTCGCCGTCCCATTGTGTCCGAGGGCAGGCGCCCGCTTGCGGGCCCCGGAGCCCCGCCCCGCTCCGGTGCCGTCGGCCCGCTGCACTCCTCCTCCTCCTCCTCCTCCTCCTCCTCCTCCTCCTCCTCCTCCTCCTCCTCCTCCCCCACCCCCTCCTCCCTCTCCTCCTCCTCCTCCTCCTCCTCCTCCTCCTCCTCCTCCTCTCTCCTCCTCCTCCTCCTCCCTCCTCCTCCTCCTCCTCCCCCTCCCCCTCCTCCTCCTCCTCCTCCTTGGCCGCACTGCAGTCGCATGGCACGTCGCTGCCACCGCACTGCAGTACTCTGCAACTGCGCTGCGCTGCGCTGCTCTCTGCGGTGCTTTTTGCACTTGCATGTCGTTGCGCTGCTCTGCATGGCGTTGCGTTGCCGTGGTTTGCCTTGCGTTGCATGGCAACCGCATTGCACTCGCATTCCGCTCGCAATGCTTTCTATTGCTTTGCGCTGCTTTGCATTGCTCGGCATAGCTCTACATTTCTTTGCGTCACATGGCATTGCTTGACATCACATTGCTGTGTTTCGCATGTCATCGCATTTCATTGTGTTGCATTGCTCTGCAATCGCATTGCATCGCAATCGCATTTGCATTGCTCTGTATATCTTCGCATTGCTTTGCATTGCTCTGCATTGCTTTGCCTTGCTATGTATGTTTTGTATTGTTTAGCATTGCTTTGCATTCGAACCGCATAGCTTTTCATTGCGTTACATTGCTTTGCATCGCATTGCATTGCCGTAGATTGTGCTGCTCGACTTGCTTTGCACGTCTTCGCATCGCATGGCATTGCTTGACATCATATTTAATTGGTTCGCATTGCGTTGCATTGCATTGCATTGCCATCGCATTGCGTTGCATTGCTTTGCATTTGCATTGCATTGCTTTGCAACCGTATTGCGTCGCAATCGCATTTGCATTGAACTGCAATTGCATTGCATCGCATTGCATTGCGTGTCTTTGTGTTGCGTTGCATTGCGTTGCATTGCGCCGCTTTGCATTGCTTTGTTTTGCTTTGCATGGCTTTGAAATGCTGTGCGTTGCTTTGACTTGCTCTGCATCTCGTAGATTTCACGACACGGATTCCCCTTACAAAAAAGACCACACTCTGCCAACCTCCCCCCCAAGACTTATCGACACATCCTGGGACACTGCAAATTAAACGAAATTCGGATTCGGCGCTCGTTTCCATATGAAGTCTCGCCAACCCGGCCAAACTGGTTATCGCCCCCCCCCCCCCCCTCCCTGCCAGATTATACTATGCATGCGAACTTGTTTATAATGAAAGATCAACTCTCAAGAGCCTCTCACAACACATGACACCAAGTACACACACGCGCGCACATGCCGAAGTCATAGAAACGCACGCAAGTGTTGCAAACACTTCGGCGAAACAACGTAAATCACTGCTGGCATTTCACCACGCATCCTGCACTGTTTCTGTCAGCGCGGACCTGCTGACAACATGGGAAGACAAGAAGAGTTTAGCAATCCCGTCCAGAGGCCGCCTTCTCATCTCACCGCGCGGTGCCTCCGCGTTGATCCAGCATGCGCCGATGTGCACGGCTCTAGACAAAACAAAACACCGTGCGGGCCACACGCGCGCGCCGCCACGCGAGCGAACCGCACTCCTGCCGACACCATATGGTTTCCGAAACATTTCGAGACAACGCTCTTCAGAACCATTTGGGCAGCCGCATGGCTTTCAACGAGAAAAATACCAAGGTTTCTGGGTTTCCGCGCGCGCGTGCGCTGCCTAACCATCGCCCTCACCAGTGCCGCTCGCCACAACACGTCACCGTCATCGACAATCGCCGCCAGCATCGCCCAAACACCTTCATCATCGACACATGGACGTCATCATCGCCATCGGCGTTGCCAACATCGACGCTGCCAACATCGCCACCACCATTGCTACTATCATCATCGTTGCCGCTGTTGTCGACGTCATCATGATGCCGCGCCCGCCCGAGCCACCGACCCGCATTGAAGTGCCCGCGCGCCTGCGCGGCCTTTGACACGCGCTGGGACGTTCGCATCGGTAAGGCCATCGCGGCCGCATCGGCTGCACCAAACCAGCTTGCGGTGGAGCTGACAGCTTATGAGTGAACGTTACGTAATTGCACCACCTAGGTTGCACCACGTTGTTCGCACCACCTACATTGCACCGCGTATATTGCAAAACATTCTGGTTTGGGATACGTACATATGAGGTACATACATGTATCCGACACCGTGCCATTGGCACGAAGTGGAGTGCCCCAAAGCTCACATCTGTGCTGCTGCTACTGCAGCTAGGATTGTGCTCACAGCTGTTCTGCCGCTGTGGCCAGCAGTGCAGTTTCTCAAGTCGCTCCTGGCGCTCCCGGGATACTTCGCATGACTTCCGGGACGCCTGCAACGCCCCAGATGACCCGCAGACTTTCGCAGAGCTCCCCACCAAGCGCCCACGACGGTCAAGGAGCGCCTCTAGACGGCCCAAGTGGGCCCCCAGACAGCCCAAGAGGCCTCCGAGACGCCCCAAGAGGCCTCCAAGAGGCCTCCGAAGAAGGCCCCGAGAAGCAAACATCATAGCTTCTTCCATTTGTTTTTGAAAATTATTGGGGTACTCGCGTTTTCGGCTTCCCGACGCTCCAAGACGGCCCAGGAGTCCCCCAATATCGCCCAAGACGACCCAAGAGGCCCCTAAGACTGCTTGAAAACAGCCCAAGAGGGCACCAAAACGCTCCAAAAGGCTTCCAAAACAGCCCGAGAGGCCCCCAAAACGGCTCCCAGAAAGGGGCCCAGACAGGTCCCCCAACGGACATTTCGAGCCCGCGGCCCCAAGAAGCCCCCGGGAGGCTCCAAGAGGCCCCAGAAGGCCCCAGGAGGCCCCCAGCGGGCCTCCAAGAGGCCTCCCTAGAGAGCCCCAGGAGGCAAACATCCCAACGAACAACCTAGAGGCCTATGACCAACAACTCAGGCGGTGGTGGGATGGGCCGGAGGCCACCAAATGATGTGTGGAAAGAGACAGGGAGTGAGGGCGCGTCAGGAAGGCTCCCGGGAATTGTTTGACGGCCCTGGAGGCTGGTACCCGGCATTTGCCGCAGATGTCATCGAAGTGTGGGTCGGAACCCTGGGGGGGGGGGCGTTTATGTTCATAGTATATATATAGAGATGTAGAGAAACAACAAATATCAGAGAGAGAGAGAGAGACAGAGAGAAACAACAGCATATTGTGATGCAGAAAGAGAGACATAGAGAGAGAGAGGGAGAGAGAACACCAAACAACGATAGCAGAGAAGAAGAGCGATAGAGAGAAAGAGAGAGAGGGAGAAAGAGAGAGCGAGACAGAAACAGAGACACACACACATATATATATATATATATATATATATATATATATAGAGAGAGAGAGCGCGAGAGAGAGAGAGGAACAGAGAAAAAGCGACAGAGAGAGAGGACGTCTCTTCAGCAGCGGGCTCGCACAGGGCCGCTGCTCCACGGCCGTCGCGCGCCTCCTGCCGGGTCGGAGGCGCACCTGCCGCCGGTGGCGGCGGCCCGGCCCCCGCGGCGGCTGGGGGGGGCGAGGAGGCTCGGAGGCCCTCCTGCTACTCCCCTCCCTCCCTCCCTCCTCCCTCCCCTCCCCCTCCCCTCACCCCCTTCCCTCCCCCTGTCCCTCCCTCCCTCCCCCTCCTCCCATCCCTCCCCCTCCTCTCCCTCCCCTCCACCTTCCCTCCCTCCCTCCCTCCCTCCTCCCTCCTCCCTCCCTCCCTCCCTCCCCCCCTACCCTCCCTCCTCCCTCCCTCCCGTCCCTCCCCTCCCCATCCCGCCCCTCCCTCCTCCCTCCCTCCCGCCCTCCTCCTCCTCCTCCCTCCCCCCTTCCCCCTCCCCCCCCCTTCCCCCCAACAAAACTCCTCCTCCTCCTCCCTCCTTCCTCCTCTCTCTCCTCCTCCACCATCTCCCTCATCCTCCTCCTCCTCCTCCCTTCCTCCTCCACCTCCCTCTCCTCCTCCTCCTCCTCCTCCTCCTCCTCCTCCCTCCCCCCTCCTCCTCCTCATCCTCCTTCCCCATGCCCCTCGCCCTCCTCGTCCCTTCCTCGGCCTCGTCCTCCTCCTCCTCCGCCTCGTCCTCCTCCTCTTCCCCCTCCTCCTCCTCCTTCTCCTCCTCCTCCTCCTCCTCCTCCTCCTCCTCCTCCTCCTCCCTCCTCCTCCTCCCCCCCTCTCAGACGCTGGGAAAACGATCACAACGGGGATGCCTCGGCCCTGCCCGGGGCAGTCTGTGCGTGAGGGCCAGGGCCCGAAACTGGGGCGAACAAAAACGCCCGTCGTGAACAGAAGGCGACGCCGGGATTTTAGGGAGGGGAAGCCGATCGCAGACCCCCGACGTCGTGTTTTTTTTCGCAGCGTCGACCCCCAGAGGTCTGAATCCCTGACCCAGGACCGATTTTTCATCCTGAATCGTTTTCTGACAATCCCGAGGCCCGGTAAGGGCCCCCCGAGGCCGAAACAGCGAACACCCCCCGTTGTGATTTTTTTCCCAGCGCGAGGAGGTCTGAGAGGGAGGGGGAGGGGAGGAGAAGGAGGAGGAGGAGGAGGGAGAGGAGGAGGAGGTGGA
>CAUYUJ010006836.1:457465-509965 GCA_963575745.1 Prorocentrum cordatum
GGGGCGCCCCGGGGGTCGCCCACCGCCGGTGGGGCCCCGCCGCTGCCGGGAGCGGCGCGGCGTGCGGAAGGGCCGTGCTCGGCCGCGGGCGCGGGGGGTGGTGGAGTCTGTCTCAGAAGGCTCGATCCTCCTCGATCCTCCTAGATCCTCCCCCTCCTCCTCCTCGATCCTTCTCGCCTCTCCTCCTCGTCCTCCTCCTCCTCCTCGATATTCCTCCGCTCTCCTCAGTGCCTCTGTGCTCGACCCTGCTCCCGGATGGGGCGCGCGCGGGGGGGCGGGCCTTCCCCGAATACCCAGGCAGACTTCTCAGGAGGCGCGAGGGCTTCTGAAAAGTCCCGCCGCCTTTTGAAAAGGCCTTCTCCTTCTCAGTTCCGCTCCTCGCTCGCCGCCGACGTGCGAGAGGTGGGCGAGCTTCGCCGGGAGGGTGCGATATCCCCTGATATCATGGCGTTGCACATTTTTCACAACGGGCGTTTTCGTCCAGTCTCGGGTTCCAGGACCCTCACAGACCGATCTGGCTTGGAAAAAACAGCAGAAAGATATGGTCCATGGCTCCGTGTCGTGATTGTTGGCGATGTTGCAGCTTTTGCGCCAACGTCGAATCTCAGGGTCCGAACCGTGCCCCCGCACCGACCACCGAGCCCCTGGAATCGCTGGGGGGCGGGGGGTAGGGCTCGGGCTTCGCCGCGTGGCGGGCTCAAGGAATGAAGGGGGCCCTGACACACACAAATAAACGCACACACACACACAAATAACACTATTCCCCCTATTTCCCCATATGTTTCTGGGGTTCCCATATTTCCCGGGGGATCGACGATTCATGGTGTCTGTGTGTTTTCCCCTCCGGAAGAAACTCTAAACCAACAAACCGTGCCGTCTCTTAGGAGACGCATTTTTACAGCGGCCGCTGCAGGACCCTCTGGTCCCGCGGCAGGCTCTCGACCCAAAAGTTACCTAGCTTCCTCTTTCTCACGCGAGGCTCAACATTACATGGGCCCACCACCGTTCCAGGGGCCAAAAAAGTTCCAGATCTGAAGAACCGATCTAACCCACGGGGCTCTCTCGGAGACCTCAGCAGAGGCGCTCGCTTCTTCTTGGGCCGCTTGGAGTCCTTCTTGCCGCCGCCGCCGCTGCCGCCGCCCCTGAACACCAGCCTCTCGAGCTGCTTCGCAGCCTTGCTCCTCGGGGCAGAGTCGTCCTCGAGCACCGCGCTCACTGACTGCTGGCCGCCGTTCCCCTGCAGGCAGCACGTGGCCTGCGTGAGTGGGGGATGCGACATAGCAGCGAATGTCAACTAGGTTTATTACACTGTCTTGCCGTCGTCGTCTGTCTTCGTCTGGGCGTCGAAGCAGCGGGTCGCTTTGAGCTTCGCCTCCTTGTCTTTTGTCTTTCGAACTCTTGCCGAATTCGACCGCTGGGCGCAGCGCCTCTTGACTCGGCTGGGCGCGGCCCTTGGGCCACTGCTGCGCGGGCGTCCTCGAACCTGCCCTCGATCGCCTCGCCCAGGCGGAACAGCGACATGCGGAGGTACGCGTCGGGCTCCTTCCCGCGCGGGCGGCCGCGATGCTCGATGGGCTCGACCGCGGCGCGCGCCTCCTTCCCGACCTTCTGGTGGTTCTAGATGCCCGCCGCGAGCGCCAGCTGCATCTGGGAGCCCGTCTTCAGCTTCACTCCCACGTTCTGGTCGCGCGCCGAGCCCCTGAAGTTGTCCTCGTGCTGGAGCAGCAACTTCGTCATGGGCCTGTCCTTCTTCGAGATGCCAGTCGGCTCCGCGTCCTCGGGTTCGGCTCCGCCCCTGCCGACCTCGGCCGTGGCCGCGTCCCTCTTCTTGATGATGTCCGCCGCAGGCTCTAACATCGGGGGGGGGGGGGGGGGGGCAAGGGGGCGGCGGCGGCGGTGGCCCCGCAGGTGGCCCTGGGGCGCGCTGAGAGCCAGCGCGCCGAGGGCAACGGTGTTGGACATGGCGAAGGAGGGCATCCTTAAGAGAAAACGTAGCACTGCTGAAGGGACATCTCTTAGCCCTCAAGTCGTCTTCGGGGATGCCCAAGCGATTAGCCGCGCCGCCATGGGCCCCGAACCTGTGATTCTCAAACCCTTTCTGGTCATGACATGTTGTTCCACAGTCTGGGCAGACGAAACGATGTGCTTCATCAGTGTCTCCAGCTTCGCGGAGTTCGTCGCTCTCAGCTTCGTGCGAGAGGGCGGCCTTGAGCTCTGCGTGTGAGAGCATGTCCAGCCACTCCAGCCAATCTCGTGAAACTCGGCGAATCACTCGGGGCGCGCAACTGGCTGTCCGCAGGAAGACGGGCCCACGACGCGCGAATATCTGCGAGAAGCTGCCCCAACCGACAATTAAGATTTCGACGGTGGGGGTCCTCGAACGAAAATCTGCCAACTATTGCAGCCCGCGCAGCCTCGGTGGGGTCATGCTCTAAGGGTTCTGGTTGGAGCCCCGGGGCAATCGCATGTCGCCACCGCAGCAGCCTACGATGAAGTAGAGTAGAACTCGTGCTATAGACTTTGGCACGACCGCGAATATCTGCATTTGAGACATGGTGAAGGTGAGCGGGGGAGCGAAGAATGCGTCGAAATGTCTTGGTTTGCCAGCGTTCGAGTTTCTTCAAATCCGTCTTCGTGAGGAAGGCAACTTCTAGTGCATAAAGGGCGATGGACCGTACTAGCGCATTCCACGAGAATATCTGTAAACGCGCGCTGATGTTCCCCATTGGCACCTTCTGGGACAGCCGGCCGCGGGCTTGGTTGGCGGAAGTCAGGCGGGCCTTGACCTCGGCCGAGCACGAGCCCGTCGCCGAAAGCAAACGGCCAAGGTACTTTACAGTCGGCGTCGGGTGGATCGCGCGAGCCTGGCTGTCGGCACGGGCCAAGCTAATGCCAGTCTGCTTAGTGCTGATTTTCTTCCTTGCCCTCCGGCACCCCTTCCCCGCAACGCTCTTCATCAGCTCGGATTTCGGGGCATTCATCGTTAAGCCGCTGGCATTGACGTTGGTCCTCAGAAACTCTAGGAACTCGGAGGCGGTCGCAAAGTCGTCGACCACCGTCAGCGAGATTAAACTTTCTACGAACTTGACCTGGGACGCATCTAACGACCTCAACTCGATAGCCATGAAACCGACCGAATTCTTGAAGACCTGGAACTGGGGGTCGCACTGCACCTGGGCGCCCTGGACCCCCCCCAAAACGCCTTGGAGCCTACGTCGTTAGTGATGAGGTCGTAGATAGCGATAAAAAGCCCTGGCCCCTCTACACTGCCTTGCTGTGCACCTTTGCGAATAAGTAGTTGCCTGCAGGGTCTGTTAGTTCGGACATCTCGGAGGATATAGCAGGTCCCATTGTAGAGCTCTTCTGTAACCAGACGGGTGCCAGGGGAGAGCGCCAGCTTAGCTGGGCCGCCCCAGACCTGACTTCGAGTCAGGAAGTCGAAGGCCTTCTCGAGGTCGATCAATGCTGCAATCAAGATGCGATAATTGGTTTTGGTGCGACAGGGGTTGCCCCGAAAGCGACGGCCGATCTCGTCGACGAAGGCAGCGGCGTCTCGCGTCGATCGACCTTGGAGGGCCCCAAACTGAATAGCAGAGAGCCAGCCTGACATTGCGCGCAGCCCAGGCATGATGACCACGTCGGCGAAAGCTTTGCCGACGTGGCCGATAAGATTGATCGTCCTGTAGTGATCCTTGGCATTCCTCCCGCCCCCCTTAGGTTTTCGCAGTGAAGCCGCCTCCGCATTTTTCAACCTTCGCGGGCGCGGCGGAAAGCTCGGGCGGCCTGAAAGACTCCAAGAAGAGGGCCCCCTACAAGATCACCTCCTAACTTCCAGAGTTCAGCTGCGGCACCTTCGGGGTCCTGTCGAGGCCCATTGGAGATCGAGGGGTCCATCCACCTCAGCACGGGGGCACCCTTGAAGTTTGGGGGCCTGCCGAGGGCCATAATGATGTCACACGCGTCGTACTGGCCTACGAGTTCCGCGTCGGGCCCCTCGGGGGCGCCCCCGGGGCCTCCATCCTCATGCATGGGCAGCTCAGTTGCCTCAAAGATGGCGCAGAGGGCACCGGTGCGGACCTGTTGGTCCTCGTCATCGTCGAAGCACGGGTGGCCCGTGGCTGGGATGCGGGCGGTCAGCGTGGGCATGCGGGGCTTCGGCGCGAGGCGCTTGACTATTGAGTAGCAGCGTCGGATATCATGCGCTTCATCAGCCCGCTCCGCATCGGCAGCCAGCGCCGCGATGTGCTGTCGCTTCTCCGATCGCACTGCCTGTTTTGCCCGCTTTGCCGCCGGCTGGAACTGCTGTGCTATAGATTTGTATAACCACGAGCTGTGATCGACGATGTTGGGTCGCATTCTCTGATCTGAAAGCGCTGCTTGCGTTTGATCAAATCTAAGGTAGCGTCAGTGAGGTTCTTCAGCGGGGCCAACTTTGGGGAATCAGCATAGAGCGGGTAAGCTGCGCCAGCGACTGCTCCCTCCGCTGAATTGTAATAGCTGAATGGCGAGGTATAGCGTTGGTTGATGCCGCACTCCTGCTGCTAGTGTCCTTCAATAGCACGGGCTTGTAATTCATGGCGGAGCCGTATGCGAAAATATTGCACACGTGCTGGTATATTGTTGGAAATGCTGAGCAACTTTGAGATCACGGAGCATGAGGTCGCGGTTCCATCTGACAGGTGGGTCTTGCCGAAAGCGCTTACATCGAACTTGTACTGATATCGTGGCCTCAATGGGGCGGTGGTCGCGGAATCCTCCCGTTCTAACGGGCGGGGAATGTAAAACTCGAGCTCCGTGTCCGTAACCTCCTTGCAGTCTGGTGCATGTGTAGCAGCCGTCCTTAGCACGTGAAGATGTCCCCGGGGTTGGGTAGACACGAGAAGCCCGCGGTCCAAGACATGGTGGCTCCCATGAGGGTACTTTGAAAGCATAATATAGCGAAATGATGCTCACTTGCGTGTCGTAAAATTATCCCAGGCGGTCGATGCATATCAGTGATGCTGTGTTATAGCTCCATGCCTTCACAATGTGGGTTGGTCTCGGTCTTCGTGGTCTCGGTCTGGGTGGTCGCGGCGAGCTCGAGGAAACGTCGGTGACCATCGGGAAGGACGTCACATCATGCTTAGAATAGTACGCAACCATCGCGAGCCTCGCCGCACGTCTCCAAGCCCGTCTGCCACCCATGAGCCCTGATTCCAGCCTGCGCTTGTCGTCGTGGGGCGCCTGCGCGCCGTCCTCGCAGGTCGGGCAGCCTCCGAACGCTCACCGCGCTGGCTTCGTAGCGACTCTCAGCGTCCCGCTGTGCCACAGGCATCGCACATGGCGGAACTGGCAGGGCGCGCGCGTGGGTCGCAGCCGGGGGGGGACTTGCGACCCCCCTCCCTGTCGGAGGCAAGCGGATCCTTTGAGCCGCCGAGGCTTCCGCTGGCTTCTGCCGACTTCCGCCGGGGAAGGGATGCCAGCTCTTGCCGCCCCTGCGAATGTCTCCCGCATCCGACGAATTCCGAGCCCTGCGCACGCAGAACCTCGGGTTGCCCGAATCATTGGTCCGCGAGGGTAGGGTCTGGATTTCGCAGCCGATCTGAACCTGGGCCTCCAAGGGCTCGCCTCTTGGGGCCCCCAGGAAGCCCGCGAGCACGATGCGGCGCGCGGAGCCCGTGCGCGAGGGTGGGGTCGGGAGCGCTGGAGCCCCACGCGTCGACGAGCCCATGGGGGATCCGCGGGTTGAAACTTGGAGTTCGGGCCTCGAGCATCGAATTCCACCAGAAAGGTCAATTAGGTGTTCGAGTTTGGGTCCGGACACGCAGTTTCAACTCCGCCGAAGAGGCAGTAGTTATTATTCGAACCATCTCCCACCCTGGCCCGGCGAGGCGACCCGCGTGAGGAGCTCGAGCCGGCTGCCAGTGCGGCGGCTGGTAGAGGGAGTACTGCGTGATGTGGAACGTTCTTCACTGGAGGACATGGTGTCGACTCGACGGGCACGCAGTTGTTCTGAGCTGCGCCACTTACCAAACTGAATCAGATGCCACTGCGTGGCTGCTGCTGCTGTTGCTGGGAAACAAGGGCGTCGACTTCTTCCAGCGGAATATGGGAGCGGGGAGCGGCAACAGGGAGCTCGGGCGCGGGGTGCAGGAATGTATGGATAAGGATACTCGGCACGGGGCTCGAGAGAGTATGGATGCTCGGCGCGTAGCTCACGAGGCACACTGTGATATGGAAGGCGGCCTGCAACGCCGGGGTGAAACGCAGGAGTGGACGGCAGGCAGCTCGTCCCTGGGTGTGGCTGCAAGAAGGTTGGAACTGGCCGCGGACTAGTGGTATCCACGCTGGGCTCGCGATGGCGTGCCATCTTGAGCCAAAATGGCTACAGAAGGAGGAGGACGAGGAGGAGGAGGAGGAGGAGGAGGAGGAGGTGGAGCAGGAGCAGGAGCAGGAGAAAAAGGAGGAGGAGAAGAAGGCAGGCAAGGTGTGTTTCTTGGCATGGGCCCCCACTGTATGACCGGTGGGGGGGCGGGCGCCCTGCGTGCACCCTCGGGGCGGCCCGTTTTCCTGCAAGCGAAGAGGGAGGGGGGGGGTCTGGCTCTGGAATTCTGGTTAGTGCGACTGTTTGCGACAGTGCGTCCTGTGAGGGGAGGCTCCACCTGTTCGAGGCAGGCGCCAAACACAGCCAAGACCCACTCCATGGGGGGGGGGATGGGGAGGGGTGCGAGGGCCCGCGCCGATCGGCATAACAATGAATCAGAAAACGATCTCAATGCAAACACTGTTTGGGGAAAAACCTACAAGAACGTACTCACCACTGTCATCAACTCCCGTGTCTACCACCCTTCGTGCATCGCTCTGGCCTCAAAAGCCTTGCTCTGCTTCCCACGCGCGCTTGGCCTGTGCAGCCTCGAACTCTAGCGCATACAAAGATTTACGACGACAACGAAAGGATGGCGAACCCAACCGTCACAACGTGACCGTGATCCCGGAAATGCTCAGGCAAAGACGCTGGTAAAGTCTTGAACTGAACGACGTGGTAACTAAGTGGGTAGCGATGCTGAACACTCTGATAATCTTGACCAGCTATTATTTCAAGCGTTCAGCACATGACACAAGGTGTATATTCTGGTGGCAGAAATTCGGGATCCTCTTGACGGATGCAACGCAGCGATAACATGATGTTTCGCTAACTACGGCAACAGCCTGGCAATGGACTATCGGACAATGACGACGGCAAACGAACTCACATTTTGCAATGTGTGCTTCGTGCACCTTCGCGCACGTCCCACACAATATCTGGATGTCCCCCCGTGCTATCTGCAGGTCGCTGCTTCAGGCATGCACTGATGCCTTCTAGACGCACTAGCAACTTGCGCCGAAGTGCTGGCTTTCACACGAGCATTGCGGTGGCGTCTTGCACGATATTGCTTGGTGTAGCAGGAGCTTCGCCGACAAGTTCCATCATATCGTCGACCGTCCCGTTGTAGGTGGCATCCCTCCTGGCCAGGGAATACAGGAGCAGACAGATGCGGTAATGCCTGCTTTCAGGCCGATCCAACTACCCTATCCTCCGAGCCTGTGACAAAGGAGCGAAAAGACACTCCACCGATCCCCGAGCAATACTCGAGTTGAACGGGGCGCGTCCATGATGCCACCACGCAGCAACGACTGATTGGCTGGACCACGCGCCACTTCACCTGGTTCTCTAAACACCACCCTTGGAGTTCTGCCTCCCCCTCCTGCTCTTCCTCCTTTCCCTCCTCCTCCTCCTCCTCCTCCTCCTCCTCCTCCTCCTCCTCCTCCTCCCTCCTCCCTCCTCCTCCCTCCTCCCCTCCTCCTCCTCCTCCTCCTGCTCCTCCTCCTCATCCTCCTCCCCTCCTCCGCCTCGCCGTCCTCTTCCTTTTGTCCCCCTTCCCTCCCGCTCGCCTTCGCCGCCCCCCCTCTCTCCCTCCTGGTCCGTTCTGGCTCTAGCTCGGGGCAGCCGGCGCTGGCCCCGGGCGCTATGGGCGGCACACGGCGCGTGCCGCGTGGACGAGCGGGCCGTGCGCCGCGGAGGCACTGTGCGCCGCTGGGCGCCGAGGAGCGTGCCGAGATCGGCAGGCTCCCCCCTCCCCAATGGAGGCCTCCTCCCTTCTCCTCCTCCCTCCTCCTTCCTCCTCCTCCTCCTCTCCTCCTCCTCCCTCCCTCCCCTCCTCCTCCCTCCTTTCTCCTCCTTCTACTCCTCCTCCTCCTCCCTCCTCCTCCTCTTCCTCCTCCTCCTCCTCCTCCTCCTCCTCCCCTCCTCCCTCCTCCTCCGCCCCTCCTCTCCCTCCTCTCCTCCCTCCTCTTCCTCTCCTCCTCTCCTCCTCCTACCTCCCTCCCTCCTCTCCTCCCTCCCTCCTCCCTCCTCCCTCCTCCTACCTCCTCCCTCCTCTGGAGTAGATGGGTCCAGAGGACCGCGCCGCATCAGCGATACATCGGCGATGCATCAACGATGCATCGGCGACGTCGGCGATGCATCGGCGACGTCCGCGTGAAGGAGGTCGGGCTCCGCATCGAGCCGCATCGACGCAGCGCATCGGAGATGCGGCGCGATCCTCCGACCCCATCTACTCGGACCCATTCTAGGAGGCCTAGACCCAAGTGAGCCGATCCCAGGGCCTCGAGGCCCGCTCTCCTTGCGAGTAGGGGATCGACTACAGATGTGGTCTACCCCCAGAAACTGATTTGCTCGCCGAGTCTACGAAACATGCGTGGAATGCTCGTAGATCTGCAAAGGATTGATGTATTATTCGCTGCCGGGCCGACAGGAGGCCCCAAGAGGCTCTCAAGAGACCCAAAGAGGTCCCCAGGAAGCCTCAAGAAGCCCCAAGAGACTCCCAAACAAGTCCCCAAGAGTTCCTCTCCAGAGGCCCCCGAGAGCTTTCCGAAGAAAACCCAAGAAGCATCCATCTGGCCCACGTCAGCGTCGTCGTCGTTGTCGCCGCCGCCATTGTCGTCGTGGTTGCCCTTCAGGGTCGGCGGCACCAGCCGTAATGTCTTCGCAACTATCCTGGCGAAGGGCCCAACCATATGCCGTTGTGAGTACCGCGCTTGTGAATATCGCCTTCAGTGGAGCTCCCTGTGGGGCCACGAAACGTGAGGGGTGTTCCGAAATGGGCCTGGGGGCGCATGCGGGTCCAGCCACTGGGGCCTTCGGCGGAATTTCCCATGGGGTCACCAAACGTGTGAGGGGTGTGTTGGAATGAGCCTTGGGGACGCATGCGGGTGCTGCCATTGGGGCCTATGGGGCCGCGAAAAGTGTGAGAGTTGTACCGAAAATGGTCTGGGGACGCATGCAAGCGCTGCCACTGGGGCCGTTGGTGGAGCTCCCTATGGGGCCACGAAGCGCGCGAGGGGTGTGCCGATGGGTCTGGGGACGCATGCGCCACTGGGCCTCAATTGAAGCTCTCTATGAGGTCACAAAACGAGTGAGGGGTGCGCCGGAATGGGCTGGGGGACCGCATCCCCCCGCCCTGGGGCCTTAGTCGGAGCTCCCTCTGTGGCCACGAAACGTGTGCAGGGTTTGCCGAAATGGCTGGTGGACCGCATGTGCCCCCCCCTCCCCCCCCCTTTCTGGGGCCTTAAACGTGAGGTGTTTGCTGACATGGCTTGGTTACCGCATGTGGTCCCCCCTTCTGGGGCCTTAGTTGGAGCCCCCTATTTGGCTCTGAAGCGTGTGAGGGGTGTGCCGAAATTGACATGCGGAGGGCAGAGGCAGGGATGTGAGGAGGGGCAACGGCAGACAGGTGAGGTGACGCGGGGCGCTGCCTCTTCAAAACAAGGACCTTATACTACACGATAGGTCGGACAAAAACTATGGATCCGCGTCCCGAGCTTCCAAGACGGCCCATGCAATCAACCAAGGACACCAAGATGGCCAATATGCATCAAGACGGCCCAAGATGCCTCCAAGAAGGCCCAAACGGGCCACGGGATAACCTCCAACAGGGCCCGAAGGAACCACAATCATGGATTTTCCGTGATTTTTTGCATGCTTGTCGCATTCTGGCCTTGTCGGGCTTCCGTCAGGTCAAGAGGGCCCACGAAGCCTCCCTGATGGCCCCAAGACGGCCCAGGAGACTCCCACGAAGGTCGCAAGTTGGCCCAAGAGGTCCCCCGACGGCCCAAGAGGCACTCCAGACGGCCCCAAGATGGCCCAAGAGGGCCTCCCGTGGGACCCAAGACGGCCTTAGAAGGCCTTTCGACGGCCTAGGACGGCCCCACGACGGTCCCCAGGCACTAACCATACGGCCGAGAGGGCCCCAAGACAGCCAAAGAGAGCCCCAAGACGGCGTAAGAGGGCCCCAAGACGGCCAAAGAGGGCCCCAAGGGACTCCCGAGACTGCCTCACAGGAGGCCAAGACAGCCCCCAAACGGCCCAAACGGGCTCCAGGAGAGCTCCTCAAATCGTGAAGATGGAAAGTGACACATGGACACATCTGACGGCCTTCCTCATCCTCCTCCCTCTGTTCCTGATCCTCTTTCATCCGCTCCTCCTGCTCTTCCTCCTCCTCCTCCTTCTCCTCCAAGAATTTTCCTTATACATAACTTCTCCCTGTCTCACCCCGAGGCCGGTCGAATGGGCGGGCCGGGCGTTCCGCCTGAGACTTCCTCACCACGCATGACCTTGAAGCTTAAACATTGGCAACAGCTTCACGGACGGAGGGAGGGTCGTTTTCAAAATGTGCCTCTCGCCTTAGCGCCGCGCCCATTCGTTGTAGAAACTTGCAGCAGCTTTACGAATTGAGGGCGGGTGGCTTTCGTCTTATCGCCGCGCACATTCGTTTTAACATCTGCAAGAGTTTGACGGACTGAGTGCGGGTGATTTTCGAACTGTGGCTTTCGCCTTCCGCGCACATTCGTTTTCAACACTTAAAAGAATTTCACGGACTGAGGGCGGGTGGTTTTCAACATGTAGCTCTCGCCTTAGCGCTGCGCACATTGGTTTTCAATCTTTGCAAGAGCTTCACGGATTGAGGGCGGTTCCTTTTCAAGCTGTGGCTCTCGCCTTAGCACCGTGCACATTCCTTTTCAAACTTGCAAGGGTTTTACGGATTCCCATGGTCAACGTACCAGAAATTATGATCTGGAAAGATTCAGGATTATGAGGGCGCAACAATTACGTTGATTCGCGGTGTTGAAATCCCAAGAACGGCGTCCTGGCACGATTCCGGACCGTCAAGACGCAACAGTCAGGCTGATCCGTGGCGTTGGAGTCCCGAGAACACTGTGTTGACATGCTTCAGGGTCGTCACACGGTTGTCGTCTATCGAGGCAGTTCCCTCAGTGGAAATGAACACTTGTATGGGGCCTATGAAAGAGGGGGATTGGAGGGAGGGTCTATGCCAACATCATTGATGACTCTTGGGTTTACACTGGTCCGCCTCCTCCTCCTCCACTTTCTCTTTCTCATCACCATCACCACCATCATCATTGTCGTTCTCATCCTCATCCTCATCCTCCTCCTGCTGCTCCATCTTCTCCTGCTCCTCCTCCTCCTCCTTCTCCTCGCCATCACCATCATCATTCTCACACACATCCTGATCATTATCATCACTACGATCGTAATCACCATCACAACCACCATACTCATCACCGTCATCACCACCATCAGCATCATCATCGTCATCGTCACCATCACCATCATCATCATCATCATCATCATCATCATCATCATCATCATCATCATCATCATCATCATCATCACCAGCATCATCACTATCGTCATCACCGCCAGAATCATCATCGTCATCATCATCAACATCAACATCATCATCGTCGTCATAATCATCAACATCACCATCACCACCATCATCACCATCAGTAGCATCACCACCACCATCACTATCATCATCACCATCTTCATCATCATCGGCATCGCCATCATCATCGTCATCATCATCACCATAACCATCATCACCATCACCATCATCACCAACATTAGCATCACCATCACCACCGTCATGATCACCGTCACCAACATCATCAACAGCATCTGCATCAGCATCAGCATCAACATCATCATCACCATCAGCGCCACCACAAGCATCATCAGCATCATCATCATCATAATCATCATCAACATCACCATCAACATCACCATCACCAACCCATCAACACCATCACCATCACCAACATCATAAACACCAACATCATGATGATCATCACCATCATCACCATCATCATCACCATCACCATCACGCCTCTCTAAATTGCAAGAGCCTGTGTGCTATTTGCTGCAAGGACTTGTGGCCGCATGTTCAGACAACTACATTTTCTGCGAAGGGAAAGAAAAGTTGCAGAAGCCTATGTGCGCCGCGTGGTGTTCCTTGCAAGGGACTATGACCGCCTGGGCAGAACACCACATATCTGCAAAGGAACATGGAGGGGGGCCGGAACGCACAGAGGGCGACCGAAGGGCCCTGTTAGGATTTGAATCGGAATAAGCTCTTTGTTCTTAGGCTTTAAGGTTTGGGGCGGGATTCGGGTGTAGGCCCCAGGTGCGTCCTCCAGGAGCAGCTCGCCTGCACAGGCGCACCCTGGAGCGGGGGCAACGTGCAGTTGAGCCGGGGCCCGCCGCAGGCCGCCAAAACCGCGTCGTAGGCCCTGCACGTGGCCTGCGGCCCTCCTCCTCGTCCCCCTCGTCCTCCTCACCCTCGTCGTCGTCGTCGTCGTCGTCGTCGTCGTCGTCGTCCTCCTCCTCCTCCTCCTCCTCCTCCTCCTCCTCTCCTGGTACTCCTCCTCCTCCTCCTCCTCCTCCTGCTCCTCTGCCTCCTTCTCTTCCTACGCCTCCTCCTGGTGCTTCTCGTCGCCGGCGTCGTGGTCGTCGTCCTCCTCCTATATGTCCTGCTCCTGCTCCTGCTCCTGCTCCTCCCGCTGCTCCTCCTCTTCCTTCCTGTGACTCGTGACTGCGGACTGTGTCCTCCATCCTGGACCGAAGCCCTCGACCTCCCCATTGCCAGCGCCAGGGGGAGGGCAGGAACAAAAACATGAGGCTAAGGAAAAAGAAGCGCGAGAGACGAAGAATAAACACCTGAGCTGGACGATGATGGACACCTGCACTGGGAAGAGGAGGAGCAGGAGCAGGAGGAGGAGAAGGACCAATGTAAACCCACAATTCATCAACGATGTTGGAATACACCCTCCCTCCAAGCTCCCTCCTGACAAGCCCCTACAAATATTCATTTCCACTGTAGAAAGTGTCTCATAGGGGGACAACCGTGCGAACACCTTGAAGCGTGCCAAGACACCCCTCTCAAGACTCCAACGCCACGAATCAACCTGACTGTTGCGTCTTGAAGATCATGAACCGTGCCAGCACCGTTCTTGGGACTTCAGCACCGATGATCAGCGTAACTGCTGCGCTCTGACATTCGTGAATCGTTCCAGCACGCCTTTACTGGTACGTTGACTATCGGAATCCGTGAATCTCTTGCATTTTTACGAACGAGCGTGCGCTGCGCTGATGCGACTACCAAATTTTGAAAAGGAGCGGCTCTCAACTCGTGAAGCTCTTGCAAAATCTTAAGACGACTGAGTGGCGCTAGTGCGAGAGCCACATTTTAAACAGGAGTCGCCCTGAATCCGTGAAACTCTTGCAACTGCTTACAACGAGTGTGCGAGGCGCTACGGCGCGAACCACATCTCGAAAACCACCCGCCCTCAATCCGTGAAGCTCTTACATAATGTTGAACCGGATGTGCGCAACGCCAACGCGATAGCCACATTTTGAACAACATCCGCCCTCTAACCGTGAAGCTCTTGCACTTTTTTCAAACGAGTGCGTGCGGCGCTAAAACGAGAACCACATTTTGGAAGCGAGCCGCCCTCTATCTGTGAAGTTCTTGTCAGCTTTCAAGTTCGAGGCTCACAAGGGGCGAAGAAGTCTCAAGCGAAACGCCCAACCCGCTCTTCCGACTGGCCGCCGGGTGTGACAAGGAGGAGTTATACAGAAGGGAAAGGAAAGGAGGAGGAGGAAGAGGAGGATGAGGACGGGGAGGAAGAGGAGGACCAGTGTACAACCAAGAACCATCAACGATGTTGGATTGAACCCTGGATCAACCTGACTGTTGCGCCTTGACGATCCTGAATCGTGCCAGAACGCCATTCCTGGGACTTCAGCACCGCGAACCAACGCAACTGTTGCGCCCTGAAAATCGGGAATCCTTCCTACGCATTATTTCTTTTACGCTGGTCATGGGAATCCGTGCAAGTCTTGCGAATGGTACAAACGAACGTGTGCGGCGCTAAGGCGAGAGCCACGCTTTGAAAAAGAACCGCCCTCATGCCGTGAAGCTCTTGCAATTGTTCAAAACGAATTCAAGCGACAACCAAATTTTGAAAACGGCACGCTCTCAATCCGTGAAACTCTTGCAAGCAAATTTTGAGAACGAATGTGCGCGCCGCTAAGGCTATAGTGACATCTTGAAAACGACCCGCCCTCCCATCTGTGAAGCTGCTGCCAGTTCTAGAGCTTCAGGGTCATACGTTGTGAGGAGGTCTCAGGCGAAACGACCAGCCCGCCCTAAAAACTTGCCTCGGGTGCGACAGGGAGAAATTATAGATAAGGAAGAGGAGTGGAGACGGAGGAGGAGGAGGAGGAGGAGGAGGAGGAGGAGGAGGAGGAGGAGGAAGGAGGAGGAGGAGGAGGGAGGAGGAGGAGGAGGAGAGAGGAGGAGGAGGAGGAGGAGGAGGAGAGGAGGAGGGAGGAGGAGGAGAAGGAGGAGGAGGAGGAGGAGGGAGGAGGAGGAGGAGGAGGAGGAGGAACGGAAGGCGCCCGTGTGCTCCGGCGGCGGACAGTGCGGCTGCGGGGGTTGCCCGCGCGTGGGCCCCACCATTTCTGGGGTGGAGGGAGGAGCCCACCTCGGCGCGCCTGTCCTGGGGTGAGGCCCAGAGACTTCCCATCCTGTCCCGAGGTTCAGAGGAAAGAGGAGGAGGAGGAGGAGGAGGAGGAGGAGGAGGAGGAAGAAGAGGAGAAAGAGGAGGAGGAGGAGGAGGAGGAGGAGGAGGAGGAGGAGGAGGAGGAGGAGGAGGAGGAGGAGGAGGGGGAGGAGGAGGAGGAGGAGGAGGAGGAGGAGGTGTGTAAGCTGTTCTCCGATGGTGCGACGCGGCAGCGCAGCGGGAGAGGGCGGCGTGGGTGGGGAGCAGGGGGAGATGGCGTTGGCGCTGTGTTGACAGTCGCAGGCAAGCGGCGCGCGGCTTCCTGGGGGAGGGTGACTGCGAAAGGTGGGAACCAGTGAGCGGGGGGGGGGAGGGGTTGGGGGGAGCCCGAGCGGCGCCCCCATCCCCCCCGAGGGGAGGGTGAAGGCGACCTCGGCGCGGCTCTCAGGCGTGGGCGCGGCTGCCTGGTCCAGTGCCGCCGGGGGGAATACGTTGCTATGGACGTCGTCGCAGTCGGCTGGCTGCGGGGGAAGGCTTGGGCCCTTCTCTCCTCAAGTGATGTGAGGGTGGTGACCTTCTGACAATTGGGTCGAAAGACTGCCGGGTAGGGCACAAACTTTGAAACCCTGAGATCTGGGGGAGGCCTCCTAGGTTGAGCTTCTCGTCGTGCTCGAGGTCCTGGTACAGCTCGTGTGACTGTCGCAACTTTCCGACTCCTTGTCGGCGGCTGCGCTATTTTCCTCGGATATTTGTCGCAGCCGGCTATCTTGATGACGAGTAGGTTGCCGTGGGTGCCATTAGTCTTTGGTCGGCCTCTGGGTGGGCATAGGCGTTGGCGGCGGAATCAGCTCCAATTCCACGGTGTCCACGTCGTCAGTGGTCCAGTTGGTGATGGCGTTGCCGTTCTCGTCTGTTGTGTTCGTGGCTACGTCCCTGTAGATGTGGACCGGTCTCGTGTGTTGTAGTTCGCCGAGTTCGGCTGGCCTCGTTGGTAGATTGTCTGCGCCCAGTCCAAATGTCAGCACTATTGGTTCTCCTGGTCCGATTGGTAGTCTCGTTGATACCGTGTGTCCGTCGAAGCGGGTGATCTCGTTCTGGCTGAGGCAGCCTAGCGGTGCCTGGTCTCTGGCGGGGTCTCCAGGCAACGCCTGTAGCCACCCGATGGTGTGCGGTGTGCTGAGGTGGCTGTCTTTGGTGAGAATGCACGCGTCGGTGGTTGGGTGCATGGCCTTCGCTCCCAGGGTCTGGAAGACGCCCCTTAGGTGCATGCAGACGGTCCTAGCCTTAGGTCGGGCATGTCCTCCTACAGACGGGTTTTGGAAGACAAGTAAGCAAACCATATCCAAAAACGTTCAAGCATAATAAAACATCGTCTCATACTTCTTTGATTATTCTCGAACATCCTTCCCATAGAGACACGTGCCCGACTTCATCCTGGCCTCTGATTGTGTCCGGATGTTGTAGTCTGGCGCGGTGCCCCGGCGTGCGACGTCGACGTCCGCGGCGACGTCCACTTCCGCGGTGGACGGCGGGGCGCTCCTCCATCCCGAGGGCTCTGGGCTTTTGGTGACCTGCTTGGCGTGGCTCCTCCTCCTCCTCCTCCTCCTCCTCCTCCTCCTCCTCCTCCTCCTCCTCCCTCCTCCTCCCTCCTCCTCCTCCTCCTCCTCCTCCTCCTCCTCCTCCTCCTCCTCGTCCTCGTCCTCCTCCTCCTCCTCCTCCTCCTCCAAACTGCTCGAGTCTGGTCCATTCCTTCCCCGGGTGTCTCTTGGACGGGGCGTCGAGCACGAGTAGGACTGCGCAGCGGACTGCCCCAACCCCACCCGACGACCCGAATTTCGGGTTTGGGGGGGTGGGGGGGGCGGGTTCCATATGCGTTGTCTCAATGTTCCCCGACCTCCCCCCACTGGAATAAAGGCCTCCTAGATGGGGTCCGAGCAGATGGGGTCGACGGATCGCGCCGCATCACCGATGCATCGGCGACGTCGGCGGTGCATCGGCGACGTCGGCGTGGAGAAAATCGAGCTCCGCATCGAGCCTCGTCGCCGACGCGACCCTCCGACCCCAAGTGCTCCGACCCCATCTGGGAGGCCTAGATGGACGTGGCTGGCAAATTGAGGCCTTCGGGTTGGGTTGGGGCGGCCTGGTGTGTGGCGAGCACTAGTCCTAGGTCGGGCGAAAGCTCAAACGCAGCCGAACACACTCAAAAACAGTTACACACACATGCTGAGGAAATCGTCCCCCGACCATTCTTTCACTATCTTTGCGCATTCCTCCTGTAGAGGGAAAGGGCCCGCTCCTCCTCCTCCTCCTCCTCCTCCTCATCCTCCTCCTCCCCTCCCTCCTCTCCTCCTCCTCCCTCCCCCTCCTCCTCCTCCTCCTCCTCTTCCTCCTCCTCCTCCTCCTCCTCGTCCCGGGATTCCCCATAGTTTCCCACATCTTCTGGGTGTTCGCCTCCCCCCCACTGAGCAAGCAGGTGCCGGGGTGGTCGAAGGAGCGGAGCCGGAGCGCCTCGTCCATCCTTTCGTAGACCGTGGCCCGCCATCTTTCGATGATCGCTAGTAGGCATGCAAGCGTGGCGCGGTGCTCGTATGGTGTCTTCCTGCAGCGGACGACGGTCGTTGGAGCCACGCACACGGTGCCCCCGTACACAATGACGTATGTGTGCTCTGCGGACAGCGTGTGGGGTGCAACCTGATTGTGCGTTCTTCTTGGCGATCCCGCTGCAAGCCTCCGCTGTGCCCAACTCCGTGTGGCTGTCCTTGTTGGGTGGTGAGCGCGTTGTGCGGTGCGCCGTATTTGTTCTGGCAGCGCTGGGTTTCCGACATCCTCAATGGTCTTGACGAGCTCCGCGTTAGGAGCGCTGGTGTCCTTGTAGGCGGTGTGGATGACGATGCGGACATGAAAGATCACTGCTAATTTCTGTGTAGTACCCAATCAGTTCTCGACGTCCAATATTTATAGTCGTTGATGCCACCCTCGTAGATTATCTGGGGTCCAACCTCTCGAGGTTGCTCCATGTCCTGGTCGAGCGGCCTCGGTCCTGGCGGTCTGGAGGCCCTTGCCATGATGGTTATTCGAGCTGTTGGTTCCTGGTGGTTCTTGGAGCTGAATCTGCGGCATGAGATTCATGGCATGCTTGGCCGATTCTGAAGAGGGAAGAAGGAAACTAACGATGCAAGATGCTGTTTGTGTCGTCTCGTCTTGCCCGTCTATCATTGTGCCTTGCGCGTGTGCTAGCGCGTCCCGATCTCATCCCTCGCTGGCTGGTTCACTTTCGCGTGGCAATCCATTGGGCGGGTCGTCTTGGCGATGATTACTGCCCGAGGTAGAGGTGCGTGTGCAATTTAGTCAAGGTTGTGTTCCTCCTCCGCCGTTCGGTGCTGTAGTTGTAGTCCGAGTCTCCCTCATAGTGCTTCAATGTCGAAGTGGGCGTAGGCTGGCTGCCCGCTGTCCTAGCTGCCCCCCAGGCCTAGGAGGGGGTGGACAGGCGTGTTGTCGTTTGGGGCATGTTGTCGCGCGCTGCCAGCCGCTCAATTCGCCGCGTGTCCCATCGAGGGTGGGCTTTCAAACGGATAGGTCGTCGGCGTAGGTTGTGGCTGTCCCCCCTCCACGTCTTCGAGTCGGCAGCGGGCGTGGGAGGGGGTGGGCGGCGTGTGTCATGGCGTGCTGTCTGTACGTGTAGAGACGGGATAATGAGTAAGGGTGGGGACGACGTCCTTCCCATTGAGCCAAAAAGCAACCAGGTTAGGCGCTCAACATCTGCAGCGCTGGTGGACGCTAGTCTGGCGATGCGCAGGTTGTCCACTCCGGCCAACAATGTGTCCATCCCTCGCAGCTGGCGGTGCCCGAGAAACGCGTGTTTTCTGGCCGTCTGTGCTCCCTTGCCTTCCGAGCATAAGCGCCTGTAAGGGAGTGCGTCGTCGGGCGCGGGGCGAGCCGCGAGCGCGTCGCGGTTTGGTGGCCCAGACGGTCCGCCGCATGTGAAGGGGCCCTGAGACACACAAATAAATACACACAAATAAAAGGATTCCCCATACTTTCCCATATTTTCTGGGTTTTTGTCTTCCCCCCCACTTCCCACATTTTCCCCTATTTTCCTGGGGATCGACGATTCATTGTGTCTGTGCGTTTTTTCCCTCCTGAAGCATGTCCTGTCGTCAGCAGTGGGCTTTGAAGCGGCCGCCTGGGTGTCGCGGCGCTGCCCCGCCTCCGTGTCTTGAGGTCGGCAGCAGGCGTGGGGTGGGTAGAGGCATGGCTCGCGTGCTCGTAATATGCTGTTGGTTGGTGTAGTGAAGGGGCCCCAGGACACAGATAAATACACACAAATAAAAGGACTCCCCATATTTTCCAATATTTTCAGGGTCTCTGTCTTCCCCCCCACTTCCCATATTTTCCCATATTTTCTGGGGAATCGAAGATTAATTGTGCCTGTGTGTTTCTTTCCTCCTGAGTAATCTGCTGTTGGTTGGTGGTGGCGCGGTCCTTGTTGTCCAGGCGTCGCTGCTGGCTGCCGGCTGGTCGGATATGGCGGCGGCGAAGAGGTGGGGGTCGAGGGGGAGGGGGAGGGCAGGAAAGGCTGCGGGATCCCTTCGCCGTGCATGGGCCTCAGTGGAGGCCCTGTGTCCTTCCCTCGGGCTAGGCGTTCAAGAACGCTATGTTGGAAATCGCCAGTCGGGTGGCAGCTGGGCGCGTCGCCCGTCCTTGCGTCGTTCCTGCACAACAGATCATGCTCGAGAAGCTGCTGCTTGGGGCCTCAGGAGGTGCGCGTGGTGGTTAGGGATGCAGAGCTTTAGGTTGGTTTGGTCGGTGGCGTCGGTGTGTCATGCAGTCCGCGCTGAGGTTGAAGTCGTAGTAGGGGTCCACCGGGGGGTGTAGAAGTGGTGATGTTGCTCGGGCAGATCCCATTTATCTGCTTCGTCGCGGTGTCCCCGAGCTCGCGCTGTCGCCGTGCCCGATATTGTGCTGTCGCTTTAGAGATGGCTGCCGTGGTGATGGAGCGCATGTCGGTCGGGTGTGTCTTCGCGGCTGCGCACTTCGACGTGATATCTTGGATCCTCCCAAGCGGCGGTGGGTGCGCTCCTCGTCCGTGGTTGTTGCGCCTGCAGTTTTCGGGTCGGGCCATGGTGCTTTCCGTGAGCTGCGGGGCGTGGGTGCACAGTAGGGTTGTGGGCTTCCTCGCGACCTGGCTTATCATGCATTGGTCGAATGATGTTGCATGCTCCCGGTAATTCCGCGTTGTGCGTGACCTCGGGAAGTAGTCAGCTGCCTGGTGCTTTCCTGCTGTCGCTCGCTGTCTCAGGGTGCCCCATGATGGCGGGGATCTCCAGGTTAACGGCTGCGCGCATGAAAAGCAGTGTGCCTCGTAGCTTTTGGTTGCCGATGTCGAGCTGGCGCCCCCTCTATGGGTCTTGTTTGCTGCGGTCCAGGTTTCTCCTGGCGGTCCAACCGCGATGGCGGCCGCGTGCCTTTGGTACATGCTCTATCCAATGCTCAATGGTGTCCCAACACAGGTCAGGTCGCCTTTCTTCGCGTGGTTGGCAATGTCGACGCGGGCGCCGGCATGCGGTCCATCCACTATCCGTCCTTTTGTTGCCCACTGCAGCAACTTTGGCTTGAATCCCTCGCCCTTTGCCATGGCTGGTTCGGGGCCCGTCGCTACCTTGCTCTGGTGCTGGCGTGGGTTCTGGCCCCCGTGTAGTGGCAGTCGGATCCCTCGTGGTTCGTTGGAACGTCTGTCTTGTAGCAGGGCGCGTCCGCGTGGTCCTGGGGTCTTGCTGCTTTGATGTTGCTCCGCTGTGCGGCTCCTCTAATGCCTTGTTGTTCCCCATGTCCTGCTCGGGCAACCGCGTGGCCGCGTTGTGCCGCGGCGCCGCGCGCGCGGGCGTGGACTTGCGGTGCTTCGCGGCGAGTCTGGCGCGCGCGCGGCACTACCAGCAGCGCGCGAGGCGTCTTGTCCCAGGCGCCCATGCTGCGGGAGTCGTGTCCGGAGGGCGCTCGTTCCCAGCGCGTGCCAAGTAGGCCTGCTTAGTAGCAGAAGTCGTCCCGCCACTTCCTGTCCGCGCGCGGGCATGGGTCTCCCTGTCTCTTTGTTCCCCCTCCTTGGTATGTTGGGGACGTCGTCGGTTACGCGGCGCAGCTTGGGCCGCCTGTGACATTGCTCGCGCCATCTGGCATTTCTCGGGTGTCTGTGAAGGTCTCTGCTGCTCGTCGAGCTTGTAGCGGAGCCACTGGAGGTCCTTGTTGATGGTCTCGATTCATCTCCACTTCGCGTCTGCGTTGGCGCCTGGGAGCATAGGGACAGGAGTGTGGGCGTGCTGTTGTAGTCGAGGGAACCGTGTTGAGCGTGAGCCTCCTGGCCATGCTGTGGATCTCCTCGTTCGTGATGGCGTCGTTGGCTTGGTTCTTCGTCTTGTGGCCGCCAGCCAGACGGCATCCCTCCATGCACTCTGCGGGGGGGGGGTCCTCTCCGGTCGCCGCGCTCGTTCCATGCGTGGATGTTGAAGAGCTTGGTGAGGGCCTCGGTGAACGGCGCCTTCTTGTTGATCAACAGTGTCTTCCTGGGGTATACCTCTTTCCTTGATGGCCCTCTCGACGCGATCGCATGGGGCGTCCGCGTTCTCAGCTCTGGTCCTATATGAAGGTGATCCTGGTGCCCGGCGCTCGTTGCTGGATGCCGACCCCCGCGAGGTCTGAGAGGAGGTCTACGCCGACGTCGTGGATGCTCTTATTTGCCACGTCATCCTGCGATTTGGTGGGCCCCTTTCAAGTGAAGCCCATCGTGGTCTTTGTCCTCTTGGTGTTTGGCTTCATGCCAGTGGCGATCGTCCGTGTCGTGATGATGTGGGGCCGCTTTGTGGCTGCGTCGTGGGCGTTCTCGGGGTCGGTGACTGCGCGCGCAATGATGTCGCCCGCGAATGAGGCGTCTGTGAGGAACCTGCCTCCGACCTGCTCGTAGGATGGTTCTCCGTTTGGCCAGTAGAGGGTCTCCGTCTCCAGGTTCTGGTTGGCCTTTCGCAGGCGACGGCCTCCTCGGGCATGTCCTATGCGATCGCCTCGGTGACCTTGGCGAACATGTAATTTGAAGGTTGGGTCTGGCGCCGGCGCTCCAGGTCGGGTTCCAGTCCTGGCTTGCGCGATTCCATGCGATCCTCTGGCGGTGGCCCACGCGTCGGCGCGGGCATCTCCCATGAGTGCGCAGAGGTGCTCGTCGTCAGCACGGAGTCGAATGTTGGGGGCCACCTCGTGGCTTCTTCCAGCGCTGGAGGTTGAACGGGCGGGGTGTCGGTGGCCTCCGCTAGGTCGATCATCTCGCCCGTGTCGGCGTTGGTTTTGCATGCCATCTGGATGGCCACTTCGTAGGATGCGCCATTGACGTCGAGGAACAGCTTCACCACCGCTGCGCGCCCCTCCTTCTTCACGTGGCTGAGGTCGCTGATCTTGGCGCGGGTCGCGAAGTCAGAAGTCAGTGCTGTGGCGCGGCCTTGCCCCAGCTTGGACGCTCCTCATCTGGTCTCAGGTTGCTGCCCTGAGCACTCCCCGCAATTATGCGCGGTGGTGCTTGGCGATGGCGTCGTCGAAGAAAATCGCCCCTCGCGCTGCAATGTCCAGCATGGCGCTGTCGGATTTGGCCGGCTTCCCTCGTGGGATAGCGGCTCCTCCGTGGCGATCTGGGCCATGGTGATGCGCGGGCGGAACAGCTCTGACATTTCTTGTGGTTCTGCCGCTGCTAGGTCGTTCAGGATGCCGTCGGGCCCCCTTTGTCTGCCGCGTGGTCAGGTTGCTATGAATTCTCTCCAATCGTCCCTGGTCGCGACGTTGTCGGTGGGGGCGTCCATCGTGGTCCAGGTAATGGCCGCGTCCGTGAGGCAATGGCCCCAGTCGGCCTCCGCCTGCTGGTCTGCGTTCTCGATGGTGCTGCCTTCCGCGTCGAGAACGCGCCGGTGTTGTGGCGCTACTATTTGCGATATCCCCCGAAGGGTTCGCAATCTCCCCGGTGCCTTTCTTTCCACGGTGGGGTCGCCGTCGACGATTCGATGTGCGATTTTGTCCCAGAAGTTGGAGCGCCTCCATGGCGTCTGCGAGCTGCGGCGGCGCGGCCCGAAAGAAGGCAGTAACTGCCAGCGCCATCTCACAATGGTCGATCTCGTAGCGCGCCAGCTGGGCCGCGTCGGCGACGAGGTTGATGCGTGCATCGGTCCGTCGAAGTGCTTCCATTGCCGCATCCGCAAGTGCACTGGTCTCGTGGAGCTGGTAATCTATATTTGGGTGATTTGGATTTTGGCCGAGGGTCGACCTCGCGTCGCCCGCAGCCCTCGGTGCGCGCATGGGCCTTGGGCGGGCCCTTCTCGCTCCAAATGTGCAAAGCTGGGCTCGGCGATGTGTAATTTGTGATGTCGCGTGCCGACTTGTTTCAATGCTGTCTGAGCTGATCTTTCCATTTGTTGAATCAGCCCGTGGGCGTGCGCATTGATGTCGGTTGCCCATGCGCGGTCGTCGATGGCGTCGAAGTCTGTTCGGAACTTGACAATGTGCTACGGGCCCACGAGCTCCTAGATCGCGGGAGTCGAGCCTCGGTTTTCTATCTTCCGTCACGCAACGCTGGGGCACTTGTTCGGATCGTACTGGCAGGTGGTCTTCGTCATCATGGTGCACGTCGAAAGTGTCCACCGACTTGGAATATGTGGTCGTGCTGATACGTTCGTTTGGGATCGCGATGTACCGTCTGTGTTACCTGCTGCGTTGACTGCAGTCGTGCTGTGGTGAAGTGCGCGTGTGATGGCCTCCCTCTGTTCTCTGGCAAGGCGTGGCCGTGTCCCCGTTGGCGCGGGATGTGATTTCGCAAGTTATGCTGTTGAAGCCGATGAGCGGCATGCCGACCTCGAAGCGCCCGGTGTCCTCAGATGAGGCGCTCCAGAACTCCACTGCCACGTCGCGGCTGCGGTCGCCGCGCGGCGCTCGCGCGGCTGCCGCAGTTCTTTGGGGCCCTGGAGCGGGGACCTTGCTGATGAGGAGCCTCGGGTTTTTTTTTCCGAAGTTCATTGCCATCGCGTTGCGGTCGGACGTAGCGCCCCAGGTCCCCATCCTCGCAGCGTGGCAGGTCGGTGCCGGTGATTGGTGGGCACCCTCGGTTGTGGTTGACATGTCCACTGGATGTGGTGCGCGGCCTGTTTGCAGAATGAGATCCTTCCGGAAGTCTGGCCTCCTGCATGCCAATGAGGTGTGTGCGCATGTGCTTCATGTGTGCTCTGACTGCTGTGATCCTGATCGCTGACCTCTTCTGCCGTTTGCTGGCGTGCTCGGGGTTCTTGGAGCTCCTGGCATTGAAAGTCACGGCCTTGACCTTGATGGGGGTCTTGGTGCGTCTGACCTTCTTCTCCAGCGTCAATGTTTGGAGCTCTGCGTGCGCTGCCGGAGGTCGCGCCGCGAGTCCGATGCGGGTCGTGTCGGGGCATGCCACTCTGATTCCTCCCTCTGTTTGTTCGAGACATTTTTCCGATATCTTTCTCTGCTGAAGCGGGGTGCGCGGGCCCATTCAGGTCGGGGGCGTCCGTCGCCCCTCTTGCGTTGCCACTCGGCCAGTGAAATTGCTATTTCGCTCCATGGACGTCCCTGGCGCGCGCGGGCGGTCCGCTTGCAGGTCGGCGGCTGTCTTGGCATGGCCATGTAAGATTTGCGCTAGTACTGGCGAGCTCTTCAGTTTGTTGGACCTGTATCTCCCCCCCCGCAAGTTCTACGGACACCTGCGAATCGGCGCGAGGCGCGGCGCTGGGTCTGCGATTGTTGTTCGCAGCGCAGGCGTAGATCCATGCGCGTGCCCGCGCGGGCGCAGCCAACTCCGATTCGGTGGACTCGCGCGGTCCGCTGTCGCCGTTGATGGCGGCGTCGTCCGTCGATGCGGCCACGGCGCCGCGGCGTGCCAGGGCGCCCGCGCCCTCTGCGACGACGACGGATGCCCGGGCTTTTTCGGCCGAGGCTACCTGGCGCGCGCCGTGAGTCGAGGTGCAATCGTCTGACGTCTTACGTCTCTCTTGGTTGGCATCTGCTTTGGGCCATCTTCGAAGGACTTGCCTCGCGCGTTCGCTGCGTCGCTGACGTCGCCCATGTCCCAGGCGGGCGCAAAAGGCACCCTGCGTGGCGAACGCGCGCAAGAAATTGCTAGCGCCGGGGTTGCGGCGTCGAATTTGTGGTTCCTCGATTATTCTAGAGGTTGCGCGAAACTCTGGCAGGACTGGGCTGTCCCGCGCAAGCCCGGGGCGGGCGCGACCTCTGTGTCTCCGCCCCCTTCCGTGCCCAATTTACCCTACCTTCCACCGTGGGCGGAGTCGACCGTCGCGTCGCCGTCTCCCGCCGGAATTGGCACTCTCGCGTGGTCTTCGTCTGATGGGAGAGCAGAGCGGAGTCTCGCCTTGGTGCGGTCGGATGCCGCTGCTCGCTCTTGGTCTTTTCGTCGCAGCGTCTCTTCCTTCGCGAGGTCGGTGGCTCTGTGATTGGGGCCTTGCAGGCGCGCCCATGCAAGGGCTTCCCCGCGCTTGATCTGGCGTCATTGGCTCGTCTGGCGCTGGCTGAATCGGCCCCCGCCCCCCCGGAATTAAGCCGTTGGGGAAGTCTCCGACGAGGATTTCGTGGTCGTCTTTTCCGAGTTCTGGTGTTGAGATCTCGAAGTGCTATCCTTCGGCTTCTCGTGCTTCGGCGATGCGCCCCCCCGGGTCCTTCGGCGCGTCGTGTGGCGCTGCCGTGGGTGACCTCCTTCTTTGCTCCACTGACACGGGGGCCCTGGCCCCGCCCGTCGATCGGCGCTTAATGCGCCGCGGGTGTGGAGTCGGCGTCGGTAGAAATGCGTCGCCTGGCTAGTGCTTTGGCATGTGTGCATCGTCCTGCGCGGCTGCGACGTCATCTGGCGTCTTCGTAGGCGTCGGCGTTGTTGTGCCGTCTTGGTCGGCTTCCTCTGTAATTTGTGGAGTCGCGGGGTGGTAAAATATCAGATCGGTGCGCGTGTCGTATGGCATCTCGGCTTCTTCCGGATCCTTCTTGAACTCCTGTTCCCTCAGCATTGCCTCCTGGTACTCGTTGTGACTGCTGTTAGCTCTGATGGTTTCCCTTTGTGCGTCCTTGTCCTTGACGGTGGCCCACTGTTTCCATCCCAGCCTGTGCCCCCTCGCACGGTTGATATCAATTGTGGTTGCTGTCGTGGTTGCTGCCTGTGCTTGCTGCTCTGCCAGTTCTTGTAGGCGCATCATGTCGTTGCTCTTCCTCGCGAGCATATCGCATGCGTGCTTCTCGTACGCTCTCTGTCCATGTAATAGCTTTTGCGCGTTCCAGTGCCTCCGCACATGCCTGGCTTTTCTTCTGTATCTCCATATGTTAATGTGTGTTCGCTTCCTTGGCTGCGTTGCGTATAGCCCTGGCTACGCTGGTGATGAGCTGGGCCTTAGCTGCCTACTGCTGGCATCGGATGACCTGGCTCTCCCCGAAACTCTTGACTCTGAATTCTGGTTGTTGTGTTTTTAATGCTGCTTGGTATGGTCGTGGTGGTGCTTCTGCATGTAGGCCTCTTGCTTGCGGCAGTCGAGTTCGCTCTTGTGGGCCTGTTCCTATAGTTCCTTCTGCTGGCTGCCGTCGTGGAATGCCTCCTCTTATCTGAGCTCGGCTTTCTGTAGTTCCAGTCGTTGCTGGGTGGTGGTGTCCTCGCACTCCTGGCTCTTGGTTTCGTCGGTGGCGGCGTACTGTTATGCGATGTAGTTCCCCTGTCTCGATGCCTTCTGAAGCTCGTCGGTCACGTATCCGGCATGATGTTGCGCGTTGGACGTGTGCTTGTTTGCTGTCTCGAGCTGGACCCTGGGCGCCTCTTCTCATTGCCCGACTCTATGTAGATCCTGGCGCAGCTGCCCTCGTGCTTCTTGATGTGGCTGTCGCTCTTTTGTTTGAAATGTGATTATCTCTCCTCGTGCTCCTCCTTGGCCGAATGGATTTCGTTGTCGCTGTTGGCCTGAAGGTCCCTGGCGGTCTTGAGTAGTTGCTGCCGCTCGTCGCTGAGAGTGTCAATCTCCTCGCGGTACGTCTTGTTGTCCCCTTCGTTGACTGCACCGCCCTCGTACGTGCCCTGTATGCTATCCCTCTGTTGCCTGTACGCCGTCGCCTCGCCCCTGTAGTGTGCCGTCGCTGGCTCTTCTCTGTGGAGCTTCTTGTTGAAGGTCTCGTAGCAGCGGTCTCGCTTGCAGATCCTGCTGTGTCGTCTACCTGGGTGTGGGGTGACGCTCTTTTGCCTGATTCTGCTTGGCGGTTTGTGGTTTTCGTGCTTGTCGTCCGCTTCTGGCTCTTCGTCTTCCCCCGATAACGTCGTGCTTTATTGATGTGTGCCCGTCGGGTGGGGTGCTCCTGTGCCTTGTTCCTCTCGTCTTCAAACGTCTCCTTGTGTTCATCAAGATCCTTGAGCTGGCTTCTGACGGGAAGCTGTTCTAGATCATGGCTTTGGTGAACGCAACCATCTTGAGCGGGCCTTCTACGGGTAGTTTGGCGTACTCTTATGGATCACGGTTTGGGTGAGCACGATCGTGCACTGCGGGTCTTCAGTGGGTAATTGGGCGTGGTTGTTCTTGAGTGCGCCGAGCGCACATGATTTTAGCATTTGGAGTTTGTTGCTCCTCAGCGTGGTGCCAGTGAGGATCTTGGCCGTTTCCCCATTGGAGGTGGTTGGTCGCGCTCCTCTTCCTCATGGGCAAAACGTCCGAGATGATGGTGCAGATCATGGCGTTGCGCTGTGCGGTCGCCTTCTCGTTATCGTCCTGGCCGTCTCCTGCTCGTGCTTTGTGATCGGAGGTGAAGGGAAGAGATCGAAGTGGAACGGAGAACCCCCCTACCGGGAAATCGGTTTCGGTTTTGTGTTCGTGCGTGCCGTGCGTGCGGGCGAGGCGAAGCTGCGTGGGCGGGCGAGAAGGAAGACTCCTCCGGCTGAGGCGCGGCCGGACCAAATGATGTTGATGATGATGATGCTGCTGATGGTGATGGTGTCCCGATGATGATGATGTGGATGATCTTGGTGATGTTGATGATGATGGGATGATGATGATATTATGATGGTGATGAATGTGAAGATGATGATGGTGCCCCGATGATGATGGTGTTGGTGGTGATGGTGTCCCGATGATGCTGTTGATGGAGATGATGATGGTGTCCCGATGACGATGATGATGTGAATGATGGTGATGTTGACGATGATGGTGTCCCGATGATGATGATTATGATGATGATGACGATGATGATGATGTTGGTGATGATGTTCATGATGATGATGGTGAAATGATGATTGTGATGGTGGTGTTCCGATGATGGTGATGATGGTGTCCCGATGATGATGTTGATGATGATGGTGACGATGATGGTGTCCCGAAGATGATGATGGTGATGATGATGATGTTGATGATGATGGTGATGAGTTGATGTTGACGATAATGGTGTCCCGATGATGATGATGATGATGATGATGATGATGGTGATGCTGATTATGATGATGATGATGACGTTGATGCCAGCGATGTCGGTGATGATGATGATGATGATGATGATGACGTTGGTTGTGAGACCGATTGTGATATCGATAGTGAGATCGATAGTGAGACCGGTTGTGGGATCAATTGTGAGACCGATCGTGAGATCGATAGTGGGATCGATCGTGAGATCGATAGTCACATCGATTGTGAGATCGATCGAATGAAATAGACCGAATGAGATCGATTGTGAAATCGATCGAGTGAGATCGATCAAGCGAGATCGATCGAGCGAGACCGATAGTGAGATCGATAGTGAGATCGATAATGAGACCGATCGAGTGAGACGTTGGTTCCTCCCCCCCCGAACCTCCTTATCACCCGAAGGGTGGTCGTATAGGTATTGTTATTGTCCTTCTGGGTGCTCTTGCCGTTCTTCAAATTCCAGTCGGGGCTGTCTTCTTTTCAGTTGGCCAGTCATGCGCCAACTGCTGGCTTGGGTCGTGCTGCTGGCTTCGGTGACGGTTGTGGTCGTTGTGGTCGTGGTTGCCACTTGGGTTGGCACTTCGGCGCCATAGTAGCTGCGTGAGACCGAGGTTGTTGCTGTGCGCTGTGGTGGTGCGCGAAGAGCAGCTGAGGCATGAGGGCTCGAAGCAACGTGCAGGAGTTGGCTCTCTCGCGTCGGAGCCGCCTGTGCCAGGCGGGGCTCCTGGATCTGGTGGTCGTGGACGTCAACGTGGGCCTTAGTGGGGCGACGAGAGATGGAGGTGCTGGTATCGCGGGCGCGCGCGCGCGCCTGCGGTGTGGGGCGGGCGCCCCGCTGGCCGCCGCCACGAGAGAGATCCTACACCTAGTGGAAACCTCTCAGACGCTCGCGGTTCCTCCTCCTCCTCCTCCCTCCCTCCTCCTCCTCCTCCTCCCTCCTCCTCCTCCTCCTCCTCCTCCTCCTCTCCTCCTCCTCCTCCTCCTCCTCCTCCTCCTCCTCCCTCCTCCTCCTCCTCCTCCTCCTCCTCCTCCTCCTCCTCCTGGTCCCCCTCCTCCTCTTTGCTCATTGCCCTCCCTCTCGTTTCTCCGCTCCTCCTGCACCTCCTGCGCTGTATACCTCCTCCCCCCGTCCTCCGCCTTCCCCTTTAGCTCCCTCTTTCCCTGCCGTCCCCGTCGCTGACGCCTCTCGGTAAGATCCTGGAGCCCAACCTCAAGCCCCTGGGAATTGGCCTTCCTTCCCTGTCCGCGTCTTCGAGCTAGGTCTGGGCGCGGCGCGAACTGCCCCGGGGCCAAAGGAGCACCGCAACCTCTGCTGGGCCGCCTCTGGGGCCTGCCTTCCGCAATCCCAGCGCAAGGCGGACAGCATCTCGCCCTTGGACGGTCGGAGAAGGCCCGGGGGCGACCCAGGGAGGGGGAACGGCCAGAGAGGCCACGCGGGGAAGGGGGGCTGCTCGACGCCGGCGGCGCTCCAAGGCCACGGTGGAGGTCTCGGAGGAGCTCATTGTTTTACTGTTTGCAATAACGTGAGGATTCGCACCGGCGCCGTCTTGGCATGATCCGTTCTCAGGCATTCCCAGGAGGCGCCAGCGCGAATCGTGGCGTGACCAAGCCCCCCTGAAGGTCACGCCCGTTACCGCCACGAGATAACGAAAACTGTCTCGAGGACCTGGGATCAGAGGGCGCGGAGGCGCACGGGGGCGTGGTGCGCCCAGGTCGCCGACCCGTCGCGCTCTGCACCGCGCGGCGCGCGACTATTCTTCGGGCTCTCGCGCTCGTCCCCAGAGAGAGAGAGGAACGCCTCTCAAGCCCAGGCCGCGGAGAGTGCTAAGTGCGGTTATGTTCGGGCACCTGCAGGTGACCGAGGTGTGCTGAGGTAGCCCTCCAGGGGTTGGACGGTTTCGACCCCCCCGCCCCCCCTCCCTGCGAAGCCCGCTGGGGATGGGAAGGTTTCGCCCACTCCCTGCCCCTGGAAGAGTTTCGCTCGCACAGACAGGGGCAGCCTCATATTCGGCGGCGCGACCGGGGAGGGGAAGTGAGAAGGGGCGGGCCTTCTCGGAAGGCTCGGGAGCCCCCCAGCTTCTGAGACGTTTCCTGAGCTTTCCCCGAAGACACAAAAAACCTCTCAGAAGGCGCGAAGGCTTCTGAGAAGTACCGCCGCCTTCTCAGATTGAGCAGGGGCCGACCGTCCCGACATTCTTACAGGTCTACCACGACATGTTCTTCGAACCCACAACTGTTCTAAGGACAACACCGATGTCCTGAAAACGTGCAGAACCCGATGCGTGAAAGCAAGACTGTCCCAATTAGAAATGTTATAAGAACGGCTCGTACAGAGCACAAAAGGTTCTTAGCACATTTTTCGGTGAGCCTATAGGCAAGCCAGGACCCTGCGCCACTGCTCCATGAGAAGGCCTTCTCCTTCTCACTCCCTCCCCCTCGCTCGCCGCCAACATTGGTGAGCGGGCCGCGGCGCTCGCCCCTCCTCCTCCTCCTCCTCCTCCTCCTCCTCCTCCATCTCCTCTTCCTCCTCGATCTCCTCCTCCTCCACCATCTCCTCCCCCTCCTCTTCCTCCTCGATCTCCTCCTGCTCCACCATCTCCTCCCCCTCCTCCTCCTCCTCCTCCTCCTCCTCCTCCTATTCCTCATCTTCCTCCTCCTCCTCCCCCTCCTCCTCTCTCCTCCTCCTCCCTCCTCCTCCTCCTCCTCCTCCTCCTCCTCCTTCCTCCTCCTCCTCCTCCTCTCCTCCTCCTCCTCCTCCTCCTCCTCCTCCTCCTTCCTCCTCCTCCTCCTCCTCCTCCTCCTCACCTCCCCTCCTCTGCTCCTGCCCCCGAGCGCAAAGGCGGCGAGCGCCATCTGTCAAAGATGCAGGTGCGCTTTTCGAGAACGTGACAGTGATAGTGGTGACCCATGGGTGCGGTGGCCATGAGGGGCTGCATCGCGGGCATGCTTTTGCTCTGCTGTCCAGCTCTCCGCTCCGTTTTGGAGCCCCTCGGGCTCCCTGGGCTTGTGAAGAGTGCTCTGGAGACCGTGGGGGCCTCCTCAGAGATCCTGGGGGCACCTTGGGCAAGGGGCACCTGCAGCAGCGCCAGAACTGTGGCCCAGCTGGAGCATCCTGATCGTCCCACTGCCAATTCGAATCCCGTCTTCCTGGCCAGCCGCTCCCCGCTCCCCCCATGGGGGCCATCACATGCACAGGACGGATGGGCAAACGGCTTCGGCAAAGAGAAGACGAGATGGCCTCTTGGACCGCGTAGTAGTTGGCGCGGAAATCGCCGGAACAATTCATACCGATCACGCTCGTGTAGGCCATGCATATCCCAAATCCGAACTTCGGGTTATACCCGCACGGGGAGCAACCGCTGCCCCAATCTTCGCCAGGGTGGCCCAGTATTCGCGCATCAGCAGCGCTGCCTGGAGTTCCATCGAGCACCCTCCAAACATCCTGTCCAACCTGATCGGAGAGCAAGCCCATCCCGTACGAGCACGATCCATACCCCGAGGGGCCCTGACACCAGGTGTCGTTGAGGCGCTTGAAGTCCTGCATGGCCTGCAGACTTGTGGCGTTCAAGAACCCGCCCTCTTCTGGGGCGAGAGTGAACAAGTCGTAGAAGAAGGTTGCTAAATCCTTGCCAGTGCTGGCAATATTCCCCATTGTCCAGCCATTCAAGCACGAAGAGAAAGCCAAATCATCGAAACGTTGTGGTAAAGGCTCCGGGCGCCAATAATTCCAAGCAAACTGATGTGCCACACCCGGGTACTGAATGCAGCGTCCGAGATGTAAGAAACTTGTCTGGGAGTACCTGTCAGTCTCCCACAGGCGTGCTGGGATGACGCTCAGCTGGCTAAAATCCTGCCAGGACCAGACGTGAGCAAGCCGAACCAGCACGAGTCCGAGCAGTATGTAGTTGGCCCCCGAGTATGTGGCACACGTGCGAGGCTTGCACACGAAACCCCGTTTAGCTGCGCTCTGTAGGTAAAGTTGAGGACCCATATCGTCACCACTGTATTCCATCGTCCTCAAGGTATCAAAGAACACAGGGATAGTGAAACCCCGCTCCCTTGGGGGAGGGGGGAAGGGAAGTTGAGATATCATAATGATGGCGCTGGTGTGATGATGATGTTGTTGCTGCTGCTGCTGTTGCTCATTATGATGACGACGACGACAACGATGATGGTAATGATGATGGTGATGATGCTGATGCAGATGATGATGATGATGATGGTGGTGGTGGTGATGATAATGATGTTGTTGACTTATTGATGATGGTGATGATGTTGCTGATGATGATGCTAATGATGATGCTGATGATGCCGATGCTGATGATGCTGATGATGCGACGGCGACGGCGACGGCGACGATGATGACGATGCTGAGTATGATGATGATTGTGATGCTGCTGCTGATGATTGTGATGATGATCATGATGATGCTGCTGCTGATGCTGATGATGCTGATGATGATGCCACGGCGACGGCGACGACGATGACGACGATGGGGGGATAGAAGCGGATGAGAAGGAAGAAGAGGAGGAGGAGGAGGAGGAAACGAAGGGGAGGAGGAGGACATACTGAGGAGGAAGATTAGGAGGAGGAGGACGAGGAGGAGGAGGAGGAGGAGGAGGAGGAGGAGGAGGAGGAGGAGGAGGGGACGAGGAGGAGGGGACGAGGGAGAGAAGAGAGGATGTGGGGATAATGGGAGAGCAGGCGGGGGAGGAGAGGGCAGAAGGAGGGGGGGTGAAGGAGAAAGGGGATAGGGAATGCGGAAAAGGAGGATGAGGAGGATGAAGAAGAGCAGGAAGAAGAGGAGAACCAGAGCGGAATCAGTTCTCCTGCTCCTCCTTCTCCTCATCCCCTCATCCTCCGTTTCCTCCCACATCTCCTCCTCCTCGTCCTCCTGCTCTTCCTTCTCCTCCTCCTCCTCAAACGCACGCGAAGCTGGGCGCTCGGTTGCACGGCGCTTCGGAGGACGTCGACCTCGTCAGGGGCATAACGGCTCTGGAACAGGAGGCGGTACCGACGTCGGGAGCGTCACATGCCCGTCTGGTGGAAGCCGGAGCAGCAGCCCAGGAAGACCCTGTAAACCACATTTGGCCAGCCGGCCAGTCGCCCGCGGAGCAGCTGTCGATGAGGCTTCGGGCCCTGAAGACGACAACGGAGTCGCGGACAGCATCCCACTGCAGGAGGGGACGTCTGAGCGAGTGGACTTCCTTCAGAGAGGTTCCCTTCGTCCTGCCATCCTCGCCCGAATTAGGTTTTTTGGGGGGGCCAACAAGTGGAGGCAGTACAGTGGAGTCATTTATAGGGTTTAAGAGCACGCGTGTTTATTTTTGCGCCACAGCGCAGCGCAATCCCCAGGGCAGTGCATCAAGTTGCGTTACCACTGGGGCGCTCATTCCTCTGGCCTGACCACTGGGAAGGCGGTGCAGGATAGGTGCCAGGGACACCACCGCGCAAGCATGGGGCATCGCGACCAACTGAAACGCGTGCACCTGCCTCGGTTTCCTTCTCACCGTAGGCCGAATCCCGATTCCATCTTGTGGCCATTCGTCGCAGTCGGCTGTGCTGCCTGGCTCCCGCTCGGCCCGTCTCTGTCTGGGGAGAGGCCGGAAGAACACTTTTTTGGTCGGCGGGGTGAGAGCGAGCCTCTTCCGCTAAAAGCTAGGCGGGCTACGCACAGCTCGAATTGGGGAGACGGGGCACGGGCGGGCGGGGCCTCAGGCGGCCGGAGAGGGCGGGGCCCGGGGTGAGGCCGGAAGAGCACGCCACCTCCTCTTCAGGCGCTTCGCGGCCCTGCCTCCGCACGCACGAGGTGCCATGCGGCACCGCGGCAGGAAGATCTGACCAGAGAGATCCCAGGAGTGCTACGGCCTGGCGAGCGCGGGCCTGTCTTCGGACGTGAGTAGGGCCGCCCGGGCCACCGGGGAGGACCGCCACGGCCGCTGGAATTGTTCACCCCGTCTTCAGATGACTTGCCGCACCACACCTCCTCCTCCTCCTCCTCCTCCTCCTCCTCCTCCTCCTCATCCTCCTCCTCCTCCTCCTCCTCCTCCTCCTTTCTTCCTCTCACTCATCCTTCCCCTCCTCCCCTTCCCTCCTCCACCTCCGTCTCCACCACCTCCACCTCCTCCACCTCCTCCTCCTCCTCATTCTCTTTTTCTTTCTCATTCCTCTACTTCTTGAGGCGGGTGGGGGAGAGGTTGGGGATGAGTCTCATCATCAACGCGCATCGAAGTTGACAACGACGGCGACGAAGTCGTCGGCGTCGACCATGCGATTATGACGACGACGACGACGCCGAGGTCGACCTCGCTTCGGCCGCCCGAACGTCCAGTGCTCCGCGATGAAGTCGTCGTCGGCTCTCGTCATGCCCAGGGGGCGGGGCGGGGTCCTAGCCTCCTCCTCCTCCTCCTCCTCCTCTCCTCCTCCTCTCCAGACCTGCTCTCCCTCCCCCTCCCCCCCTCCTCCTCTCCTCCTCATCCTCCTCCTTCCTCCTCCTCCTCCTCCTCCTCCTCCTCCTCCTCCTCCTCCCTCCTCCCTCCTCCTCCTCCTCCTCCTCCTCCCTCCTCCTCCTCCTCCTCCTCCTCCTCCTCCTCCTCCTCCTCCTCCTCCTCCTCCTCCTCCTCCTCCTCGCCTCCTCCTCCTCCTCCTTTTCCTCCTCCTCCTCCTCCTCCTCCTCCTCACCCTCCTCCTCGTCCATGCCGATCCGTTATAGATAACTCCTCTCTGCCGCGCTGCCCATTAGGGCGATCTGGACGTTTCGCGTGAGACTCCCAAGCCACTTTTGCTCGTGAAGTTTGACATTCGCACCAGTCACAAGAAGTGTGGAGCACAAGTGGTTTTCAGAATGGGGCTCCCGCTCCAGCGCCGCGCACATTTGTTCCAAACGTACGCAACAGTTACAAGCATGGGGCACAGACCGCTCTTTTAAAATGAGGCTATCGCCTCAGCGCCGAGCGCATTCGCCTTAAACGTATGCAGCAGTACACAAGGATGGAGCACCGTTCGTGTCGACGATGGGGCTATCGCTTGACGCTCGCTTAAACTTAAAGACCCGAGTGTCCACCATATGGAGCAGCTGCACGGATGGAGGGCGGTTCCTTTTCACTAATCCCGGCGCGACACCAATCCCATGCGAATCCGCCTCCGTGCCTTGGCATGGAGGCGTGAAGCAACGCCAAATGCTGCCTTGCAGGGCTTCTGTAGTTTTCTGATGGACCCCCCACCCTCCGTCCCGCACAGAGTTGACTACACCACCCCTGCTCCTGGGGCTCCGAGGCCGGCCAAGACGCCTCCCTGGTAGAGCCTCCAGCGAAACCCGAAGAGGCCCAAATCATTGATGATCAATACTGATTGAAAACATGTTCGCTTTCTTGCAGCTTCGAGCTTCGTCGGCTCAAGAGATCCCACGAAGCTTGCAACAAGACCGCACGACGGCCCAGGAGGGCACCGAGAAGGCCCCAAGATAGACTAAGAAGGTGCCAAGATGGCCCACGACCAGCCCAAGACCCCAAAGTCGGTCCAAGAAGGCGCTCAGGCGGTCTCAAGGTCCCCAAGAAAGCCCCAATGCGACTCATAGAGCCCCCCGAGATGGGTTCTGAAAGCGCCGATAAGGCCCAAGAACGCCCTCAAACGGCCAAGTAGCCCCCAAATGCCCCCGAGCCCCCAAAGGCGCTGCCGAGAGGCCCTAAGATGCCCCAGAGAACCTCACAAGAAGCCCCCAGAACCTTCAAGAGGCCCGAATTGTCACACAACACGGCCTCCCGTGCCCCCGGGAATAGTCGGACCTACTGGACTGACACGGTGGCCGGACTCGCCGCAGGCAGCTGGATGCCTTAGCATGAGCAGTACTGCGTTACATTGCTTTGCTTTGCTTGGCATTGCTTTACTTTGCTTCGTATTGCCAGGCGCTGGTTGGCATTGCGTTGCATTGCCTCGCATTCCTTCGCATTGCTTGGCATTTATTTGCGTTGCTTGGTATTGCTTGGCTCTGCGTTGCTTTACACTGCATGGCTCGGCATTGCTTATCATTGCTTGGCATTGTTTGGCGTGACATGGCATTGCTTAGCATTGCTTAGTATTGATTGGCATTGCCTGGCATTGCTTGGCATGGTTCGGCGTTGCCTGGCATTGCTTATAACTGCTTTGCACTGCTCAGCATTGCACGGACACTGCTTGGCGACACAAACAACCAAACAAACTGGGCAACCGGGGCAACTGGGCCAACCCGGGCAACCCGAGCAACCCAAGCAATCAGGGCAACCGAGGCAACCAAGCAACTGGGGCGAGCGGGAAACCGGACAAGCGGGCAACCCGAAGAAGACCTGGCGAGCGGGCAACCCGAAGAACGCATGGGCAAGCCAAGGGAGGCTGGGCCGCCGGGCAACCCCGTGGAGCACAGGCTGTCTAGGCCTCGCACCGACCAGTTCTTCACAAGAAAACGGGAACTCCTGAGGCACAGCCTCATCCCAGACATGTTCGCATTGTGAATCGATAATCAGGACGGGAAGCTGTTCGTCGTTTTCGGCCCCTGGGGGGCCCTCCCCAGCCCTGGGACCGTCCAAAAACGGTCTCAGGATGAAAAACGGGCCCCGTGAAACAAGGGCCATGACTTCTGGGGGGACCCCGTACTGAAAACATCAGGACGTCGCGTGTCTGGGTTTGGGTCAGGGGGAGCTCTCGCTTGAGGCCTCCTCGAAGGGCATGGCCGCAGCTGACAACCTGCCCAACAATTGCACGCATGGGGGCGGTCTGTCGGGGGCGCGCAAACATGGATTCGCGATCCATGGATTTGGCGCGCCTCCCCAAAATGCGGCCCGTGCCGCCTCGTTCGGCGGCGGAAGTCCGCGATTTCCCATGGAAGCGGGACCCGTCGCTCATCCACGCCCCCTTGATCCATGTTTGCGATCGCCTGAGCCTGGGGGCGGTCTGTTTTGGAGAGGGGGACCTCGCTGGACAGGTCGCCGAACTGTACAGTATGACCAGATATCTTCGTACAGCGAAGGCCAGGCCACAAGAAACCTTCCACAAGAAACCCAACCCTGAGACCCCAAGACGTCCATTGATTTTTGGTGTGGGAACGTCACGCTTTCCATGGCGAAACCATCGAAACCCAGGGAACCCAGGGCACCCTGGAGGCAAGCAGGGTGTTTCTCGGCATGAGCCCCCAGTGTATTCCTGATTACGCGCTGAAGGGTGCAGGCCAGCTCCTCTTCCAAACGGGGCTCCCGCCTGCATAGCAGGCCCACGGGGGTGCTGTCCTTCATTCCCTCCTCCTCCTCCTCCGCCTCCTCCTCCTCCTCCTCCTCCTCCTCCTCTGTCCTCCTCCTCCTCCTCCTCCTCCTCGACTCCTCCTCCTCCTCCTCCTCCTCCTCCTTCCTCCTCCTCCTCCTCCTCCTCCTCCTCCTCCTCCTCCTCCTCCGTCTCCCCCCGTCCAGTCTCCCCCTTCACCCTCCGTCCAGCCGGTGGGCGAGAGTGCACGCTGGGCAGAGAGAAGGGGCGGGGGGCCTCAGAGGAGGGCCGTGCCCCCTCAGAGACCACGCGCCGCGCACGCTCCTCCGACCAGCGGACGAGGGGAGGGGGCGCAAGAGGGCGGCCGTCCCAGAAAGCCGCCCCTCCCTGAGGTTAGACCCAACGGGAGGTCCAGCTGGAAGGGGGTGGCGCAATAGGTTCGGGGCACGTGTACTGCACAGGTACTGCGCCAGAGAACTGTAGCGCACTGCATTGCAACAAAATGCATTGCCCGCGAAAGCCCAGCAAGACATTTGCGCACCGGAATCGATTGCACGCCCCAGGGGGGAGGGCGGATTTCCTCGGGCCGTCCTGGGGGCCTCTTGGACCGTCCTGGGGGCCCCTTTGGGCCGTCTTGGGGCCCTCTTGGGCCGTCTTGGGGTCCTCCTGGAGGCCTCTGGGGCCGTCCTGGGACCACTTTGGAGGCTGCTTGGACCGTCCTGGACCTCTAAGCATCGAAAAAGACGAGAACGCTAAACTCCCCCCCCTGGGCCATGCCTCCCTCCGAGTGCCGCCAGCCCTGTGCCCACGATCGGAGGGGTATGCCTCCCTGGCGGTCCAGCCCCGCCTCGAGCAGGAGGGCCGAAGCCGCCGTCGCAGGCGGCCGGGTCGCCGCGGTTCGCGGGCGGGTCCGATCGCGCGGGTCGGCGATTCGAGCCGCGGACCACGTCGCGCGCGGACGTGGTCGAGATCCCCGACTGCAGACGCCGCCGTGTTTCCCAAGCCGTGGGCCCGCAGAGTGCTCCGCGCCGGCGTGGACAGTCCCTGGGGGCCGAGGGCAGCCCCCGGGAGGCAGGTGCAGGGAGAGAAGACTTGACCCTGCCAGGGTGCCCTGGAAGCAGCACGTGCCATAGGTGGGCCACAGGCTGCGGCAGACGCTTGGGGGGTGGAGGCCCCCGCCGATTGTGCAGTCGGCCCGGGCGCCTGCGCATGCGCGCGCCCAAACTGCCCAGAACAATTCCGGGACGGTTCCAGAGAGCTTCGAGACGGCGCAGCAGCGCCTCAAGATGGCCCAGGCTGGCCTCAAGACGGCTTCAGAGTCACCCCCGACAACCCAAGAGGGATCCACGAAGACATCCGAAACAGCCTCCAGGGCTCGAGACTCCCCTTTCTGTTTTTCAACGATTCGAAATCCTCGCGTTTCTGGGCTTCTGGGCGCCCTTGACGGTCAGACGCCCCCAGGAGGCGTTCCAAAAGGTTCCTTCAGCCATCCCCAGACACCTCGCCAACACGTTCCAGCACCAAGCTCGTTGGCGGCCCTTCCCTATGATCATGGGCACAATGCCCATTGTGACAACATTATTGCCCTGCATGCTGGGGCCAGCATCAATCAAAATCCATGACCCTAATGGAGAGAAGAAGCGGGCCCACAAGAGGAATAGCTCCATGCTCTGTCCGACGCAAACAGCTCGAAGGTGTCGGCGGTGCGGCGGCAGCCAAAGAATCGTGATTTCTCTGGTGAGTGTACCTTCCGCAGATTGCACCGCATGTTGCTCCATAGGCTGTGGTAGAAAACTCGCCGCGCAAGCAACGGTTGCGCCAGGTACCAGTGCATCATCGCTGCAGCAAAATAGCACCATCGCTCCACCGGATGCGCTAGGTACCCCGCAATCCACCAAGCCGTCCGCTGTTGGGCATACTTTGCGCCAACGGCTGTGCCTTACACTGCGCCACCGGTTGCTCTAAACACCAAATCGACCAAACCGTCCCTGGCTTAGTGGGTGCACGATTGCGCCATAGGTTGCGCCGCAGGTTGCGTTGCTCATTGGGCACGCCATTGCGCCATAGGTTACGTCACAGGTTGCGGCAGGCGATCCGCCACCTACAACGTCGTCAATTACTTGTTGGGTGCACCATTGCGTCATAGACGCCGCCAATAGTTGTGCCATAGATTGCGCTAAAAAAAACGCAATTCCCAAGATCGCCCGTTGCTAATTTAGGTGCACAATTGCGCCATATGTTGCGCCAGGCACACCGCAATCCACCAAGCGGTCCGTTGCTTATTGGGTATGGGTAGTGCGCCATAGGTGTGGCCATCGGTTGCGACAAGCGCCCTGCAATCCGATAATCCCACCAGCCCTTTAGGGCGTAGGTGGTCTAGAGCGTTTCCTCTGCCAACCCCCCTTCTTTCCCTTCGGGGAGGGGTTTACCCCTCCCCTTACCCCTCCCCACTGACCTGGACGAGGCGTCTCGCGAGGTGTCAGGGCGCCCAAGATGGCTCAAGACGGCTCCAAGAGCGAAAAAGCGAGAAAGCACAAAACATTGATTCTACCTAGGTTTTGGAAGGATTTTGGCCTCTTGGGGGGGCCCAAGAGGCGCTTCGAGGCACTCTAGAGGGGCAACCCTAATTGGAGCTCCCCCCTTCTTTGATAGATCTCCTCCAAGATGGCCCCAAGAGCGCCCCGAAGGCTCCCAAGAGCGCCCCAAGAGCGCCCCAAGAGGGCCCCGAGAGACCCCAAGAGGCCCCCAAGAAGCCTCTAAGAGGCTGCCAAGAGACCCCCAAGAGGCCCCAAGAGAGTTCAAGATGGCCCAAGACGGCTCCAAGAGCGAAAAGGCGAGAAAGCAACAAACAATGATTTTACCTAGGTTTTGGAAGGATTTTGGCCTCTTGGGGGGCCCAAGAGGCGACTCGAGGCACTCTAGAGGGGCAACGCTAATTGGGGACCCCCTCTTCTTTGATCGATCTCCTCCAAGATGGCCCCAAGAGCGCCCCGAAGGCTCCCAAGAGCGCCCCAAGAGCGCCCCAAGAGCGCCCCAAGAGGCCCCAAGAGGCGCCCAAGAGGCCTCCAAAAGGCTCCCAAGAGACCTCCAAGAGGCCCAAGAGGCTCCCAAGACGGCCCAAGACGGCTCCAAGAGCGAAAAGGCGAGAAAACACAAAACATTGATTTTACCTAGGTTTTGGAAAGATTTTGGCCTCAAGAAGGGCCCAAGAAGCGATTCGAGGCACTCTAGAGGGGCAGCGCTAATTGAGGACCCCCCCTTCTTTGATAGATCTCCTCCAAGATGGCCCCAAGAGCGCCTCGAAAGCTCCCAAGAGCGCCCCAAGAGCGCCCCAAGAGCGCCCCAAGAGGCCCCAAGAGGCCCCCAAGAGGCCTCCAAGAGGCCTCCAAGAGACTCCCAAAAGGCCACAAGAAGCTCCCCGAGATACGCAAGAGGCCTCCGGGACCGCCAAGAGGCCCCAAAGACGGCCCAAGAGGCCCCCAAGCTCGCCATTGTCCTCCTCCTCCTCCTCTTTTTCTCCCTCCTCCCTCCTCCCCCTCCCCCTCCTCCTCCTCCTTCTCCTCCTCCTCCTCCTCCTTCTCGTCCTCCTCGTCCTCGCCCTCCTCCATCTCCTCCTCCTCATCTTCCTCCTCCTCCTCCTCCTCCTCCTCCTCCCCTCCTCCTCCTGCTCCTCCTCCTGCTCCTCGTCTTCCTCCTCCTACTCCGACGACGACGACTCCTCCTACATCCTCCCCCTCTTGGGGCGTATGGCGGCTCAACCCGCTCTTTGTTCTTCTGCATGCTCCCCCGCTTCCCTCATCACCTCCACTCCCCTGGGGCTCATTTCTGGACGGGCTGGTGGGGATACGCGAAGCGTCTAGAATTTGTTCGCTGCCTGTTAGGTGTACCATTGCGCCGTAGATCGCACCACTAATTACTCCAACCACACCGCAATTCACCAAACCGTCCGTTGCTTATTGGCTGAATCATTGTGCCATAGGTTGCGCCACTAGTTGCGCCAATAAGCCCGCAATCCGCCAAATCGCCCGTGATTTATCCGGTGTACCATTGCGCCGTATGCTGCGGCACATGTTACAAGCACCCCATAACTTTTCAAATCATCCACTGCTTACAGAGTGTGCCAATGCGCCATAGGTTTCGCTATAGTCTGCGCCAGGCACCCCGCAATCCACCAAGCCATTGGTTGAACCAGGCATCCCACAATCGACCCACTCGCCTGTTCGCTTACTGGCGGTGTGCTCCCACGCCTTCTGGTACGCCGACGAGGGACAGCTCACGCTGTTGGAGGTCTGCCAGGGCGTGTGCACCCGCAGCGGGGCCAGGGCGGTGCCTGGGGCCAGGATCGCGGCGAGCGTGGGCTTTTGGCGCCCCTCCGGAGCACCCGCACAGAGGCGGCGTCGGCGCCCCACAGGCCCACGAGGCTCAGGTTCCAGAGCCGAGGATGGGGGGGGGGGTGACGAGCGAGCAACCCACACCCATACCCACAGGGGGGTCGTTGGGAGGAGGGCTGGCTGCGGGTATGGATGCGGGTTGTCGGACCCCGGGGAACGCTCCCGTTCGAGCGGGGACACCCGTCCGACAGCACGCACCCATGGCCCTCTCCGACCCCCCTATGGGTATGGGTGTGTGTTGTTGGTTCGTCAGGGGAGGAGGAATAGCAAGATCAGGAGCCAGAGGAGGAAGGCGGGGGAGGGGGAGAAGGAGCACAGAGGGGAAAAAAGGAGGAGGGGAGGAAGCGGGAGAGGAGGAGGAGGAGAAGAGGAGCAGGAAGAAAAAGGTGATGGGGATGAGGATGAAGGCTGTTCTAGTCGCCCGGGTGATCCCATCGGATCGGCAATCTTACCGCGTGCTGCTAGCACCAGGTAGAAACCATCAGAGGTTTGGAACAAGATTGCCGCATGTCCTGACACCATGACCTGAATCAATTCAGAGGCAGCGAACGTGTCACGCTCCAGATTCTAGGCATCACGCCTGGAGTTGTGATCATCTCCCAGGCAAGGCGCCTGTTGCCTTCTCAGCGGCCGCTCACGAACACCATCTGGGCGTTAGTGGTGCCGCAACACTCCTCGAACGTGAACTTGCTCAACTCTGCGCGCGACGCCTTGTCGACGTCAGCTGTGGCTTCTTGTTGTCCGCACCGTCGCGGATCCAACGATTGCCGTTAGCAAACATGCGGCTCAACTTGCAACCTGCGGGGAACCACGCGTGCAACCTGGCATTTGGGGCGGCTCGGGCGCATCGGGCACCCACGCTACGAATGCTGTACTGGTGCCGCACCACGAAGGGGGCATTGTCAGCGCACGAGTCCTAGTCGGTGAAGGAGGTGGTCTGTCTACAAACTGGCTCCGCGTGGAAGTGTTTCTTGTTGCAGCCACGTGCGGCATCCAGACCTAACGCCGAAGCATTGAGTGCTCCAAAAGGCCATTCGCTCGCGGTACTGTGTAATCACTGTCTCTTCCAGGTTGGTCCCACACCACGTCTTGAAGAGATCCTTCATCTCGCTCGTGCACTGGCTTCGGTCCCCCGTGGCTTCCGTCTTACGCCAGTGGCGCTACCCGTGGAAGTTGTGTCCCCGGGCAACCCTTTGACAGCCAGAGGTGGCGTCCCGACAAGGACGGCCGCGGAGGCGCTTGCATAGCAGGCTGCTCGTTCTCGGGAAGCGCCGATGGCTCCAGCGCGGCGTATTCGCCGCAGAATTCGACAATGGCATACCCATAACTCCACCCTTCGAGTGATAAAAGAGATTGTGGGGGATTGGCGTCGGATCTGTTTGCGATTTATCTTTCCCATGCATACAGTTTCACATGTTCGCATCCGCAGGTCTTCGGAATTATCGGTCTAACTACGGTCTCGTCGATCACAAGTTCAACTTGCAAATCGGTCTTACCAAATATGCATGTAAAACTTTTTTTTGTTTTCTCTCTCTCTCTCTATATATATATAGGTATACCGGTCTGAGAGTCGGTCCGTGCATCTGACGCATCGTCAGCGTACATAGATGTATGTATGTATGTGTGTATGAATGCATGCATGCATGCATGTATGCATGCATGCATGTAGGTAGGTAGGTCGGTAGGTAGGTCGGTCGGTAGGTAGGTAGGTAGGTAGGTAGTTGTATGTTTGCGGGTATGGATGCATGTATGTATGTATGTATGCAGGCAGACAGGCAGGCATCTATGGTTGTATGCATGCATGCATGAATGTATGCATGCATGCATGTACGCACGTACCTTCGCATGCATGTATGTATGTGGGCATGCATGCATGCATGCGTGCATGCATGCATGTGTGTATGTATGTGTATCCGACACCGTGCGCCTGTGGTAAGAAATGGAATGCCCCCGGGTTTCTTGCTGAACACTTGGGCCTGAGCCCTCAATCCGGAGAATTCTTTAACGGGCCTGGACCCCGGCTCAAGAATCTCCAGGGGCTTGCCGCGTGCTCCCTGGACTCACCCGCGTTTTGTCGCATGACTCTCAGAGCCAAGAGGACTCACATACAAAACAAGAGGGCTCCAGAAGGCCGCCTGGTCGGTCCAAGAGTACCCGGGGTCGCCGAACGATCGGTCCAAGACGCCCAAGATGGCCCCAAGACGGCCCAAGAAGCCTTCCAGACGCCCCTAGAGAGCCCCGAGAGCTTTCCCAAGAGGGGCCCAAGAGGCGACAATCATTAATGCACTGTAGATTTTGCCATGTTTTGGGGTTCTCGACTTTCCGAGCTTCCGACCCCCCAAGACGGCCCAAGCGGCCACCAAGACCGCTCCAAGACAGCCCAAAAGGCCTCCAAGAGGACCCCAAAGCCCAAGACGGCCCGAGAGGCACCCAAGACGACCCAAGAGAGCGCCAAGACGGCACCAAGAGTTGCTCAAGAGGGGGAACGCGAACCGAAAATCCGAGCCTTCCGCTCCAAGAGGCCAACAGGAGGACCCAGGAGGCCACAAGAGGCGCCCGAGGCGCCCAAGACGCTACGAGAGGCCCCAAAGCAGCACCCAGGAGGTCTCAAAGCTGCCTCCACGAGGCCCCCGATAGGCCTCCAGCGACATCCCAACGAACATCCTAGAGCCCTATGACCCGCAACCCAGGCACTGTGGCGGGATGGGCCGAAGGCCACTACACACATATATATATATATACATACATACATACATACATACATACATACATACATACATACATACATACATACATACATATATATATGTATATATCTATAGTGTATGTGTATCTCTGTGTATATGTATAGATTAGCATACGCACCTCTCCGAGGGAGTAGAGCTCAGTTCTCATACGCACCTCTCCGAGGGAGTAGAGCTCAGAAGCGATTAATGCGTACGCGCCGCGTTCGCAAATTTTCTGGCCGTTTCGCGAGGGACATCCTCGAAATTCTGAAAATCGGTGGCACCCCTTACAAAGATCGCGACGTCAGGGTCCGAAAACACATGGGAATTTCAACATTCCAACATAAAACCTTCAAACACACATTGTACTTTCAATGATTTTGACCCTGATTCTCAGAGAATGGCGGTTTCGCCTGAGACATCCTCCCAACATCGAGCCCCGACGTACCTTCTGGTATCCCAGACCCCGCCTCGGAGCCTCCTGGGTGCCTCCTGGAACCTCCTGGGGCCTCCTGGGGCTTTCTGTACCTTCTGGTACCCCAGACCCCGCCTCGGAGCCTCCTGGGGAACTCCTGGAACCTCCTGGGGCCTCCTGGGGCCTCCTGCGGCCTCCTGGAGCCTCTTGGGGCCTCCTGGAGCCTCCTGAGGTCTCCTGGGGCCTCCTGGGGCCTCAGAACTACATGCACACACACAGAGACGCAAATCACACCCAACACATCACACGCTAGACAAACATAACACACACACAGCACCTGCAACGCACAGAAAACACGCACAACACAGAGCACACATCACACACACACACACACACACACACCCACACAACACTCACAATCCTGGGGCCTCCTGGAGCCTCTTCCGGTATCCAAGTCGGGCCTTCTGAGGCTTCCTGGGGGGCCCTGGTACACACATCGCAAGGTGTGGCAACCCCACTTGCGCTCGAGTGCGACCTCGCTATTGCATTTCACTCCCAGCAGCTATGCTCCTCCTTTTCTCCTCCTTCTCTCTCCCTCCAGAAATTGCCTGGTGAAACAAATCGGCTGGTGGGAGTCGTGCTTACCTCTTCCCCTTCTCTTAGGCACGCCCTGGCGGCGCCGCCCCAGCTTCCCCTTCTCCATCTCCGATCCCGCCGTCATGGTGACTTCCTGCTTCAAACGCCCTTTCAATGTTTTGTTGTATGAGCCTGGGCGCACACGTGCCCCTTGTTAATGCGTACGCGCCGCGTTCGCGATTTGTCTGGCCGTTTCGCTACGGGCATCCTCGAAATTCTGAAACTCGGTGGCACCCCTTACACAGATCGTAGCGTCAGGGTACAAAAACACATGGGAATTTCTACATTCTGACATAACAACTTCAAAAACATATGGTGCTTTCAACGATTTTGACCCCGATTCTCAGAGAATGGCGGTTTCGTCTGAGACATCCTCCCAAAATCGAGCCCCGACGTACCTTCTGGTACCCCAGACCCCGCCTCGGAGCCTCCTGGGGGCCTCCTGGAACCTCCCGGGGCCTCCTGGGGTTTCTTGTACCTTCTAGTACCCCAGACCCCGCCTCGGGGCCTCCTGGGGGCCTCCTGGAACCTCCTGGGGCCTCCTGGGGCCTCCTGCAGCCTCCTGGAGCCTCTCGGGGCCTCCTGGAGCCTCCTGGGGTCTCCTGGGGCCTCCTGAAGCCGCCTGGGGCCTCCTGGAGCCGCCTGGGGCCTCAGAACTACATGCACACACAGAGACACAAATCACACCCAACACATCACACGCTAGACAAACATAACACACAAAACAGCTACAACGCACATAAAACACGCACAACACAGAGCACACATCCCCCCCCCACACCACACACACACACAGGCACACACACACACACGCACACACACACACAGGCACAACACTCAATCCTGGGGCCTCCTGGAGCCTCTTCCGGTATCCAAGTCGGGCCTCCTGAGGCTTCCTGGGGGGCCCTGGTACACACATCGCAAGGTGTGGCAACCCCACTTGCGCTCAAGTGCGACCTCGCTATTGCATTTCACTCCCAGCAGCTATCCTCCTCCTCTTCTCCTCCTTCTCTTTCCCTACATAATTTGTCTTCCTGCTTCCAACGCCCTTTCAGTTTTTTGTATGAGCCCAGGCACTGTGGCGGGATGGGCCGAAGCTCACTACATATATATATATACATATATATACAGATGTATGTATGTGTGTATGTATATATATGTGCCTATGCCTATGTACATATATATGTATATGTATATGCATGTGCGCACACATACTTACACACTATATATGTATATGTACGAACGAATACATGCACAAACACGTACAACGGTTGACCTATCGGTACCAATGTCTGTCTAAAGACGGGGAAACGACCGGACAAACACGGAATCACCGCGAGATAAACATGGGGGACGACTACAAAACAGCCACGGAATAACCACGGGACAACCAAAAGACAACGAATGGACAAACACGTGACAATCACGGGACAACCTACCACGGGATAGCTAAAACATACACGAGACAACCACAGGACAACCACGGGACACCGGACAACAACGGGACAACCACGGGACAGCAAACCACGGGACAACTAAGGGACAACTGTGGGACAGCAACGGGACAAACGTGGGAGAACCACGGGACAACCACAAAACAACGGCGGGACAACCTCAGGACAACCTCAGGACAACCGCAGGTCAACCACGGGACAACCACGGGACAACCACAGGACAACCGCGGGACAACCACAAGGACAACCGCCGGATAACCCCCTGCAATTGGGCAAACACGGAGTAACCTCGGGACAACCGCAGAAACACCCGTGGTACGCATCGGAGGGCTGGACACCGTATCATTTTGGCGTGACCTTGGCCCCAAGACGGCCCGAGAAAGCCTCAAGACGGCCCAAAAGGGCCCCAAGGCGGCCCAAGGTTGCCCAGGGACCCCGAAGACTGCCCCACAGGAATCGACAAAACAATTAAGAAAAGGAGGACGAAGACGAAGACAAAATGATTAACCCTGAGAGGACGCGGAAGAGTGCGTCACAGGTTTCGGCTCTCCCAAGCCTCGGGACACGCGGTGTCACACGCTACGGCTTCCTATGTGCCCTCCGAACAGTCGCCATTCAAGGTGCTGGGCTGACACAGTGGCTGGACTTGCCGCAGGCAGCTGGATATCCTCACCCCCTGCCCTAAGACTGTCAGCAACGTATCCTCACCCCACTGGCCTACAACTGCCCGCAACATCTCCACACGCAAATCTAACTGCATAACTTCATATATCACCAGCATCGGCATCAGCACACCAATTGCCATCACCACATTATCGCCCTCCCTGGCCAAACACTGCCAGCAACATATGGTCAAACCACTGGTGTAAAACTGCCAGCCAAGTATCCTCACCCCCCTGGCCTACAATTGCCAGCAACATACCACCATTGCGATTGCCTGAAACTGGCTTCAACGTATCTTCAACCCACGCACCTAAAACTGCCAGCTGAATCTCCTCAGCCCCCCTGGCTTTAAACTACCAGCAACTGATCGTCACCCCACTGGTCTCAATCTATCAGTCGTACGCCCTCACCCCAATTCCCTAACACTGCACGCACAATATCCTCGCCCCCGCCGTGGGTAAAACTGCCGTCTGACGATCTCGGCCATCCAAGTCAGTTGCCTCGCAAGAAAAATACGGACTGCGCCCGTATACAAACATGTACATCACATGGAGCTGGTGTGAAAGGAGGTGGAGGGCGAGGAGGAGGAGGTGGTGAAGGAGAAGGAGGGAAAAGAGGAGGGGGAGAAGGAGGGGAGAAGGATGAGGACAAGGAAGAATGTAGGATATGACAAGATGACCAGACCGGAGCAGGATGAGGAAGAAGAGGACGAGGAGGAGCAGCAAGAGGAAATGAGTAGTAGCAGTAGTAGTAGTAGTAGTAGCAGTAGTAGTAGTAGTAGCAGTAGTAATAGTAATAGTAGTAGTAGTAGTAGTAGTAGTAGTAGTAGTAGTAGTAGTAGTAGTAGTAGTAGTGGCAGTAGTAGTAATAGTAGTAGTAGTAGCAGCACTTCGTAGTGGTAGTCGTGAAAACAATGGTAGTAGCGAGTAGCAGTAGTAATCGTAGTAGAAATCGTAGAAGTAGTAGCAGTAGTCGTAATAGTAGTCGTCGTAGTAGTAGTATTAATAATGGTAGAAATAATACTAGTAGAAGCAATAATAGTGGTAGTAGTAGCAGTCGTCGTCATCGTGATAATACACGTCGTAGTAGCTATGGTAGTCATAAAAGAACTCGTAGTAGTAGTCGTAGTAGTAGTAGTAGTAGTAGTAGTAGTAGCAGTAACCATAGTAGCCGTACCAGTTGAAAATAGTCGCAGTAGTAGTAGTAGTAGTAGTAATAATAATATCTGTTGCAGTCGAAGTGATCGTACTATTGGTCGTAGTAGTAAACGTAGTGGTAGTAGTAGTAGTAGTAGTAGTAGTAGTAGTAGTAGTAGTAGTAGTAGTAATAGTAGTAGTAGTAGTAGTAGTGATAATAGTAGTCGTCGTATTACTCGTAATCGCATCAGTAGTGTTAGTAGCAGCCGCAGTCGTAGTCGTAGGCGTAGACGTAGTAGTCGTAGTAGTCGTCGTAGTAGTCGTGGTAGTCGTCGTAGTAAACATAGTAGTCGTAGAAGTAGTAGCAGTAGTAGTCGTAGTAGCAGTAGTAGTAGTAGTAGTAGTAGCAGTTGTTGTAGTAGTAATAACGGCCATCGGAGTAATCGTAGTAGTAGTAGTAGCAGTAGTAGTAGCAGTAGTAGTAGTAGTAATGGTAGTGGTAAGAATAGTAGTACTACTAGTCGTAGTAGTAGTAGTAGTAGTAGTAGTAGTAGTAGTAGTAGTAGTAGTAGTAGTAGTAGTTGTAGTAGTAGTTGTAGTAGTAGTAGTAGCAGTAGCTGTCGTACTAGCAGTTAATACAAGAAGAATAACAATAATAGTCGTAGCCGTGGTGGTAGCGGTCTTAAGAATAATAACTGTAGCATTAGCAATCACAATCGTAATAGTGGTAGCCGCCGTCGTCGTAACAATAATGGCTGCAGCCCTGGGCGCAGTAATGGTACCAGTAGCAGTCGTAGGCCGTACGAGTAGTACTTGTCACACTAATAGTAATAGCACTGGAACACGTACTAGTACCCGTCGTCGTCGTCGTCGTCGTCGTAGTAGTAGTAGTGGTAGTGGCAGTAGCAGTAGTAGTAGTGGTAATGGTCGTAGTAGTAGCACTAGTAGTAGTAGTAGTAGTAGTAGTAGTAGTAGTAGTAGTAGTAGTGGTGGTAGTAGCAGAAACTGCAGTAGTAGTGGTAGTAGGAGTAGTCGTAGGAGTAAGAGTAAGAGTAGTAGTCGTTGAAAGATAATAGTCGTAGTTGTAGTAGCAGTAGTAGTAGTAGTAGTAGCAGTAGTAGTAGTAGTAGTAATGATAGAAGTAGGTGAAGGAGGGGGGGATGAGGGGGAGGAACAGGATGAGGAAGTAGTAGCAGTCGTAATCGCAGTATTAGCCGTAGCAATCGTAGAAATAGTAGTAGTAGTAGTAGTAGTAGTAGTAGTAGTAGCCGTCGCCGTAGTGGTAGCTGTAGTAATAAAAAATAGTCGTAGCACGCGTAGTAGCAGTAGTGGTAGTGGTAGTGGTAGTGGTAGTAGTAGTAGTAGTAGTAGTAGTAGTAGTAGTAGTAGTAGTAGTAGTAGTAGTAGTAGTAGTAGTAGTAGTCGAAGTAGTAGTAATAGTCGGGACCGTATTAATATATGAGTAGGAGCACTAATGGTAGCCGTAGCAGTGGTGGAAATAGTAGTGGCAGCGGTAGCCGTAGTAATTGTGATCGTCGCCGTCGGCACCGTCGGAAAAGTAAGCGTCGCTGTCGTGATCGAAGCCGCAATAGTCTTATTAGTAACGGTGATAGTAATAGTACTACGAGTGGTAGTAGTAGTAGTAGTAGTAGTAGTAGTAGTAGTAGTAGTAGTAGTAGTAATAGTAGCAGTAGTAGTAGTAGTAGTGGTAGTAGTAGTGGTAGTAGTAGTAGTAGTCGTAGTAGCAGAAGCAGTCGTAGTAGTAGTCGTGGTAGTAGTGGTAGTCGCACAGGCAGTAGTACTAGTGCTAGTTGTAGTAGTAGTCGTAGTAGTAGTAGTACTAGTAGTGGTAGTAGCAGTCGTACTGGTCATGGTAGTAGTACTAACAATAAGTAGAAATAGTCGTCGCAATAGGTAGTAGTAATCGTAGTAATAATACTAGTAATAACCATCGCAGCAGCATCATTGGTAGCAGTAGTACTTGTGGTAGTAGTAGTGGTAGTAGTAGTAGTAGTAGTAGTAGTAGGAGCAGTAGTAGGAGCAGTAGTAGCAGTGGTAGTGGTCGTAATAGTACGAGTCGTTCTTGTTGTAGCAGTAGTAATACAAATAATAAAGTAGTTGTAGGAACCGTCGTCGTCGCCTGGGTCGTACTCGGAGTAGTCGTATCATTCGTAGAAACAGCGATAGCAAAAATAACAATAGTCGCTGGTAGTAGTCGTAGTAACGGAACTAGTAGTAGAAGCAGTCGTAAACGTAATAATACGCATAATCGTGGAAGTATAGAAGGAGTAGTAGTAGTAGTAGGTGTTGTGATTGCTGCAGTAGTAGTAGCTGTACTAGTAGTGGTGGAGGTAAGACTCGTAGAAGCCGTGAATGGTTGTAGGTAGTAGTAATGGTAGCGTTAGCAGTAGCAGTAGTATCAATTGTCGCTGTAGTAGTAGTAGTGGTGGTCGTAGTCTTAGTCGCATACGTATTCGTCGTCGTAATCGTCGTAATCATAATGAACGTGGCACTAGTAATTGTAGTAGTAGTGGTAGTAGTGGTAGTAGTAGAAGTAATCGTAGTAGAAGTGGTAGTTGCAGTCGAAGTACGAGTAATAACAATAATACCAGTAGTCGTAGTCGTCGTAGAAATAGTAGCAGTCGTAGTAGTAGTGGTGTGCTAATACTCGTAGCCGTAGCCGTCGGATTCGTCGTAGCAGTGGTAGTGGTAGCAGTAGGTGTAGTAGTCGTCGTACGCGTAGTCCCAGTCGTGTTCGTAGTCGAAGTAGTAGTAGTAGTAGTAGTAGTAGTAGTAGTAGTAGTAGTAGTGGTAGTGGTAGTGGTAGTGGTAGTAGTAGTAGTAGTAGTAGTAGTAGTAGTAGTAGTAGTAGTAGTAGTAGTAGTAGTAGTAGTAGTAGTGGTAGTAGTAGTAGTAGTAGTAGTAGTAGTAATAGTGGTAGTAGTAGCTGTAATAATAATGGTAGTCGTACGCCGTAGTAGTAGCCGTAGTCGTTGTAGTAGTAGTAGTAGTAGTAGTAGTAGTAGTAGTAGTAGTAGTCGTAGTAACGAGTCGTAGTGCTAGTCGTAGTAGTAGAAGTCGTAGTGGTAGTAGTCGTCGTCGTAGACGTAGTGGTGATAGGGGTAGTAGTAGTAGTAATACTAACAATACTAACGCTCGTACGTAGTAATAGTAGCAGTAGTAGTCGTCGTAATACCAATAAATGTACCGGCCCTGACAAACGTAATAGAAGCAACCATAGTGGTAGAAGTCGTCGTGAGAGCAACAGCAGTTGTAGTAGTAGTAACAATGGTAGTCGTCATGGTAGTAGTAGTAGTGGTAGTAGTAGACGTAATCGTAGTAGTAGTAGTAGTAGTAGTAGTAGTAGTGATAGTAGTAGCAGTAGTAGTAGTAGTAGTAGTAGTAGCAGTAGTAGTAGTAGTAAGCGTCGCAGTAGTACTTACATAGTAGTAGTAATAGTAGTCGTAGTAGTAGCAGCTAGTATGTAGTAGGTGGT
>CAUYUJ010006836.1:517465-526386 GCA_963575745.1 Prorocentrum cordatum
GAAAAAGCCCCCGATACGGCCCCAAGTCGGCCCAAGAGGACCCGAAGATCGCCCAAGGGGCTCCCAAGAGGGCCTCAAGACCGCCCTGAAGCGCTCCAAGAATGCACCAAGATAGCCCAGAGAGGCCCCCAAGACGTCCTCCGAAGGCGTCAGACGGCCCAAGGGTCCCTCAGACGGCGCAAGAAGCCCCAAGAAGCTCCCAAGAGGCCCGAGGAGGCCCCAAGGGGCCCCCAAGAGGCCCCCAGGAGGATCCTAAGAGGCCGTAGTTCAGAGGGCCTCAAGAAGCCGTCTCCTCCTCGTCCTCATGTTCTCCTCCTCCTCCTCCTCCTCCTCCTCCTCCTCCTCCTCCTCCGTATCCTTCTCCTCCTCCTGCTGCTCCTCCTCCTCCTCCTTCTCCTCCTCTCTACCGCGCGGACGAAGACGATGCCGAAATCACAACCTTCCCAATTCATACCATTCGCAGAACTGCTGCGGGATGTGAACTCGACCTCCTTACTGCCGCACGGACGAAGACAAGGTCGAGTTCACGACCCGTCCTTATCAGAACACTCGTCGGAATTGCGTCGTTCCTAGACTCAGCCTCCTTCGTGCTGCACTGTCGCACAGGCACGGCGGCGGGGTGTGCCGCATGGAGCTGGATATGTAAGGTGGCGGCGCGCAATGGCGCGTGGAAGAAGTAGCATGTGCACATGATGCAGGAAAGGGTCAGCTGGATGCAGAGGGCAGGGTTCAGGAATAATAGGGCTGAAGGGCATCGCCACTAAACCGAACGCATCATATACTGATTTTGGGCCATGGGCCATGGGACTGCGTTGTCGTGGCAGCAGAATATGTGCATGCACGCTCGCACAAGAGGGTATTCAGGGCATGAGCAGGTAAGCGTATGGCGTGTCAACGGGCAACTTGCAGTGCACAAGGTTGACGGCTACATCCGCCACCGTGCCGCTGGGCACAGAGTGGGCGTGTCCTCAAGTCCTTCGCCTGATCCCCCGAGCCTCAATCCTTACTCCCGAGGAATGTTTTCGGGGCCCGGACCCAGCATTCCAAAATGTCCTGGGCCTTCCCGCGTGCCTCCTGGGCTTTGGAGAATGGTGACGCTGGAACTTTCCAGGCCCAAGAGGGCTCCAAGAGGCCCCCAGGAGGGTCCAAGAGGACCACGAGCCGCCGAACGATCGCTCCACGACGCTCCAAGAGGCTTCCCATGAGCTCAAGATCGTGGACTTTCGATATAGAGATGCATGTGTTTGGCTTTCTCGCTTGTTCGGTTTCCCGACGCTCCCCGACGGCCCTCCGAGGCTCCCAAGATCGCCCCAAGACGGCCCAAGAGCCTCCCAAGAGGGCCTCACAACGGCCCAAGAGTGCCCCTCAGGAGGCTCCAAGAAGCCCCCAAGAGGCCCCCAGGAGGCCCCAAGAGGCCCTCAAGAAGCTTCCAGAAGGTTGCCACGAGGCCCTAAAACAGCCCCAAGACGCTCCCGAGAGCGCCCCGAAAAGACACGAACCCGCCGACCCCAGAGGCGCGTGAGGAGAAGCATGTGTTACCGCCGCCGAGCACCCACCACGCCCCGGCACCCCCACACCACGAGCTCAGTTCGGGGGACCCCCGACATGACAAATTCTAGCTCGAAGCCTAGCAACACCCCCCACCGCGCCCCCATTACGTCCAGGTCTCTACACCATGAGAGCTCCATTCTCGGGACCCCACACACGACAATTTCTGGCCCGAAACCCACCAACACCCCCCACCGCGCCCCCACCACGTCCCGGCACCCCCACCCACGAGAGCTCGGTTCTCGGGACCCTCCACACAACCTCCCCTGGCCCGAAGCCTACGACCCCCCTCCCCCCCGCGCCCCCGTCATGCCCCCGCACCCCACCGCACGAGAGCTCAGTTCTTGGGACCCCCCCACCTGACACTTTCTGGCCCGAAACCTACCACCACCACCAACCCCCGCGCCCCCACCACGCCCCCGCACCCCCACCCCACGAGAGCTCAGTTCTTGGGACCCCCAACGCGACAATTTCTGGCCCGAAACCTACCACCACCACCACCACCACCACCACCACCCGCGCCACCACCACGTCCCTGCACTCCTACTCCACGAGAACTCAATTGTCGCGACCCCCCACGCGGCAATTTCTGGCCCGAAACCTACCCCCCCCGGGCCCCCAGCTCAGTCAGTTCTCGGGACCCCCCACGCGACAATTTCTGGCCCGAAACCTACCACCCCACCCCCCGGCGCCCCCACCACGTCTGGCATGCCCACCCCACGAGAGCTCAGTTCTTGGGACCCCCCACACGACGATTCCTAGCCCGAAACCTACCACCCCACCTCCCCGCGCCCCCACTACGTCCAGGCACCCCCACCCCACGAGAGCTCAGTTTTTGAGCTTCCACACGACCAAATCTTGCCCGAAGTCTACCACCACCCCCGCCCCGCGCCCCCACCACGTCCCGGCACCCTCACCCAACGAGAGCTCAGTTCTCGGGACCCCCCACGCGACAATTTCTGACCCGAAACCTCCCCTCGCGCCCGCACCACGTCCGGGCATGCCCACCCCACGAGAGCTCCGTTCTTGGAGCCCCCCACGCGACAATTCCTGGCCCGAAACCTGCCAACACCCCCCTCCGCGCCCCCACCACGTCCCAGCACTCCCACCCAACGAGAGCTCAGTTCTCAGGACCCCCGACATGACAATTTCTGGCCCGAAACCTACCAACACCCTCCCCCGCGCCTCCACCACGCCCCGGCACCCCCACCCCAGAGAGCTCAATTCTTGGGACCCTCCACACGTCAACTTCTGGCCCGAAACCTACGAACACCCCCTCCCGCGCCCCCACCACGTCCCAGCACCCCCACCCCACGAGTGCTCAGTTCTTGGGACCCCCCCCACGAGAATTTCTGGCCCAAAACCTACCAACACACACACACACACACACACACACACACACACACACACACACGCGCGCCCCCACCACGTCCCCGCACCCCCACTCCACGAGGGCTCAGTTCTTCAGGCCCCCCACACGACAATTTTTGGCCCGAAACCTACCAACACCTCCCCGCGCCCCCACGACGTCCCCGCACCCCCCACCCCACGAGAGCTCAGCTCTTGGGACCCCCCACAAGACAATTTCTGGCCCGAAACCTACCCCCCCCCCGCGCCCCCACCACGTCCCGGCACCCACACCCCACGAGAGCTCAGTTCTTGGGACCCCCACACACAACAATTTCTGGCCCGAAGCCCATCAAAGTATAAAGCATTTCTTTCCATTAAGTCCTTGGAGGATTTAAGCACTTGCTTCCGTTCGGCCTTCTGACGGCCCGAGACGGCCAAGCCTCCAAGATGGCCCCAGAACGACTCAAGAGGCAAGACGGCCCCAAGAGGGCCCCATGACGGCCCAAGAGGCCTCCGGGACGCTCCAAGACGGCCCAGGAGCACCCCAAGAGGGCCCCGGGTCGGTCCAGAGAGGCCTCCAAGACGGCTTCCGACGGCGTCAGACGGGCCAGGAACGCCCTATGATGGGCAAATAAGCCCCCGAGAAGTCTCCACAGGCCCCCAGGAGGCCCAAGGAGGCCCCCAAGATGCCTCCAAGAGGCTCCCAGGAAGTCCCCAGGAGGCCTCAAGAGTGCCCCCCAGAGGCTCCCAATATGTCCCCTGCCCCATTCCTCTTCCTTATAGATAACTTCTCCCTGCCGCATGCCGAGGCAATTGTTTAGTGCGGTCCGGGCGTTTCGCCTGGGATATCCTCACCATGTATGGCCCTGAAGCCTCAAATGATAACAGTTACGCAAATGGAGGGCGGGTGGTTTTCAAAATGCGGCTCTCGCCAAAGCGCCGCGCACATTCATCTCAAATAGTTGCAAGGGTTTCATGGATTGAGGGCGATATGTTTTCAAAATGTGGCTCTCGCCTTAGCGCCGCGCACAGTCATTTCAAACTTTTGCTAGAGCTTCACGGATTGAGGGCACAGTTACGCTGGTTCGCGGTATGAACTCCCAAGAACGGCGTTCTGGCACGATTCAGGATCGTCAAGACGCAGCAGTCAGATTGATCCGTGGCGTTGGAATCCTGAGAACGATGTTTTGGCATGCGTCAGGGACTTCAAACGGTTGTCTTCCAGCGAGGCAGTTCCCTCAGTGGAAATGAACCCTTGTAGGGGCCTATGAAGTGGGAGCTTGGAGGGAGGGTTTATTCTAACATCGTCGATGACTCTTGGGTTTACACTGGTCCTCCTCCTCCTCCTCCTCCTCCTCCTCCTCCTCCTCCTCCTCCTCCTCCTCCTCCTCATCCTCATCCTCATCCTCCCCCTCCTCCTTCTGATCTTCCCCTGTCATCCCCCCCCAAGTGTTTCCCGAATTGTTTCCACAACGGCTGGGGGAGCACATGGTCCGATAGCTTGGCAGAGCTCTCGCCACAACGCTCGGCCACATGGGCGATTCCAAAAGTCAGGGGGCGGAGGTGATTCGCCGTAGGCGTCTTCGATATTGCCCGAATGCTGTCGAAGGTCCGTGCAACACAAGTCCGCACGCCCCGCCATAACCAGCTCCACACCCACTGCTTACACAGCACCCTCAAGCAAGGGCTCGAACAAATCCCCCTCATTACGCAATTATGATGTCCAAATCTGAGATTCCCAATCTCACGCTGGTCGAGCTCAGTCCCTCGGCACATCACTAGAACTGAAACTGCTAGCACGGAAGCGGGAGGAAATGAAGATAAGGAGGAGCTCAAGCAAGAAGCAGAGCGATCAGGTAGAAGGCGAGGGTTGCGAGACGCAAACTCCTAAGGAGCTAGATTTTGACCAGGCCGCTTCCACAACCATCGCGCTGCCCAACAACGTGCACCGATGGAGCCAGTGCAAAAGAGTCTGAAAACGCTGATTCTGTAAAGGCCCTGCGTAGAGGTTCAGAGTGGAACCACATATTGCCATACCTCTGCATGGTTCGGGCCGGCGTGGGATTTCAGACAAGTCCGCACATGCGAGCACATGAACTTTGATCGCAGGGCGAACTCTGTAAACTGATAATATTTAGGTCGCTGCTGTACCTTCGAAAAGGGAACGTCTCGTCAATGCGAGACGCAGCCAATGCAATCCCACTCAGGCCAAAGCGAAACTCGCTCGAGGCCTCGACTTGCGATGTCCCGCCGCTCTGGCGCGAGTTCTTCGGCCAGGATCAACAGCAAAGAGTGGCATCGTCCGTCTGGGATTAGCTGGCAGCACATCAGTGGCAACGAGAGGGGAACGTGGAATATGCATTAATTCAGCAGTCAGTCGGCGCCACGTTAGACACCCTTCGAATGTCCTGGCGATCGTTAGAACAGCCTGGACAGATAGTCCGTCTTCGCAAAGACTGCTTCGGATGTGCTCACCCGGGTGTAATCTGCCTGCCCCCGCCTGCGGGGGACGACAAAGACGCGTGAGATGCTTAGCTGTTCCCCTTCCTCTGCTGGCCCTCCCCGGGTGTCGAAGTCCTGCTTGCGGCGTGGAAAGGGTGAAGTGCTGGATGGGGGTGGACGAACTTGCGCCCTCCTCATTGGCGTCAGCGGAGCGGGACTGGCGAAGCCTCTTGGAAACGCGTCGGGTGGATGCGACGTGAAACGCTGCCGAGAAGGAAGTGCTTGCTACAGCAAGCATGGAAGCCCAAGCTCCTGCGTTGGAGACGAAAGAAGAATGAGCCACGTGAAACGCTGGTAGTAAGGAACTTCTTGGTACCGAGAGCATGTCAGCCCGATCTCCTGCCTGCACAGGGAGAGAGCACCCGGGCAAGAAACACTGCTACAATCCTGAGGTTGTTACCTGCGCACTAGCGGCAGGAGTCTCCGCAACGTCTTCAAGCTCGTTCGCTGGCTCGTATGCGTCACCTCCTGCTAGCCAGACCAGACTACACACGATGTCTTCAAGTCTGCTGTTCGCACGTCCCAGGCATCACTGCCGAGCACGGACAGGCACAACATTCGCGGCGTGTGCGTTTCAAACGGCGGTCATATTGACACGAACGTGTGAAGCCGGTACCAAGAAGGAAGGAATAGAAGGAACATCGAGTGTCTGCGCCGCGCCCCTCTGTCGTTCGTCTGCGACAGAGCGCAGACAAGAGTAGGCTTGTGGCAGCCGCCTCAAAGCGCTCGCTCCCGAGAGCCACTTCATCCGTCCCTCCCCGGAGGACCCGTGGGACCCAAAAGAAAAGCACGACCACCGAACCTTAAATCTCGGTCCTCCTCCCGCTGCTAAGATCAGACGTCGCGAAGGAAATCGGCCGACCCTTTCTTTTGTGTGTGTGTGTGTGAAACGCTGTCGTCGCCTTCGTCTTCGTCGTCGTCGTCGCCGTCGTCGTCGCCAGTCCCAAGGAAATCTAGACACGAACAGAAGCGATGAACGCTGCAGTTAAGTCGACCCCCTCCCCTTGCCCTCTCCCTGACGGAGGGGGGAGGGGTTAGGTGGGGGGACCTGGCCATCGCTCGGACATCCATTTCCTGTGTTTTTTTCGGTGTCGTGCGTGGCTCTTTCTCCAAATGATCAAGGATGCTCCTCGATGGTCCTCGCCGAAGGAAAAATGCACACGTCCGAGCGATGCCAAGGGACAGGGGTAGGGGGAGGTACTGGGGGATGGGGGGGTCCTGGGTCAGATTGCTGCCCCCCCCCCGCCCCCCCCCGGGTCCTGGCGCCCTCCCCCCCCTCCCCGGGTGCCCCCTCGGCTCCCTCCTGTGGGGGGGGGGGTCCTGATTGGGGGGGCCACGGGAGAGGCCCGTCTGCACAGTCGGGGCGTTGACCTGAGGAACCCTAACCAAGGAACGAGGCCCCTTTTGCCTCCACAAGTCAAACCTCAGGAAAACCCATGGCAACTGTAGAACAATCAAGGAACACCGAGCCCATCCCCAACGAACAGGGTTCCTTCTTCAGCGCCCCGACTGTAGTGGGGGAGGTGGCCCAGGGTCAGGATGCCGCCCCCTCCGGAGTTAGAGGCCTCATCGATGGGGTCCGAGTAGATGGGATCGGAGGATCGCGCCACATCGCTGATACATCGGCGATACATCGCCGATGCATCGGCGATGCGTCGGCGATGCACCGGCGACGCCAGCGTGGAGAAAATCGAGCTCCACATCGAGCCGCATCGGCGATGCATCGGCGATGCGGCGCGATCCTCAGACCCCATCCACTCAGACCCCGTCTGGGAGGTTCAGAGAAGTCCAGGCGGGTCCCTGGTAGGGGGCTCCAGCAGGGATCCCCTGGGAGGTCCCACCTTCAGGGTCGGCGGCACAGGCCGTAAGGCCTTCACAACACATCATGCAAGAAAAACATCATGACCCGAGGCCCCCACGCCAACTTTCTGGGGCGCCTCTCGAGCCACATCGATCCGCGAGGATACCGGGTCCCGAAACCGGGCGAAAACGATGGGTGCGAACAAAAAGCACCAGGGTCCGATCCGCGCACGGACATACCGTAGGGGCCCGACCACAAGAAACCTTCCACAAGAAACCCTACCCTGAGACCCCAGGACGTCCATCGAGTTTCGGTGTGGGAGCCTCGTGCCTTCCATAGCGAAACCATCGACACCCAAGAAACCTAGGGCACCCCGGAGGCAAGCAGGGTGTTTTTTGGCATGGGCCTCCACTGGAAGTTCTCGACGTCGGCGCGGTTCGCGGAGGCGCGAAACAGCGGGGAGCACAGGGGGGCCGCGGATCCGGCCGAGGTCGGCGCATGCCCCCAGATCGCCGAACTCAACGTTCCGTGTCGACTTGAGTCAACCTACAGTGGAGACCCATGCCAAGAAACACCCCGCTTGCCTCCAGGGTGCCCTGGGTTTCTTGGGTTTCGATGGTTTTGCGATGGAAAGCGTGACGTTCCCACACCACAGATCAATGGACGTCCTGGGGTCTCAGGGTTGGGTTTCTTGTGGGAGGTGTCTTGTCGATCGGCCCCTACTGAACATTTCGACCATCGCCCAAATCCCTACAATGCTCCTCCTAACCTCTCCCCCTCGGGAAGACCCAGGGTGGCGCCAGAGCGGGCACCTCCGACACCGCGCGCAGGAGGACCCCCTGGGCTCAGGTCGGGCGTCCCCCAACAGGCGGCTTTTGGACGAAAAAAGAAAAGTAGTCACAACATGATGGGCTTGTTTTCCCACCACCACCACCACCACCAACACCACCACCATAAGTTGGAGGGGGAGGGGGTCCTCCTCCTCCTCCTCCTCCTCCTCCTCCTCCTCCTCCTCCTCCTCCTCCTCCTCCTTCCCCCCTCCAACTTATGGTGGTGGTGGTGGTGGTAAACTGGCCCGTCACAACATGCTCCAAAAATGCTGGCGGAGGGAGGAGAGGCACGGCGCCTCTGTTGGCCCCACCCCCCGGGCCCTCTGGACGGGAGCCCCAGCTCGGCACCGATCCTGGTCAGGCCCACCCTGGGCCTGCAGCAGCGGGCGGCGAGCCCGCGGGGGGCAGCGAGAAGGAGAGGGCGTTCTCGGAAGGCTCGGAAGTCCCCCGGCCTCCTGGGCAGTCCCCAGGAGCCTTCCCCCTCCGAAGACACGGAACTCTTCTCCGAAGGCGCGGGGGGCTTCTGAGAAGTCCCGCCTCCATCTGAGAAGGCCGTCTCCTTCCCCCCCCCCCCTCGCTCGCCGGCGACGCAGGTGGGCGTGTACGCCTTCGCCTGGCTTGGCCAGGAGGGCACCTGCGCCGCTCGTGGCCCCCGGGAGGGGCCTGGCCAGGACAGGTCTAGGTGCGGAGCCGGCGCAGCCCACTCCTCCTCCGTCCCTCCTGCTCCTCCTGCTCCAGCTTCTGCTCCTGCTCCTGCTCCTGCTCCTGCTCCTGCTCCTGCTCCTGCTCCTGCTCCTGCTCCTGCTCCTGCTCCTGCCCCTGCTCCTGCTCCTGCTCCTTCTCCTTCTCCTTCTCCTTCTCCTTCTCCTTCTCCTTCTCCTTCTCCTTCT
>CAUYUJ010006837.1:0-7500 GCA_963575745.1 Prorocentrum cordatum
CGCAGGGAGGGAGCGGGGGGGGGGTGCCCACGGTCGGTCGGAATAATGAGAAGGGGGCGCAGGGGAGAAGCGGGGGGGGTGGCCCACGGTCGGTCGGAATAAGGGGAGGGGGGCGCAGGGGGGGAGGGGGAAGGGCCAGCACGACCACCAGCACGATCACCAGCACAACGGCCAGCAACACGACCGCGAGCACGACCACCAGCACGACCACCAACACGACCACCAGCACCTCCAGCACGGCCAGCCACCAACACGACCACCAGCAGAACCACCAGCACGACCACCAGCACGACCACCAGCACCTCCACCAGAACGGCCACCAACACGACCGCCAGCACGACCACCAGCACAAGCACCGGCACGCCCAGCCACCAGCACGACCACCAGCACAACCACCAGCACGACCACCAGCACGATCACCAGCACGACCACCAGCACCTCCACCAGAACGGCCACCAACACGACCGCCAGCACGACCACCAGCACAAGCACCAGCACGACCACCAGCACGACCACCAGCAAGACCACCAGCACGACCAGCCACCAGCACCTCCAGCACGGCCAGCCACCAGCACGACCAAGCACGACCACCAACACGACCACCAGCACCTCCAGCACGGCCAGCCACCAGCACGACCACCAGCACAACCACCAGCACGACCACCAGCACGACCACCAGCACGATCACCAGCACCTCCACCAGAACGGCCACCAACGAGACCGCCAGCACGATCACCAGCACAACCACCAACGCGACCAGCCACCAGCACGACCACCAGCACGATCACCAGCACAACGGCCGCCAGCACAACCACCAGCACGACCGCATTATGGGCACACGGTCGGTCGAAATGAAGCAGTGCGAGATCACACCGGTAGGTATGATGATAATCGGACCCGATTACTCCAATCATTGGATGATCGGCGCAATAGGATTCCGATCGTATTGGGCTCCATTTTGGAATCTGTGGGATTCCAATTGGACGATCGGAATAATCGGATCCGATTCCTCCGATCATTCGATGATCGGAATAATCGGTTTCGATTACTCCGATCATTGGATGATCGGAATAATCGGATCCGATTACTCCGATCGTTGGATGGTCGGCGTAATAGGATTCCGATCGTATTGGGCTCCATTTTGGAATCTGTGGGATTCCAATTGGACGATCAGAATAATCGGACCCGATTCCTCCGATCATTGGATGATCGGAATAATCGGATCCGATTACTCCGATCATTGGATATCGGATAATCGGATCCGATTACTCCGACATTGGATGATCGGCGTAATAGGATTCCGATCGTATTGGGCTCCATTTTGGAACTGTGGGATTCCAATTGGACGATCGGAATAATCGGATCCGATTCCTCCGATCATTGGATGATCGGAATAATCGGATCCGATTACTCCGATCATTGGATGATCGGAATAATCGGATCCGATTACTCCGATCATTGGATGATCGGCGTAATAGGATTCCGATCGTATTGGGCTCCATTTTGGAATCTGTGGGATTCCAATTGGACGATCGGAAAAATCGGACCCGATTCCTCCGATCATTGGATGATCGGCGTAATAGGATCCGGATTTACTCCGAATCATTGGCTGATCGGAATAACTCGGATCCGCTTACTCCGATCATTGGATGATCGGTAATTAGGATTTCCGATATATGGGTCCATTTTGGAATCCTGTGGGATTCCAATTGGAGACGGGAATAAAACGGCCCCCGATTCCTCCGTTCATTGGGATGTCGGTATCAATCGGACCCGGTTACTCCGATCATTGGATGATCGGAATAATCGGATCCGATTACTCCGATCATTGGATGATCGGCGTAATAGGATTCCGATCGTATTGGGCTCCATTATGGAATCGGTGGGATTCCACTTGGACGATCGGAATAATCGGATCCGATTCCTCCGATCATTGGATGATCGGAATAATCGGTCCCGCTTACTCCGATCATTGGATGATCGGAATAATCGGACCCAATTACTCCGATCATTGGATGATCGGCGCAATAGGATTCCGATCGTATTGGGCTCCATTCTGGAATCTGTGGGATTCCAATTGGACGATCGGAATAATCGGATCCGATTCCTCCGAACATTGGATGATCGGAATAATCGGATCCAATTACTCCGATCATTGGATGATCGGAATAATCGGATCCGATTACTCCGATCATTGGATGATCGGCGCAGTAGGATTCCGATCGTATTGGGCCCCATTTTGGAATCTGTGGCATTCCATTCGGACGATCGGAATAATCGGACCCGATTACTCCGATCATTGGACGGTCGGAATAATCGGATCCGATTACTCCGATCATTGGATGGTCGGCGTAATAGGATTCCGATCGTACTGGGCTCCATTTTGGAATCTGTGGGATTCCAATTGGACGATCGGAATCATCGGATCCGATTCCTCCGATCATTGGATGATCGGAATAATCGGATCCGATTACTCCGATCATTGGATGATCGGAATAATCGGATCCGATTACTCCGATCATTGGATGATCGGCGTAATGGGATTCCGATCGTATTGGGCTCCATTTTGGAATCTCTGGGATTCCAATTGGACGATCGGAATAATCGGATCCGATTCCTCAAATCATTGGATGATCGGAATAATCGGTTCCGATTACTCCGATCATTGGATGATCGGAATAATCGGACCAAATTACTCCGATCATTGGATGATCGGCGTAATAGGATTCCGATCGTATTGGGCTCCATTTTGGAATCTGTGATTCCAATTGGACGATCGGAATAATCGGATCTGATTCCTCCGACCATTGGATGATCGGAATAATCGGATCCGGTTACTCCGATCATTGGATGATCGGAATAATCTGATCCGATTACTCCGATCATTGGATGATCGGCGCAATAGGATTCCGATCGTATTGGGCTCCATTTTGGAATCTGTGGGATTCCAATTGGACGATCGGAATAATCGGATCCGAGTCCTCCGATCATTGGATGATCGGAATAATCGGATCCGATTACTCCGATCATTGGATGATCGGAATAATCGGATCCGATTCCTCCGATCATTGGATGATCGGCGCAATAGGACTCCGATCGTATTGGGCTCCATTTTGGAATCTGTGGGATTCCAATTGGATGATCGGAATAATCGGATCCGGTTCCTCCGATCATTGGATGATCGGAATAATCAAATGCGATTACTCCGATCTTCAAATGATCGGAATACCACGAATCCGATTGTATTGGATGATCGGAATAATCGGATCCGATTACTCCGATCATTGGATGATCGGAATAATCGGATCCGATTACTCCGATCATTGGATGATCGGAGTAAAAGGATTCTTGATTGTATTTGGGTTCCGATTATAATGGATTCCGATTCTTATTGGATACCGGATTATCATGGGTTTTCCGATTGTATTGGGTTCGGGTTGTTGTTAAATCAATTGGGGTACCGAGTGATTTGCTTCGCGAGTATGAACGGAATTTCTCGGATTCCGATTACCCGATTATTTGGATGATGGCCACATCGGGATTATCCGATTACCCCGATCTGATCGGAATAATCGGGTGCAGAGGCTGCCCCGACAATGATGATCGGCGGTCGCAAACGGAAGCCCAAGTGAGGCTCCATAATGGAAATCTGTGGGATCCCTTTGGACGATTCGGCATATCGGATTCCGATTCCTCGACATATGGATGAACCGGAATACTACGGACCCGATTACTCCGATCATTGGATGATCGGAATAATCGGATCCGATTACTCCGATCATTGGATGATCGGCGTAATAGGATTCCGATCGTATTGGGCTCCATTTTGGAATCTGTGGGATTCCAATTGGACGATCGGAATAATCGGATCCAATTCCTCCGATCATTGGATGATCGGAATAATCGGATCCAATTACTCCGATCATTGGATGATCGGCGTAATAGGATCGATTACTTCCGATCATTGGATGATCGGCGAGTAGGATTCGATCGTATAGGGCTCCATTTTGGAATCTGTAGGGATTCCAATGGACGATCGGGATTAATCGGTTCCGATTCCTCGGATTGGATGATCGGAGTAATCGGATCCGATTACTCCGACCATTGGATGATCGGAATAATCGAATCCGATTACTCCGATCATTGGATGATCAGCGTAATAGGATTCCGATCGTATTGGGCTCCATTTTGGAATCTGTGGGATTCCAATTGGACGATCGGAATAATCGGATCCGATTCCTCCGATCATTGGATGATCGGAATAATCGGATCCGATTACTCCGATCATTGGATGATCGGAATCATCGGATCCGATTACTCTGATCATTGGATGATCGGCGTAATAGGATTCCGATCGTATTGGGCTCCATTTTGGAATCTGTGGGATTCCAATTGGACGATCGGAATAATCGGATCCGATTCCTCCGATCATTGGATGATCGGAATAATCGGATCCGATTACTCCGATCATTGGATAATCGGAATAATCGGATCCGATTACTCCGATCATTGGATGATCGGCGCAATAGGATTCCGATCGTATTGGGCTCCATTTTGGAATCTGTGGAATTCCAATTGGACGATCGGAATAATCGGATCGAATTCCGACGATCATTGGATGATCGGAATAACCGGGTCCGGTTACTCCGATCATTGGATGATCGGAATAATCGGATCCGATTACTCCGATCATTGGATGATCGGCGTAATAGGATTCCGATCGTATTGGGCTCCATTATGGAATCGGTGGGATTCCACTTGGACGATCGGAATAATCGGATCCGATTCCTCCGATCATTGGATGATCGGAATAATCGGTTCCGCTTACTCCGATCATTGGATGATCGGAATAATCGGACCCAATTACTCCGATCATTGGATGATCGGCGCAATAGGATTCCGATCGTATTGGGCTCCATTTTGGAATCTGTGGGATTCCAATTGGACGATCGGAATAATCGGACCCGATTCCTCCGATCATTGGATGATCGGAATAATCGGATCCGATTACTCCGATCATTGGATGATCGGAATGATCGGATCCGATTGCTCCGATCATTGGATGATCGGCGTAATAGGATTCCGATCATATTGGGCTCCATTTTGGAACCTGTGGGATCCCAATTGGACGATCGGAATAATCGGATCCGATTCCTCCGATCATTGGGTGATCGGAATAATCGGATCCGATTACTCCGATCATTGGATGATCGGAATAATCGGATCCGATTACTCCGATCATTGGATGATCGGCGTAATAGGATTCCGGTCGTATTGGGCTCCATATAGGAATCTGTGGGATTCCAATTGGACGATCGGAATAATCCGATCCGGTTCCTCCGATCTTTGGATGATCGGAATAATCGGATCCGATTACTCCGATCATTGGATGATCGGAATAATCGGATCCGATTACTCCGATCATTTGATGATCGGCGTAATAGGATTCCGATCATATTGGGCTCCATTTTGGAATCTGTGGGATTCCAATTGGGATTCCAATTTGGATGATCGGAATAATCGGATCCGATTACTCCGATCATTGGATGATCGGCGTAATAGGATTCCGATCGTATTGGGCTCCATTTTGGAATCTGTGGGATTCCATTTGGACGATCGGAATAATCGGATCCGATTCCTCCGATCATTGGCTGATCGGAATAATCGGATCCGATTACTCCGATCATTGGATGGTCGGAATAATCGGATCCGATTACTCCGATCATAGGATGGATCCGGCCGCAATGGATTTCCGATGTATTGGCTCCATTTGGCATCTGTGGATTTCCATTTGGACGATCGGGATAATCGGGACCCGATTTCCTCCGATCATTGGCTGATCGGCGCAAGAGGATTCCGATCGTATTGGGCTCCATTTTGGAATCTGTGGGATTCCAATTGGACGATCGGAATGATCGGATCCGATTCCTCCGATCATTGGATGATCGGAATAATCGGATCCGATTACTCCGATCATTGGATGATCGGAAGAATCAGATCTGATTACTCCGATCATTGGATGATCGGCGTAATAGGATTCCGATCGTATTGGGCTCCATTTTGTAATCGGTGGGATTCCAATTGGACGACCGGAATAATCGGATCCGAATCCTCCGATCATTGGATGATCGGAATAATCGGATCCGATTCCTCCGATCATTGGATGATCGGAATAATCGGATCCGATTACTCCGATCATTGGATGATCGGCGTAATAGGATTCCGATCGTATTGGGCTCCATTTTGGAATCTGTGGGATTCCAATTGGGGACGATCGGAATAATCGGACCGTGTCTCCGATCATTGGATGATCGAATAATCGGATTCCGATTACCTTCCGATCATTGGATGATCGGAATTAATCGGATCCGATTACTCCATCATTGGATGATCCGGCGTTAATAGGATTCCGATCGTATTGGGCTCCATTTTAGAGATTGTTGGATTCCAATATTGGACGATCGGAATAATCGACCCGATTTCCTCCGATGCATTGGATGTCGGAATAATCTTTTTTTTGGATCGATTTACTGATCATTGGAGGGATCGGAATAATCGGTCCGATTACTCCGATCATTGGATGATCGGCGTAAGGATTTCCGATTTCGTACTGGGCTCCATTTTGGAATCTGTGGGATTCCAATTGTCGGATCGGAATAATTCGGAATCTCCGAGAAGCGGCATTTGATGATCGGAATAATCGGATCCGATTACTCCGATCATTGGACGATCGGAATAACCGGATCCGATTACTCCGATCATTGGATGATCGGCGCAATAGGATTCCGATCGTATTGGGCTCCATTTGGGAATCTGTGGGATTCCAATTGGACGATCGGAATAATCGGACCCGATTCCTCCGATCATTGGATGATCGGCGCAATAGGATTCCGATCGTATTGGGCTCCATTTTGGAATCTGTGGGATTCCAATTGGACGATCGGAATAATCGGACCCGATTCCTCCGATCATTGGATGATCGGAATAATCGGATCCGATTACTCCGATCATTGGATGATCGGAATAATCGGATCCGATTACTCCGATCATTGGATGATCGGCGTAATAGGATTCCGATCGTATTGGGCTCCATTTTGGAATCTGTGGGATTCCAATTGGACGATCGGAATAATCGGATCCGATTCCTCCGATCATTGGATGATCGGAATAATCGGATCCGATTACTCCGATCATTGGATGATCGGAATAATCGGATCCGATTACTCTGGTCATTGGATGATCGGCGTAATAGGATTCCGATCGTATTGGGCCCCATTTTGGAATCTGTGGGATTCCAATTGGACGATCGGAATAATCGGACCCGTTTCCTCCGATCATTGGATGATCGGAAAAATCGGATCCGATTACTCCGATCATTGGAGGATCAGAATAATCGGATCCGATTACTCCGATCATTGGATGATCGGCGTAATAGGATTCCGATCGTATTGGCTCCATTTTGGAATCTGTGGGATTCCAATTGGACGATCGGAATATTCC
>CAUYUJ010006837.1:12500-50794 GCA_963575745.1 Prorocentrum cordatum
CCTGCTTGACATTCCTGGTTGATAAGACAACTGCCGCCGACGGGGATGGTGGGCGACGAGGCCGCCCTGGCGAGGTAGAGCACTGCGGCGCTGGCAAGGAGCTTCGAGGACAGAGCCATCGTGCTCGCGGGCCGACCTGGCGGGACCTGTCTGGCTACAACCGCGCAACTCGGGTATATGTAGTGAGGCCTTCGCTCGAGCAGAAATGCCGAGGAGCAGTGTAGGAGGAGGAGGAGGAGGACTGAGGAGGAGGAGGGCTGAGATCGACGATCAAAGATAAGGCCAAGGAGGTCGTCGGCAAGCCAGATGAGGAGCACGCCAGCACTGCACCGTGCTCGAACGCGTTACAGTCAGACATGAGCTCGACAAAATGGCGGGGCGGACCATGTCGAATGCACCGCAGGCGACATGGTCCGCTTTTCCGTCTGACCGTTTGAAACGTTCACCAGCTCCAAAAGGCATTTTGTGACATGGGCATTTTTCCAGGTGCAGAGTGTTCGACGCCAACATCACTGCTTGAGCTCTCCCCGAGGAGGACAAAAATGCATGACTGCTCTTTGGCCATGCCACCGAACTAGGGCTACCCTGCTGGGCGCGGCGTGCGCCGCCCCGCCTCAGGGCGCCGGCGCTGCGGCGCTGCTGCCCTCCACCATCGGGGTATCCTCGTCCTGTTCGGTGGCAACTCTGGGAGCCTCCCATGAGGACAGCACAACCCACCCCCACCCCCACCCAGGGCACCCACCTCCGACCTGGTGATCCAGGGTGCCCTGGGTGGGGGTGGGGGTGTGTTTCTGGGCCCCGCGGCTCTGACAACCCACCCCCACCCAGGGCACCCTGGACCACCAGGTCGGAGGTGGGTGCCCTGGGTGGGGGTGGGGGTGGGTTGTGCTGTCCTCAGCCCATACCATCTTGCCGGCTCTTGCGAATCGACGCTAGTCGACGCTGAATCGACGCTGCTCGACGCCAAATCGACGCTGAATCGAGGCTAAGTCGGCGCTGTCTCGTCGACGCCCGGGCGCTCATCGACGCTAGTCGACGCTAAACACGGAATTGACAGGGCATACCAGGCTTCCATGATTGGCTACCAAAGTCCTCGTGCCCCTCCGCCACCAGCGCGCTGCGCGCGGATGCCGGAGCAGCGCGCCAGCCGCGCCACACAACCGCCCCCGCCAGCGCCGCCGCGAGCGAAGCGGCCGCCGCAGCCGCGGCAGCCGCCGCCGCTACGGGGGTTCTCGCCGCGGCCCCCCGTAAGGCCTCGGAAGGGTACCGATCGATGCTGCTGCTCCCTGGACCTATCCCGGGGAGCGTTCTGACCTGAAGTTCGAGGAGAATCCGGCTGTGGTGACGAGGGATCTCCAGGACGAGCGGCTACAGCGGTGTAGGTACCTGTTCCTCCCCTGAGCCTCGGGCAGGGCATCGAGGCGACTGGACGGGGAAACAATGCAATTGTCGCACTCAGCACACTCGAGAATTACTATATCCAGCGCCTGCTGGCAGAGGCCGCTGTTGTATGGCTGATTGGATCCTTCGTCGGCCAGGAGGCTCTTGATGGTATCAGAGACCAGCCCGAAGCAGTCCTTGCCGGCATTTTCACCTTTCAAGCAAGACTGGCCACTTTCTCCTTGGAGGAACAAGCACAAACTACAGATAGATATATATATTAATATTATATATATATATATTATATATATACTTTCAGAGCTCCGCGCGGAGAGGTCTCGGATCTGCGCTGAACCCCCTCTCTGGCGCGCGCCAGGGGGCCCAGCGCCGATCCAACAAAAATCACGCGGAGCTCGGACAGTTGTAGACATGTCATTTCAAAAGAATAACTGTTGCTGACACCCCCCAGTGCCAATTGTTTTTCCCATCAAAGTGTCCTGAGGCTCGCACCCTGTTCGACTAATCTAGCGAAATCTTGTGGCTCAGATTGCGCCCCCGGCCCCCGGCTTTAAAAAAACAGCACACACACACACACGCACACCAACAAAAAAACAACAACAACCAACAACAACAACAATACGTTTAATACTGTTCGCCCTTATATGCTCGAGTGTCCAATAACGGGTATTTCCCAAACCCTCGATACCCGCCCTCTTCGTCTTCGATCGAACCCCTTTTGAGGGGTATACCTTTCTTCCCTGCAGGCCGGGCCCCGGCAAGCGGCGGGGCGGCCGCGGACCGTCGGCTTGGCCAGCGGCAGCGCTGATCGGCGGGGCGGCCGCGGACCGTCGACTCGACCCCAAGAGGGACGGACAGGGGACCGACCACGACGACGACGACGACGACGAAGACCACGACGATGACGACGACGACGTCGACGACGACGGCGACGACGAGCGAAAGCGAAAGCGAGAGAAGAACGACAGCAGGGCCACGAAGGGCAGGAAGTAGGCCACGAAGGGCGACAGCGGGGACACGAAGGGAATGCGTATGGCCACGAAGAGCGCGAACGAGCGGGGGCCACGAAGTGCAGATAATGCGGGGCCACAGAAGGCAACGATGGGGCAACTGAGGGTAGCAACTGGGCCACGTAGGACAGTGAGGGGGACACAAATGGCGACAGTGGCACCACGAAGGGTATGAACATGAGGCCACAACGGGCGTGACTCCCTTGTGCCTGGGTGTCGGGAGCGCGGCGCTTGGGCAAATTGCCGGAAATTCCAACGCAAGGCCAGTCTTCAGTAAGTTGCAAGCAAGTCTCCAGCGAGAGCGCGACTCCAGAGCGCCGGGAGAGCGATTCCTTAATAAATTAAGGAAGTCCCAAGCGAGAGCGCGATTCCTGAATAAAATGCGAGGAAGTCTCGGGCGGGAGCGGGGGTCCTGGCTAAATTGTAAGGAAGTCTAAGGCGGGAGCCAACAACAACAACAACAACAACAACAACAATCATTTTACCCGAACGCTCAGTGTTCTCACCAGTGCCAGGGTTTTCATGCGACGCGAGACAATACCCCCACTTCGTGGGGGGCAGTTCAAGCTCTAAAATATAACGACTTCGCGACACCCAAACCCAGCTCCCGCCCTATGACGTTGGGACACTTCACTTCGTGGCGTGCGGACGACCGTGGCTACTACACTGGCGTGGGGTACACACCCACAGAACTTGGTCACTTATTCGGGGCGCGCGTGTGCCCAGCATCCTGCAATTGTGACATACAATACATGACACAGACAGACAGAGAGAGAGACAGAGAGCAGACAGAGAGAGAGACAGAGAGAGCGGAGTTGGTCACATTTTTGGGGCAAGTTCCTGAGATCGTCGTGTTTTTTGTTGGTCTTGCGCGCGCGAATGTCCACTTTACTTTTTTTTGCAAGGGAGTATTGAAATTTGATTATGTTAGAACAAGAAAAAGTAGCTCGCGCGAGCTCATGTAACATAAATGTTGAAAAACCATTGGTTTTGTGGGAGTCGGACAGCGCGCGCGGGATGAAATTTGGACATTTTTTTTGAAAAACCATTGGGTTTTTGATGTTTTTATGTTGAAATCGTTACGAAACCTAAGGTTCTGGAAGGATTTCGTCTTGCGCGCGCGAATGTCCACTTTACCTTATTTTTTGCAAGGGATTATTGAAATTTGATTATGTTAGAACAAGAAAAAGTAGCTCGCGCGAGCTCATGTAACATAAATGTTGAAAAACCATTGGTTTTGTGGGATTCGGACAGCGCGCGCGGAAGGACATTTTGACAATTTTTTCTTAAAAAACCATTGGGTTTTTGATGTTTTTATGTTAAAATCGTTACGAAACCTAAGGTTTTGGAAGGATTTCGTCTTGCGCGCACGAATGTCCACTTTACCTTATTTTTTGCAAGGGATTCTTGCAATTTGATCAAGTAAGAACAAGAATTTTCATTTTATAGTGTTTTTTGCAAGGGAAAACGGATTACAACAAAACAACCGGATCCGGACACAATCCACTTTTCTGAAGCTTTCGCGAAAAAATGATGAAAATGTAGCTGCGGCCTAGGCGCGGCGCAGAGGTCGCGCACCAGGGGTCCCAACAATAATAATTCTTTAGAAGGAATAATATTCAACAACAACACAGAAAAAACAGCGACAGCAACAGCAACAAAAACAACATCACTACCGATGACAACAACAACAATCAATATAACATTGTTCCCTCCTATCTGCTAACGTGCCAATCAATACGTATATCCCAAACCCTCGATACCCGCCCTCGTCGCCTTCGATCGTACCCCCTTGGAGGTATGTATTCCTCACCTGCCCCGTGCATTGAATGAAGCCCCTACAACAAGGGAGAAGACGGATGGAAGGGGGAAGGAGAAGAATGGAGCACGAGAGAAATCAGCAGGAGGGAGCAGAAAACAAGTAGTACAACCAGACGTGAGGCGGGTTGCTGAAGCGTGGGTCCTGCATGAATCAAAAGGAAGTCTCGAGCGATAGCGCGACTCCCAAATAAACCGTGAGAACAGCCGAAAGGAGAGCGTGATTCCTGAGCGCCGAGGGCGCATCGTGTGAATAAATTGCGAGGCAACCCCACTCGAGGATGCAACTCGTATACAGATTGAGAGGACGTCCCGCGCGAGAGCGTGATGTGGGAAGAAATTGTGAAGAAATATCAGGCGTGAACCGCTGTTGTTGTAGACCGGGGGGCAAGAAAAAAGTTTGAGTCCATGGCCTTCCCGAATGTAAAAAAGGCTGCGAGCCCCCTGACAAAGCACTTCAATTTAAAAAAAATGGAATGGTCACCGGAGGGGGGATCAACAATACGAATTCTTCAGTAGAGAGAGTTCAACATCAACAACAACAATGACAAAAAACAATGACAACAACAACATCAGCAACAACAACACCGACAACAACAACACCAACAACGACAACTACAGCAAAAATAATAACAACGACATTCATGTTGAGACTGTTTGCTCTTATCTGCTCGCGTGCCCTTCATTACGTATATCCCAAACCATCGATACCCGCCCTCTTCGTATTCGATCGTACCTCCTTTGGGGGAGTATATCTCTCTCACCTGCAACTTATATTTCGTGCAGCCCCTAAGGCAAGGGAAGAGAGGACGGATGGAAGGAAGGGACAAAGGGGGGGAGGATGGAGCACGAGATAGGGTAGCAGGAGGAGGGCTCGAGAGAGCAAAAACATGGCAGAACCAGACGGGCAGATCTGGCGGGTAGACCCTAACGGGCGGGTCGGAGGGCGGGCCCAGGCGGCCAGGTCGAGCAGGCGGGTTGCTGAAGCGTGCGTCCTGCATGAATCGCGAAGAATCTCGAGCGATAGCGCGACTCCCAAATGAATCGTCCAGAAATCCACCACGAGAGCGTGATTCCTTAGTGTCGTCACGAACAAAAAGACAACAGCGACAACAACAACAACAACAACAACAATAACAACAACAACAACAACAACAACAACAACGACACAGACAACGACAACGACAACGACGACGACGACGACGACGACGACGACGACGACGACAACGACGACAACAACAACAACAACAACAACAACAACAACAACAACAACAACAACAACAACAACAACAACAACAATTACTAGCACGTGGGGACACTCCGTTCTCACCAGTGCCAGGGTTTTCATAGGAGGCGGGCAATACCCCCACTTTGTGGGGGGGCCGGTTCAAGCTCTACCAAATTTCCAAACGACTCTTCGCCACCACCCACACCCAGCTTCCCGCCCTATGACGTTCGGACACTTCACTTCGTGGCATGCGGACGACCGTGGCTACTATTCAGGGCCCCGCGGCCGACGACGACGGCGTGCGCGCGCGAAGAAAAAACGAATGTGTCCCGCATGGTATTATTTGACAGGGATGATGGCCCTGGCAGGTGCGCACCCGTTGTTGCAGAAGTTCGAAAAAGTTGCTCGCAAAAGCCCGTTTGACAGAAATGTTTAAAAAGTGTTGGGTTTCCTACGAATCCGCAAGAGCGCGCGGGATGAAATTTTGACAATTTTTTTTTGAAAAACCATTGGTTTTTTGATGTTTTTATGTTAAAATCGCTACGAAAACTAAGGTTTTGGAAGGATTTCGTCTTGCGCGCGCGAATGTCCACTTTACCTTATTTTTTGCAAGGGATTCTTGAAGTTTGGTTATGTTAGAACAAGAAATGTCCACTTTAGCTTATTTTTTGCAAGGGAAAACCGATCGTAACAACACAACCGGATCCGGACCAACCCGTTTTGCCTGAGACTTCCTCACGAAAATGATGAAAATGAGGCTGCGGCCTAGGCGCGGCGGGGGGGTCGCGCACCAGGGGTCCCAACAATAATTATTCTTTAGAAGTAATAATCTTCAACAACAACAACAACAACAACAACAGCAGCAACAACAACAACAACAACAACAACAACAACAACAACAACAACAACAACAACAACAACAACGACACTCGTGTTAAGACTGTTCGCTCTATCTGCTCGTGTGCCATTCAACACGTATAGCCCAAAGCATCGATAGGCCACGAAGGGCAACATTGGGGCCACTGGGGGCACGTGCGACCGGGGGCCACGGAGGGCGTACACATGGGCCACCAAGGGCAGCGAGGGGGCCACAATGGGCAGCGATGGGGGGCCGCTGAGGGCAGCAACGGGGCCACGAAGGGCAGCAATGGGGCCACTGAGGGCATTGACGGGGCCACAGAAGGCAGCAAGGGGGCCACGAAAGGCTACGCTGGGGCCGCGAAGGGCAGCACCGGGGCCACTAGGGGCGCAAGCGACGGGGGGCCACGAAGGGCAGCGTCTGGGCCACTGAGGGCAGCAGCGAGGCCACAATGGGCAGCGGGGGGGGGGGGCACAAGGTGCTACGCTGGGGCCACGGGGGCACAAGCGACTGGCGGCCACGAAGGGCGAACATATGGACCACAAAAGGCGACGAGGGGGCCACATTGGCCAGCGGGGAAGGGGCACACGGGGCTACAATGGGGCCAAGGAGGGCAGCAATGGTGCCACTGAGAGCACGAGCGACTGGGGGCCACGAAGGGCGTAGATATGGGCCACAAAGGACAGCGAAGGTGCCACTGAGGGCACAAACGACTGGGGGCCACGACGGGCGCATATATATATATATATATATATATATATATATATATATAGGCCACAAAAGAGTCTTCGCCAGGGAAATGAAGGTCAGCAATAGGGCCACTGAGAGCACGAGCAAGCGGGGACCACGAAGGGCGTATACATGGGCCACAAAAAGCACCGATGAGGCCGCTGAGGGCAGCGGGGGGGAGGCACACGGGGCTACACTGGGGCCACGAAGGGCAGCAATGGGGCCACTGAGAGCACGAGCGACTGGGGGCCACGAAGGGCGTATATCTGGGCGACAAAAGGCAGCGAGGGGCCACTGAGGGCTGCAGCGGGGCCACGAAGGGCAGCAATGGGGCCACTGAGAGCACGAGCGACTCGGGGCCACGAAGGGCGGATATCTGGACCACAAAGGGCAGCGAAGAGCCACTGAGGACTGCAGCGGGGCCACGAAGGGCAGCAGTGGGGCCACTGAGGGCACGAGCGACCGGGGGCCTCGAGCGGCGTGTGTGTGTGTATATATATATATATAAATACACACATATATACACACATATGAGAGAGAGAGAGAGAGAGCGTGATCCACCGCCGCTTTACTATGGAAAATTCCCTCGGTGCCGCCCCCCCCCCTCCGATGATCCCCTCCCCTCTGCTGGACCCCCCCCCCCTCCCCCCCTCCCCCCCCCACAACCCCCCCCCTCCCCTTCCCCCTCCCCCCCCTCTCCCCCTCGAAAACCGGGGGGGGTTTCACTACCGGTTCGGACCCCCCCCCCCTCGAAAACCGGGGGGGGTCACTACACGGGTTCGAACCCTCCCCACCCACCCGTCCCTCCCCACCGCCACCAAACGACTCCCGGTCCCTACCACCCTCACCACATCCCCCACTGTTGTTCCCAGCACCACTGTCCTCACCACCACTGTCCCCACTGGTTCCACCACCGCCCCTACTGTCCCCACCAGTGCCACCACCACTGTCGCACTGTCTGTCACCACTGTCCCCACCACTGTTCCCACCACGGTTCCACCCTCCCCACTTTCTCCACGGCCCCAACCACTGCCCGACTATCCACACTGTCCCCACTGTCCCACTGACTCCTCCGCTGTCCCACTGAGCTGTCCCACTGTTCCCACCACTGTCCCCACTGTCCCCACCACTGTCCCAACTGTATCTCTGTCCCATTGTCCCGCCGCCGTCCTCGCCACCGCCTTCACCACTGTCGCCACCACCACTGTACCCTCCACTGTCCTGCTGTTTCCACCACATTCCCACCGTCCCAACACCACTGTCCCCACCACCACCGTCCCCATCACTGTCACACTGTCCCCACTGTTCGCACCATTGTCCTCACCACGGTCCCCACCACTACCGTCCCCACCATTGTCCCACTGTCCCCACCACTGTCCCGCTGTCCCCTCGCCGCTGTTCCCACCACCACCGTCCCCACCACTGTCCGCACTCTCCCCTCCGGTTTTCGAAGAGGGGGGGGTCGAACCGGTAGTGACCCCCCCCATTTTCATGATGGACTGAGGGGGGAGGGGGGGAGGTGTTCGAACCGGTAGTGACCCCCCCCCCGGTTGTCCGAAGGGGGGAGGGGGGAATGGGTTCGAACCGGTAGTGACCCCCCCCCCGGTTTTCTGCAAGCAGCGGTAGAACACACCCTTTTTCATACCTATGTATATATATATATATATATACACATCTATATGTGTATATATATATATATACACACACCTGTATATATATATATATATGGGCCACAAGGGGCAGCGAGGGGCCACTGCAGCATCGGGGTAACGAAGGGCAGCGACTGGGCCACAAGGCGAAGGGCCACGAAGGGCAGCAATGAGGTACAAAGGGCGCGAGCGAGCATGGGGCACGAAGGGCGTGACACTGACGGGCGGGCCGAGCAGGCGGATCGATCGTGAGTTCTGCGTGATTAACCAGGAAGTTTCCAGCGAGAGAGCGATTCCTAAGTAAATCCGAAGAAGGTCCTAGCGAACCTGAATGGCAAGAGCGCGGCGCCTGAGTAAATTGCGAGGAAGTCTCAGGCGGGAGCGCGATTATTCAGTCAATTGCGACTAAGTCTTAAGCAGGAGCGGGGGACAGGAGTGAAGTCCGAGGAAATATTAAGCGGGAGCCGTTGTTGTTGTTGATGTAAGCAAGGGGCCGAGCACAGTTTGCGGAGGAAGACTTTCCCTAATCAAATACAGGGTGCGAGCGCCGGGAAGGGCATTTCAATTGAAACATACAATGTGCACCGGAGGGGGGATCAACAATAAGGACTCTTCAGTTGTGAGAATTCAACAGCAACAGCAAAATCAACAACAAGGACAACCTGCACCCAGAGACCCTTTGCACGGGTACTGAGGTCAATGGTTGTCCTTACTAGACGACCATTGGCCTAGGGCCCCAGGGGTCGGCAACCCCCTCCAGCAACCGGCAACCCAGCAACCCAACTGGCCCCTCAAACTTAGCTTGAAACCTACCAATCGTGGAATTTTCTTACCCGACCCCATGGAAATGCTCTCTCGATGAAACACGCGCGCGCCGGCAAGGCGCGCAACCGTCTCGGGGCCCTAAGAGATCCCTACGGACGTGGATACAGCTCTATTAGGGGTCCCCACAGCCCTAGTGCGGATTCCCAAGTTAGGATTCTCTACTAAGGGTTCCCGACTAAGGATTCCGCACTAAGAATCTCCCACTAAGGATTCCCCACTAAAATTGGAACTCCCGACTAACGGTTCCCAACTAAAGAAGCCCTAGCAGGGATTCCTGACGAAGGTTTCCCTACTAACGATTCCTGGCAAAAGGAACCCCCAATCAGGGGGCCCTAATCAGGAAACCGTTGTAAGAATCCATTAGCAAGTCCTTACGACGGATTGACTTAGTGCGGTTCCTCCATGAAGATTCCTTACAAATGATTCCTTAACAAGGATCCCTTACGGAGAACTTTGTTTTACATATCCCCTACTTGTGATTCCTTACTAAGCACAAATCATTTGATATTCATCACTAAGGGTCCTTTAGTACGGAATCCTTCCTGAGGATATATTACGAACTAAGAATTCACTACGCAAGGGCTCCTTGTGCCGTAGCACCCCGCATATGCGGATAAGAGTAAGTGGGCGGTGGGGACGTCGGTAGTTTGCGAGACTCTGGAGAAGCCCGCCGCAGGCACCAACCTTTCACAACTGATACAACGAGCCCGCCGCAGCCGCCGAATTGTCGGTAAACCAATGTGGGTAAGTCGTTGGTTGGTCGCAAATAGGTCGCGGGTGGGTCGCTGTTGGGTCGCGGGCGTAGAGGGCTGACAATCCACCCCATAATATTCAACCCGACAAGCGAAGCCGTTTAGTAAACGCACACAAGTAATGAATCGAACAGGGCAAGGGTGTTTAGTAAACGCTCAAGGCCGTTTAATAAACGTCAACTGTCGGGTCCGGGTGGTTTCTCCTCCTTTGAGGGTGGGTCGCGAGACGGGTTGCGGGTGGGTCGCGGGGTGGGTCGCTGGTGGGTCGCGGATGGGTCGCGGATGGGTCGCGGGGTGGGTCGAGGGTGGGTCGCGGGTGGGTCGCGGGTGGGTCGCGGGTGGGTCGCGGGGTGGGTCGCGGGTGGGTCGCGGGGTGGGTCGCAAGGTGAGTCGCGGGTGGGGCAACAACAACAACAATCAATTTACCCTGATGCGCGGTGCTTCCACACGCAGCATGCGATCATCATGATAACCACCCCCATCATGCGGGATTATTGTTCTATCGCGGGGATCCGTTATTCCCATTCCCAGATCTCCCGCCCAATGAGGTCTTGCAAACACCTCCTCCGAGGAAGTTCAACATATCCCGCATCGAAAGCACATGCCAGCGCCCTGCTGCGCCGATGCGAGGCCGCCAGTGGATCCCCAGCCAAGCGTAAAGCACAAGGAACTATCGAACGACAGGATTGGCGTGGTGGGGATGGGGGCTGTCGGCGGCGAGGCAAGGACCTGGCCCTGAATAAAAATGGGAGGAAGTCTCAAGCAGGGGTGCCGTTGTTGCTGGGAGCGGCGCCACTGCAGAGGAGAGTAGGGCACTAATCCAGCGTAAAATGAAACGACGTCTCGAGCGGTTGTCGGAGGAGGCCTTGAGTAAGAAGGGAAGGAGCCTCGAGCGGGAGCCGCGGTTTTGTCGAGACGGGGGCCGTCGGCGGCGAGGAACAGCACCGTCCTCAGGAAAAAACGAGGAAGCCTCGAGCGGGAGCGTTGTTCTTGCTGGGGCCAGCGCCAATTCAAAAGAGAATAGGGCGCCAGTCCATGGTGAAACGGGAGGAAGTCTCGGGCGGGAGCGCTGAGTTTATTGGGGCGGCGGTTTTCGGCGGCGGGCAAGAGCACCGGCCCTGAGTAAGAAAGGAGGAAGTCTCGAGCGGGATTGTTGCTTTTGCTGGGGGCGGCGCCGATGAGAGAAAGAGGAGCGCGCCAGTCCAAGGTAAAGTGGGACGAAGTCTCGAGCGGGAGCGTTGGTTTTGTTGGGGCGGCGGTTTTAGGCGGCAAGCAGGAGCACAGGCTCTGAGTGAAAAAGAAGAAGTATCGAGCGGGAGCGTTATTGCTGTTGGGGGGCCCGTTTTGGCGCCCCCCCCCAAACCGCTCGAGCGTGAGCCTCATTTTCAATAACAAATGTAGCAGGCGCCGACGAGAGAGCGCCAGGGCGCCTGGGGGGGGACCAACAATAATTATTAGTTAGAAATTACCACCACCAACAACAACAGCAACAACAGCAACAATAACAACAACAACGACAACGTAACAAACAGAATTCTCACCACGAATTTCATACTAAACCACGCGTCCAGGGACAATGAATGACCGTTTGGTCCCCTCACTCTGATCAAGGACTCCTTCGTATGGATTCGTTACGTACTGGATATTCCTGACCAGTTAAGGTTCTTCGCTGAGGATTCCTTACTAAGGGTTCCTCACCAAGGATACCGTATTCAGGATCCTTGTTGATCAGGAACTCCTTACTAAGGACCCCATTCTACTGACGACGCCTTACTAAGGAGCCCCTACAAAGGATCCCGGACCAACGACTTCTTACTAGGGGTTTCCCCTACAAAGAACTCCCGACTAAAGATTCCTTGCAAAAGACTCCTTGGTAGGGATTCCTCATGAAGGATTCCTTACTGAGGGTTCCTTACCAGGACAGGCCAAGAGTGTCCCAAGAGGCCCCCGAGACGGTCCAAGAGTTCCAAATCGCCAAACGATCGGTCCAAAACGCCTTCACGACCTCCAGACTGCCCAGGATGCCTCCAAAACGACAGTGATTCCCCGCTGGCTTTTGTAAGATTTGGACGTTCTCGCCCAAGAGGGCTGCAAGAGGGCCCAAAAACAACCCAAGAGGACCCCAAGACAGCCCAAAACGCCTCCGAGACGGCCCAAGAGGCCCCCAAGATGGCTCCAAGAGCGCGCCCTGATGGAGAACCCGAAAGGACATCTCGAGCCCTCGGCCCCGAGAGGCTCCCAGGAGACCCCAAGAGATTCCCAAGAGGCCCAAGGAGACCCACAAGGTCCCCAGGAAGCCAGAAGAGGCCCCCGAGAGGGTAACAAGAGGCCCAAAAACTCCCCCCGAGAGGCCCCCCAGAGCCGTCCGAAGAGACCCCACGAAGTATCCTTGATGACTCTTCTTGCCCGAGGGGGTTACCACCGAAGACGGAGAGGGCGGGCACCGAGGGTTTGGGGCATACGTGCGGAATGGCACGCGAGCAGACAGGAGGGAACAGTCTGAAAATGATTGGCATCGTTGCTGTTCTTATGCTCCGGTTCCTGCTTGACACTCCTGGTTGATAAGACAACTGCCGCCGACGGGGACGGTGGGCGACGACGCCGCCCTGGCGAGGTAGAGCACTGCGGCGCTGGCAAGGAGCTTCGAGGACAGAGCCATCGTGCTCGCGGGCCGACCTGGCGGGACCTGTATGGCTACAACCGCGCAACTCGGGTATATGTAGCGAGGCCTTCGCTCGAGCAGACATGCCGAGGAGCAGTGTAGGAGGAGGAGGAGGACTGAGGAGGAGGAGGGCTGAGATCGACGATCAAAGATAAGGCCAAGGAGGTCTTCGGCAAGCCAGACGAGGAGCACGCCAGCACTGCACCGTGCTCGAACGCGTTACAATCAGACACGAGCTCGACAAAATGGCGGGGCGGACCATGTCGAATGCACCGCCGGCGACGTGGAGTCATATTTTACACTGCTTCGCGCGCGCTCAAGTCCTAGTCGATCCCCACACCCATGGGCACTCGGAGTCCAATCGCGTCCTCTTTATTTCTCGAGCTTGGAATTGCATGGACACCTCAGTCTTGGAATCGACATGGGAACCTCGGCCTTGGAATTGCATGCGTACCCAAACTTCAAACAAACATGGGCACCTCGACCTCGAAATATACATAGGTACCTGAATCTCCAAAATTGCATGGGAGCCTCGACCTGAGAGCTTACATGGGCGCCGCGGTCACCTGGGAACCGCATGGCGGAGGCGAGGAAGCACAAGTTACTGCATCCTCCTCCGCCCAATCCTCCGCCTATTCCTTTTCCACCTCCTCGGCTGTCCTCCTCTTCCTCCTCCTCGCAGTTGAGTAGGCAGATCACGAGTCATGATACATTGCCTGGAGCGTTGCAAACCAATTCTTCGTGCAGGCGCTTACTCATTGGTTATGGCGTGTTGAGTGCGGGGGGCCAGTGGCGGCAGGGTGCTGATGGCTCCTCCTCCACCTCTAGTGAAGGTGTTCTGGTCGACTTGGGAATGCAGATCTCTGGGTTCAGACATGAAAACGGATACGTTTGAGGTCTTGGGGGGGTCTGCGCATCATGCAATTTTTCATTTGACTTCCAGGGGGGGGCCTGCGCATCATACACTTTTGCATTTGAGCTCCAGGGGGGGGTCTGGCGCCGCCGCTGCCGGAGACGGTGGCGCCGAAGACGACGACGGCGACGACGACGACGACGCCGGCGGCGGCGGCGGCGGCGCCGGCGGCGGCGACGACGACGACGACGACGACCCGCGGGCCCGCGGGGGGTGCCAGGGAGCGCCTTTTTTTTCACCATCAACAGTCCACCCCCCCCGTCGACCCTCTCCTTCTCCTCCTCTTCCTCCTTCTCCTCCTCCTCCGGCTCTGGCCCCCCCCTCCGCGCGGCGCGCGGCCCCGCGCCAGGCGCCCTGGCCGCCCCCCCGCCCCCCTCCCACCCCTTCCACCCCCTCCCGCTTCCCTCCTCCCTCGCCCCTCCTCTCCTCCATCCCTTTTTTCCTCGCCCCTCCCCTCCTCCACCCCCCCTCCTCCCTCCTTCTTTTTCTCCTCGGGCCTCGCGCGGCAATGCCGCGGGGGGCCCTGCTGCTGGCCGCCTACCCGAGCGGCCGGTGGCGGCGCAGCCAGGGGCGGCGCAGGGGGCAGGGGTAGGGCAGCAGGAGGGGTAGGGCAGCAGGAGGGGCAGGGCAGCAGGACGGGTAGGGCAGAAGGGAACAGGATGGGCAGCAGGAGGGATAGGGCAGCAGGAGGGGTAGCGCAGCAGGACGGGCAAGGAGCAGGCCAGCGGAGGGGTAGGGCAGCAGGAGGGGTAGGGCAGCAGGAGGGGTAGGGCAGAAGGAGGGGCAGGGTAGCAGGCAGCAGGACGGGTAGGGCAGCAGGAGCGTTCCCCAGAGACGGCGGCGATGACGACGGCGGCGGCGGCGATGACGACGGCGGTTCCGCGATGATGACGGCGGCGATGACGACGAAGTGGACAGCGTGGTCCGAGAGCTCGGAGCTCGAAGCCCTCCTGCTCAAGCTGGAGGGTTTCGAGCTCTCGGTGAATAAAGCGAGAAGCAATGCATAGCAGCAAACGTTAAACATCGCAGTGACAGCTTATCGGAGAGACTGAAACTATATGTATAAACCGCCAAATAGCCAAATCCATATATACATATATATATATATATATATATATATATACATATACAGACACAAATGCACAAAAACACGAGGACGAGGACGACGACGACGGCGACGGCGACGACCGCGGCCTCGCTCGCCGCAGCCTCGCCTGCACGAGCGGCGGCGGCGGCCGCGGCGAGCGCGCCAGGAGGATGGCAGGAGTGGGAGGAGGAAGTGGAGGCAAGAGGATGTGGGGGAGGAGAAAACGCGGGAGGAGGAGGAGGGGGGAGGGGGAGGGGGAAGAGGAGGAGGATAATGACGAGGAGGAGGATGAAGGATGAAGGAGGAGGAACAGGAGAAGGAGGAGGAAGATAAATACTGATTTCCCACCCGAGACGGGCTGGGCAGGCGGTCGGCCCGCGGCGCCCGGGCCACGCTGCGCCCGGCCGCGTGGCTCCAGGAGGCGCTGCGCGAGGCAGGGGCGGAGCCCGGCCGCCTCCTGCGCCGCCTCCACCCGGGCGCCAAAGAGAGAGCGAGGGGCCTCGGGCCTTGAGGGATGAGGGATTAGGGAGGCTGAGGGGCCCCGGGCTCCGGGAGAGAAGCTGAGGGAGCTGAGAGCTGAGGGGCCCGACGGGGAGGTGGACTGAGGAAGGGAGGGGGGATGAGGGGATGAGGAGTGAGGAGTGGGAGGCGAGGAACGAGGCCGGGGGAAAGGGAGCGAGGTGGGGAAGGGGGGAGTGGGAAGGAAGGGCCCGTCGCTTAGGTAATGGACGCGCTGGGGCGGAGTGCGGACGGGGGCGAGCTGGCGAGTTGGAAGGCGCGGGCGCCAATCTTCCGGCACTGTGCACTGTGAGGATGGGGATTCCACCGTGCAGAACGCCAGCCAGGGAGCCGGGATGGAAGGAGGAGGGGGCAGCTGGCGGCAGCTTCTGTGCCCCTGGGCCCCAGGCCCCATCGGGGCCACCGTGCCCTGCTCTGCCCACCAGCCGAGAGGCGAGGGGGGGGGGGGGGAGGAAGGGGGGGGGCAAGTAAAACGGAGGAGGAGGAGGAGGGGGAAAACGGCAGGCCCACGCCGAGGGGAAGGAAGGCAGGGAGCAGGGAGCAGGGGGGAGGGAGAGAGGAGGGAGGGAGGCGGGAGGACAACTGCCACTTCGATTGCATCGAACTCAAGCCGACCGTGTTGGCCATCGTGGACTCTGAAGGCAGCGCGTTCGACAGCGGGCCGACCACTCCATGGTCCATGGCGGGGTGGGGCCCAGGGTCCAGGGGCCAGGGGCCAGGGGGGCCCGACGGTGGAATGGTGCGGGCCGTGGCGGCCCAACGTGTTGGGGGTGGGGGCCGGGTTGAGGGGGCCCTGGGCCCTGGGAGGTCGTTCGAGGCGGAGCTGCTCCGCGAGTATTTCGATTGGCCGAAAGACGCATATGCTGTGACGGTCTGCGCCGCGCCCTCTGTGAACGCGGGCGCAGCTGGGATATCGCATGGTCGTCGCTTGGACGCCAATGGCATGGCATCAGAGGCCAGTGGAGGAGGAGGGGGGATGCAACGGGGAACGGGGAAGGGGGAAGGGGGAAAGGGAAGGTGAGGGATACGAGGTAGAGAGGGAGGCAGATGATGGAGGAGGAGGGAGGAGGATGGGGGATGGGTGAGGAGGAAGGGAGAGGATGGGGGAGGAGGGTGACCCAGGTTAAATTCTCATTCGACCTTCCCATGATGCCCGCGGCGTGGGGCGACGACGCCCAGGCGCCGGGGGCCAGGGCGAGGGGCGAGGGGCATGGGGTTGATGGTTGATGTGAGGAGGGAGAGAGAGAGAGGGGGGGGGGAGAAGAAGAAAGAAAAAAAAACCAAAAAACGAGAGAGAGAGAGAGAGAGAGAGAGAGAGAGAGAGAGGAGGAGAGAAAAAGAAAAAAAAAAAAAAACAAAAAAAAAAAAAAAAAAAAAAAAAAAAAAAAAAAAAAAAAAAAAAAAAAAAAAAAAAAAAAAAAAAAAAGAGAGCAGAGGAGAGAGAGAGAGAGAGAGAAGAGAGAGAGAGAGAGAGAGAGAGAGAGAGAGAGGGAGAGAGAGAAAGAGAAAAGAGAAAGAGAAAGATAAAGAGGCACAACACACAAAAAAAAAATGAGAGAGAGAGAGAGAGAGAGAGAGAGAAGCGAGAGAGAGAGAGAGAGGGGGGGAGGAAAAAAAAGAAAAAAAAAAAAAAAAAAAAAAAAAAAAAAAAAAAAAAAAAAAAAAAAAAAAAAAAAAAAAAAAAAAAAAAAAAAAAAAAAAAAAAAAAAAAAAAAAAAAAAAAAAAAAAAAACGCTGCAAGCCCCGAGCGCTGCAAGGGGGTGGGGGGGCGGAGGGTGGGGGGTGGAGGGGTGGAGGGTGGAGGGTGGAGGGTGGAGGGTGGAGGGTTGGACGTTGGGCCGTCCGTAGCTATTTCGAAGGTTCGGAGCCGATAAAGCGACTCAGCACTCAGCACTCAGCACTCAGCACTACGCGCCCTGCGCCCTGCGCCCTGCGCCCCGCCCGTCTCCGCGCTTTGCGCTTCGCGGCCCAGGACGCCCGGGCTTCGCTCGGCTATGCCCGCCATGACTACGACCCCCCCGCGCGGCGCCGCCGCCAGCGCCAGCGCGCGCGCCGCCGGCGCCAGCGCCAGCGCCAACGCCTCGGCCTTGGCCAAGCCCAACGCCGCCAAGGACAAGAGGGACGACGAGGTCAAGATCGACACGGGCCGCTCCTGGGACTCCAGCCCCCAGCTGCGCGAGGGCTACTGCACGATGCACGCGTGCGTGCCGCGGGCGAAGACGCGGGTCAAGATCGACGTGCCGAAGCCCACGACCGTTGGCTTCTCGGCCACGGCGGCGGCCAAGGTGCGCGGCCAGGAGCGCCGCGTGGACGTCGCAACCATCCGCGCGGAGCTTACGGACAGGCTCAGCATGTTCCGCGGCAAGGACTCGATGATCTACAAGTGTTCGGCGGAGACGGCGCGCGGGAACGCGTTAGGAGATGAGGACGACGTGCGCTACCTCACCTGGCCCATCGCTTACACGGAGGACGCCGAGGACCTTCCCAGGGACTGCGACGGCGGCGACGGCGGCGCCGCGCCTGAGCGGCCCATCGACCATCGCCTCACGTGGAGCTACGAGGTGCCGAAGGACACGGCGAACTTGATCCAGGTGCTGGTCTACATCGAGCCGCTCAACCACTGGACGCCCGTCTTCGCGGCTGATTACGGGGCCATCAGCATGGGGCGCACGCGCGCCGTCGTGGAGGACCTGAAGCAGATCTTGGCGAGCGGCTTCGACACGATCACGGTGGACGTGAACGACCCCAAGAAGCTGAACTTGAAAGCGGCGGCGGACATGATCGAGGCGAAGCAATGCAAGGCGACGACGACGACGACGACACGACGACGACGGCGACGGCGACGGCGACGGCGACGGCGACGGCGACGGCGAACGACGACGACGACGACGACGACGACGAGGGACGACGGACGACGACGACACGACGACGACGACGACAAGGCTAGCTACCCGGACGGGGACGAGATGGCGAACAATCAGATGATCTACGATGGGAGGTGGTACTACGTCACGCGCAACGGGGCGCTGGAGAGGCTGCATGCTCTGGGCGAGACTGCGCAGAAGATGCAGAGTGTATGTGATGATTTGAATTAGGGACACTTTGCACTTGTTGCAATGTGCAATGTGCGGGAGTCGGGAGTTGCTGCGCAGTGTGAAGGCGGCTGGGCTTTCGGACTTTCGGAGGCCACGAGGTCTCCGCGGGTCCGCGGGCGGGAAACCGAGTAATTATATAGGGGCAAGGGCCCGCCTAGTGAGCTTATCGCTGGCACTTCATCCCGAGTTTTTTATTGCCACAGCAGCGTGACTGCAACTAGGCTTTTGGAGGCTTCCGCGAGGCCTCCGCGGTGGAAGATCGAGCGGTTATACAGGTGCACGGACCCGCCTAGTTAGCTGATCGCTGTTCGTCGGCAGCAAGCACGCAATAACTACAAGTGCAGGTACTGCGCTCGAACGCTGAGGGAGTGAAAACAACGAACACACTTGCAATTCAGGAGACGCCGACGTAGCGTCATACCGCCCCCTCTATACATCTTAGGGCTCCTCGTCGCTCCTCGTTCTCCGTCGCAGTGCCCCCGGCCCGTCGCCGCGGCGGGACTCGGCGAGGAGCGAGGAGACTGAATCAGGAGGTCGGGAAGGAGGCGGGAGGCGGGAGGCGGAGGGCGGGGAAAAGGACAAGGCGCAAAAGAGCGAGAAACGAACGAACGAACGAGCGGTCTGCTGAACGGCCTCACGGGCCGGGCCCTTGCAAGCGGAGGGGCAGGGAGGAGGATGGGGGAGGGGGGGGGAAGGAGGGGGGGGGAGAAAGAGGAGGGCTCCTCACATGGCAGACCGCCACTTGCAGGAGCGGGGAAGGATTGGAAAACTATGACTCTTGACGAGTACAAAGAAGCCCTAGGCCCCAGTAGGCCCAGGCAGCCCCAGCCACCCAATATGCTCCAGGAGCTGCCCTTCCTTCCCCCGCCGCGGCGACGGCAACGGCGACCAAGACCGGAGGTCGCATAATCTCGAGCGCTCAAGGTGGCAAAACAGTGCAAAGTATTTGGGGATGCACCCTCCAGACGTCTGCTCTGCCTCTTGCCCCTTTGCCTCCCTCCTCCCTCCCTCCTCCCTCATCCCTCATCCCTCCTCTCTCCATCCCTCCTCCCTCCCCCCTCCTCCCTCCTCTCTACATCCCTCCTCTCTCCATCCCTCCTCTCTCCCTCCCTCGTCCCTCATCCCTCATCCCTCCTCTCTCCCTCTCTCCATCCCTCCCCCTCCTCCCTCTTCCCTCATCCCCCCCCCCTCCGCCCCCATCGTCGCCGCCCCATGCCGCGCCCCCCCCGCCGAGGGCCCAGGCGGCGACGTCACCAGCGACGAGGGCGCCGAGAGCGGATCATCCGCGAGCAGCTCCTCGTCGGAGTCGTCGGGCTCGGACTAGGCAGCTGCCCGGCGGCCAGCGACGGGGGAGCGAGGAATGAAGGGATGCGTGGGAGAGGGGCGGGGGGGGGGGCGGGGGCAGGGGATAGGGGGAGGGGGGAGGGGAGAGGGCATGGGCAGCATCGTCACGAGCAGGAGGCAGGAGGCGCGTCGGGGGGGCGGGGGGGTACTCGTCAATCCTCCTCTTCCCTCCTCCCTCTTGTTCCAGCGCCGCCTCCTCCTCCACCCCCTCCTCCTGCGCCTCGCCCATCCTCTCCCTCCACCGTATCACCTGCATCGTCATCCTCTTCCTTCTCATCCTCCATGGGCCTCCTGGGGCCTCTGTCGGGCTCCATCGGCTTCCATCGGTTTCTATCGGCCCGGCTCCAGGCGCTCTCTGTCGGCCTCCGGTGGGCGGTGGGCTTCTGGCTGCTTCCTGACGGCCTCTGGCGGCCTCCATCGGCCTCTATCGGCCCCATGGCGGCATCTCGTGGCCTCAGGTAGCTTCTCGGTGGCCTCTTTCGGCTGCTGGCGGCCTCCTGGCGGCCTCCTGTCGGCCTCTGTCGGCCTCTGGCGAGGTCCTGGCGGCCTCTGTCGGCCTCTGGTGAGATCCTGACGGCCTCCTTCGGCCTCCTGGCGGCCTCCCCCGGCCTCTGGCGAGGTCTTGGCGGCCTCCATCGGCCTCTGGCGAGGTCCTGGTGGCCTCTCTCGGCCTCTGGCGGCCTCCTGGCGGCCTCCTTCGGCCTCTGGCGAGGTCCTGGCGGCCTCCCTTGGCCTCCTGGCGGCCTCCCTTGGCCCCCTGGCGGCGTCTGGACCCCAAACTGAGGTCCCAGTCGGCCTCCTGAGTGCCAACTGGCCTCCCGACCCCAACGGGTGCCCGGAACCTTCCCGACTCGTTCCCGATGTCGGCCTCCGGTGGCCGAATCTGCCAGGGGGGGTGCCCGGAACCTTCCCGAATCGTTCCCGATGTCGGCCTCCGGTTCCCGATTCAGGGCCCAGACCTCGGCTGGGGGTCCTGGAGGCCGCCTGGAGGCCGCCAGCGGCTGCCAGGAGGCCAGCTTGGGCTCTGGAGGCCGCCGGAGGCCGTCAAGAAGTCGAAAGAGGCCGCCAGGGCCTCGCCAGAGGCCGCCAGGAGGCCGCCAGAGGCCGAGGGAGGCCACCAGGACCTCGCCAGAGGCCGAAAGATGCCGCCAGGACCTCGCCAGAGGCCGAGGGAGGCCACCAGGACCTCGCCAGAGGCCGATGGAGACCGTCAAGACCTCGCCAGAGGCCGAGAAGAACCGAGAAGGAGGCCGCCAGGATGCCACCAGAGGCCGAGAGCGACCGCCAGGAGGCGGCCAGAGGCCAAACGAAGCCGTTACAGGCCGCCACGGGGCCGGTAGAAGCCGAAAGAGCCCGCCAGGAGGCCGCCAGACCGCCAGAGGCCGCCGTGGAGCCGACCGAAGCCCGAAGCCGATGGAGGCCGAACGGCCGAAGGAGATCCTCCTCCTCCTCCTCGTCCTCCTCCTCCTCCTCCGCCCCCCCCTCCCGTTTCTCGACTCCGCCAGGCGCGAAGTGCCCGTGAGCATTGGGGCAGTGCATGTGCACACGCGCAGCACGCCTCCCCTGCAGATAAGAGCGAGGGGCGGTTGCGGGGTTGACGCGCCCTCCGGGTGCGAGAGTGCGAGTGGCGGGGAGTGAGATGGGAGTATCGCCGCCGGAAACCGAGCCCTTCGACCGGCCACCGGCCACGCGCGCGCACGGGGGGTATCATTCATTTCGGTACATACATATGCACAACCGTGCGTGGCTCATATATGCATGGGTATACACATCTACACATTAACATACATATACAATATACATGTGTACGCATGCGAACGTGCGCTGTTGTGTATATATGTTCGCACATCAGACACAAGTTGTCCATCCGACATCCGACATCCGAGGCCCTGGGCTCAAAGAACAGGGAACAGGGCGCAGGGCGCCACAACTGCCTGCGCATGTCGGGGTCAGGCGAGGGCCGACGACCAATGGAGGCCTCCTGGGTGATGCGTGCCAACTGTCAACTCCCGATGTCATGCAACGGCGGGGGGGGGGGGGGGAGTGAGCGGCATTTTGCATTTGTGCATTGGGCGAGCGGCGAGCGGAGGGCTGACTGCGGCATCGGCGACGCAGGGCTCGTGGCTCGTGATTGGTGCAAATCCGAATTTGGTGATGCGCGTTTACCGTTGCATAATGCATGGTGCATGGCATGGGGGGCTCCGCTGGCCGCTGGTGGATATTCGAGAGAGTGGCATGCGTCGCGCGTAGCAGAGAGGTGCAGCCGAGCTTGGGGGCTGAGGGAAGGGAGGGCGAGATGCGAGAGGGGAGAAGGGGGGGGGGAGGGGAGGCTGCGGGCGCGTCAGCCAGCTCGTCCAGATCCAGCCCAGTCAGCGGCTCATCCAGACCCCGCCCGGCAGAGATGGCTCCGCTAGTGGGGGCGACGCGGTGGTGACAGGCGAGCGAGTCAGGGGTCCCACTATCATTCCGCCGACGCCAACCGAATTCCTGCCAAACGGGACACGCACTATCATTCCGCGGACGCCAACCGATTCCCTGCCAAACGGGACACTAACTCGTATCCCTTCGACGCCGCCAGAGTTCGTGGGGGATGGTGAGGTTACCGCACGCTCGTTCCACGCCGAGAACGAAGACGATGCCTGGGCGGATCTCCAGGCGAGCCAACGTGAGATGTTGGCCCGAGACGAAGATCCCGATGGCGCGCTGCCCATCGACGAGGAGGGCTTCCCGATAATTCCTGATGGCCGCATGGAGGAGATGACGCAGCCGGCGCCCATGCTTCCACTGGAGCAAGCTCAGAAGAACTTGGTCTTTGGGGCGGGGAGCGGGGAGCCTAGTCTCGCCTGGAGTCCAGGAGGCCAGGAGGGAGCTAGGGAGCTAGGGAGTTCGGAAGCTAGGATTAAGAGTCAGCTAGCGAGTGACCGACGACCGACGAAGCTATTGAGGCAACCTGGAACGCGGGATCACGTGATCACCGCGTTTGCGGGGATGGGTTTCTGGCCTGGGGCTCAGGGCTTGGGGCTTGGGGGGCCGGCGAGGTCATCACCGTCGACAACGATGAGAGCGCGCCGCCGCCGATCGCGCCCCCGTCGTGTGAGGAGGGTACGTCAGGCGCCCCGGGCTCGCAACATGGCGAATTGGGATGTCGCGTTTTCTTGCGTGGTTGTTCGGGGCGGTCTATCTGGCAATCCGTGCTTGATAGTAGGGATCAGGCACATGGCCTACTCCTGGCGTGCAGCGAACAAGAGTGCGGTATGCATGGTTGTAGATCGATACGTGTACGTATGTTCGTGCAAAAAGTATGCATGCATGTATACGTGATTATGATTGTCTGTGTATGTGCAGGTGCGCATTTATGTTACGCAGGCATTTATATATATATATATATATATATATATATAAAATCATACAGGCACGCGCATGGAAATATCAGGGAAAACACACTGTGAACCATATGCGCGTGCAGGCGGGGGGCCAGGGTCGAGAAATAGAGAGAGGGAGAGAGAGAGAGAGAGAGAGAGAGAGAGAGAGAGAGGGATGGCCCCGCGCCCCGCCCCCCGCCCACCGCCCAGGCGCAACGTCGGCAACATCGGGACCTGCTGCTTCAGCATCGGCTGCGCCTGCGCCGACATCTGCGGGCGCGTCGGCTACCCCCCAAGAGGGCTCGCTTTTGTCAATCGCCTCTCTCGCGAGCGGACGGGGCTGATGAGTTATCGGGTCGGGCGGTCGGGCGGTCGGGCCGTCGGGCCCCCGCAACCCGCGCTTAGCACATGCTCTGGGGCCCTGGGCCCTGGGCCCTGGGCCCTGGGCAACTGCTCGTCGACTGGCGGGTGAGTCGCGATTTGGCTTCGCCGCGAGGTCGTCTCATACATGCTTTGTTATCGACGATCGACGCCGCGAACTCGGCGGGCCGTGGCTGTGGCGTCCCAGATTTTCGATCCAGCAGGAGGGGTCATCGTTTATCGTTGCACTTCAATCGGCTAACATAAGATGCCGGTCCTGGTCGCCACCGTCCCCAAGGGGGTCAGGGGGCAAGGGGGAGAGGGGAGAGAGGTGGGAGATGATGATGATGATGAAGCGCCTTGAAAGGTCGGTTCTCCCAAAACACAAACCTGAGAAGCCACCAATACGCCAAATGCGCACGGTAGAGAAAGAGGGAAACGGGAGGAGAGGCGGGAGAGGAAGGAAGCGGAGGAAAGGTGAAGCCCAGCCCAGGATTGAAACCCATGATACTGAAAGAAATCATGAATGACAGACTGTCCAATATCCCAAATGAATCCCACCACAAGGTCTCTCTTGCGTTGAATGAAGATGGGAAAAATGAGAAACGTAATGCAAGATAATGAAGGATGCCCAAATTGATTAACAATATCTTGAGTAACTCTTGGAGCCAACCTTGAGGGCATATGGTCCCAAGGTCTAAAGTAAGTAAGAAGTGAAGAAAACTTCCATTGAGTCCCATGAAACCCATTGAACATAAGTAGCAGCCAAGACGGATATATGTACTGAAAGAGAATCTGAAATATAAACTGAATGTCCCAAGCACGCAATGAACCCAGAAGATACGGAGGCATACAAGATGAACTGTCAAAGCAGAGTGAGATCCCAACCGTGAGAACCCACACCAGGCATGTCAAGAAATATGGAATATGGTTGAATTCAAACAGGTATGGAGAACGCAAGATGGCTGGGAATGTTTATAACCTTTTGTATTTTGCCAACCAACAACGTTGAAGAACATGCAAGAGAGATTGAGGGAGACTGACAGTCCTCCAAAAGCCGCAGGCCCATGCACCGCAGACACCAGGAGATTCAGTCTGAAGGAGCCCCAGGAATGGCCTTCACGGGTACTTCCAACGCCACTTTTCCACGAAGAAGTCTCCGTCCCACCAGTAGTCAGACAGGTACCATACAACTGGGTGAGGCCAGCCCGATTCGGGATCGAACCACGTGTCAAAGTACTCCGTATACCAGACTTTGGTGTAGACTTTGTCCTCTTCACAGTAGTTCCACATTCCTCCCGAGCCGTGTGTCCACTTGAGACGCTTCTTGGCGGCGAGCTTGACTGGGAGGCTGCGTTTAGCCATCCCCTGGAGTTGGATGTTTCCCAGCCGTCTCGGACAAGAGTTCCCGTCAGGATTTGAGGCGAAACGGCTACTGACCAGCAACCAGTTCTTTCCAAGGAACTCTCCGAACCCTTTCATCGGGACCCCGAACGTTGACATACAGTCCATTATAGCCGCTGTCCCGGCAAGCTTTGAAAAGCGGGATTTTGCACCAGTCATATGTGAAATGAGGACCACCAAGGCCCGACGGTATAAGAAACCGAGCCGGCAACTTGACCACCCTTTGGAATAGCAGCGTAGAGCAGTATGAGAGTGCCTCAAGATCTCGTTTAGACAGGAAGCAGACTTTGCGTTTAGACCTGCAAAGCTTCCCCTGAAAGATAACGTGAGGGTCCGAAGCCGCGGGACGTAGCATACCGAAAGCTTGAGCCCGAGACTGCAGGAGCCGACAGGAGGCAAGGGGAGGGAAGGGGCCCATCCCCCCAAACCCCAAGAGAGGAAAACAGACTCCGAGTCCCAAAACACAGAGGCATCCTGAGGAAGGAGGGATTGTTGCGAAGCCACGGTATCCCTAAGATCGCATGGATCAGGCGGGTCCCAGATAGAATCGCACAAGTGACATCTCCTGGTGTCAGCCAATCCACTAGGTGGTAGGCAAGGAGGAGAGAGGAGATCTCAAAGAGGTCTCGATTCAGACCCAAATGCAAATTCCGAGGGGCGTCAAATGCCCCAGCTCCATTAGTATTGGAGCCTGTTCTCTGAGGCCGCAATTAGGTAAGATACCCAGACCTCTGAAGATTCCGTAACATTAAATTTGTGCACTTGCATTCCGTGAAACATTGCCACGGCAAACTTCCGAGTGTGGGGTGCACATGGGCCGCGAAAAAGGCGACGGTCTTTCCCGGTCCTAGCAAAAGACCCATGTTGATCAGCAAACGTCAAAATAGACCGAATGGAGCAGATGATGGGAGAAATCCCCTGAATTATGTTCCAGAACCGATCTGGGTCAACATACCCCGCTCCCAACCCTAGCTCCATCAAATCTCCAATAAGCTCTAGCCATCGAGAAGTGTCGGGTTCCCTGTTCCACCGCTCTCGGACCATCCTCTGTACATCGGTGACACGACCAGCGACTGAGCGAAGCTCCTCCATGGACTTGGACGAGGCCCTGGTAGGTTGTCGTCTTTGAAGGCACCTGGCCATTTGACCCCAAATATTCCACCAGAGGTGGGAGAATGGGGAGTGGGAGGGGAGAGGGGAGGGGGGGGGCGGGAGGAGGCGGGAACGCGGAGGAGCCGGACAAGGAGGGGGAGTAAGCGGAGGACGGATGAGGGCGTGAGGTGTGAGGTTCCCGGTTCCCCAGACATCCGCGTGCCCCAATGTTTTCGACGCGCGGCCCCAGGGGCCAGGGGGTCCCCGGACGTCCCGACAACTAGCCGAACATGTTTTCGATGCACGGTCCCTAGGTCCCTTGGGTCGCCACCGTCGCGATCGCCAGCTCCCAGCACGCAGCGCGCCAGCGCCATCGCCGATCGCCGTCAACGCCGTCAACGTCGCCATCGTCGCCAGTCGCCATTCGTAACATCAGCACATCAGCACATCAGCATCACCACCGTCATCGCATGAGCCCATTTTGGCTTAGGTGCGCATCTGTGCGCGCAAAACGCTGGCGACGCCGCCGGCGGCCGGCGCTCATATCTCATGCTGTCCACCCAGCGCGGGAGCGATAGCGGACGCAGTCCAGGTCGGCAGAGGAGGCGCAGCCGGTCTCGCACAACCGTGAACCTGCAAAGAGAGAAAGCCGACTTGGTCGAGCTACTGACGTGGGAGCCCCGCCTCCTGGAGCAATGCGAGCGGCACCATTCGCGTCGCAACCTGCATACTTTCACCTCCCAGAACATCGTGATTACGGAAAGTTATGCTGGGACTTGCGCTGGCCCTTGGGAGGGCGTTTGATCACGCGAAGAAGTGTCGCGGGCACGATGACCGCCGCTGGCGCGTGCACTTCGCCTGCGACAAGGGCAACGTCCAGCAGGATCTACTTACGTCCATGTCTGGCCCTCACAAGCCGCAGCACATCTTCGGCGATATTCTGGATAGGTTGCACGACGATGACCGGACGTATCTGGACCACATCGTCAATACCACCTTCGCGGCTAATGCTGTTATCTTGCAACAGGCGAAACAAGGCGAGATCACATTCGATAACTACAAGGATGCGGCGCAAAGCCTCTGCGACGACATGCACACCTCGATCTGCAACCGTTTGGAGAAAGCCACCTTCAGGTCATCGTTGGTAAGTGTAGGCTGTAGGCGCTCGCGGACCCAGGACCCAGGTGGCCATGACTGTGAAAGCCCAGAGCCCAGAGCCCAGACACGTGGTTGGCTTTGCCCAGCCTCTTGCCCGGGCAGCCCAATCATGGCAATCTCAGGTCTCAGACCTCAGACCTCAGACCTCCTTCGCAGTCAGGGCCGCCTGAGGCCTGAGGCTTGATGCGCGACTGCGCTTGCGAACGTATCGAGGGAGAAGTGCGAGCGCGCGAATTGCGGCAAGGAGTGCCCGGTCTCGCCAAGAGCGCCGAGTACGTCAGCGGAGCACCCCCAGGAGCAGGAGACCTGGGTGGAGATTGCTGGCAACACATGCTGTCCATGGAGCCTCCTCAATCAGAGCAAAAAGAAGGGATTGTTTGACCCTGCGACGTACCCGATGCGGCCGGGGAGTGAAGGGCGGAGGGCGGAGAGTGGAGGGCGTAGGCTTTGCGGCGCGCGGCCATTGCGCCGAGCAGCATCACGAGTTATCGAGTCGGATCTGGGATCTGGGGCTCGGGACCTGGGGCCTGGGGCCTGGGGCCTGGGGATCTGGCGTCTGGCCGGGTGTCTGGGGCGATGTTCGGGGTTCGGGGCTCCAGGCCCGTGATGCGCGCATTTGCCGCGCGCCGCCTGCAAGGTTGGTGTGGGCGCATTCGACCCGATACTATGGGCCGGACGCGATCCAGCAGGAGTGCGTGCCCGGCTTCAACGCCGACTTGCTGCTGAACATTCTCAGCCCCAAGTACACTGCGAAGTTTATGGAGTTTGCCCCTTGCGACGCTGGTTTCCCCTCGAGTGGGAAGCGCCAATTCGGCATCTTCGTCTTGGCGAATATGGTGAAATCTCCGCTGGAGGTCGTGAGCAGCGATCTTAGGGAAACGTTTAAGAAATGCATCAACCAGCCCAACTCCCTCGACATGATCTTGCAGGGCAGTCAGGAATTGCAAGACGCTTGCATGGCCAGCATCCTGGAGCGCAACAGTCTGTTCGGCATCCAGGTCGGCTATGCAAAATGGGAGGACGTGCTGACGCCGCACGAGCGGAAGCGGCTCACGTTCGCCAAGAGAAACGCTGCCGACTCAGGATACTGTCAGATCGACGATGCGGGGAACTGCTTCGATTGGAGCGTGTCAGCCGCAATCGTCAATCTGGACGCGACCGAAGGCTTCGACACTACGCGGATTAGCCGCATGCCTGGGCTGACCAAGGGCAGCTTGCTCTGGGACCTTGTCAGGGAGCGGCTGTTGGTCCCAGAGGAATACTGGATCGCCATGGGCTGGCCGGTTCCGGGCGCGGCCCCGAAATCTGCCATCAAATGCTACCCTCACGACCTGAACGCCGTGTCGTTCAGCCATCACCGGATGCTCATGGGGAATGGCATGCACGTGGTATCACTTGGCTGCGTTTCCTATTGGATGATGAGCGCGCCGACGTGGCGCCTGAATCCGCGGGCCCGCTGAGCCGCCACTAGCCTCTAGCCCTTAGAACGAGACGGCTGCGCCCTGTCTTGCGCAACCAGACCCCAGACCCCAGACCCCAGACCCCAGATCCCAGACATATGCCTACGGTTCCCTATCTTCTTGGCCTCTCCTCTTTTCATCTCTCGCAGCGGGAGGCTATGTGCCCTGTGCCCTGTGCCCTGTGCTCTGCGACGACGGCCTGCCTTGGGCGCGCCCTGGGGCTTAGGGGGCCCTAGTCCAGCAGCAGTAGCACTGGTCATTGGTTGAACAGTGAACAGCAACATCAACATAGCATCATCGCATCCGCCATAGTCGTCGTCGTTGTTGTTTAATCCCCCATAATCGTCGAGAGTTTCCGTCGTCGTCGATGTCGTTGTTGGAGGTTGGAGGTTGGAGTCTGGAGGTCGGCGGGTTGGAGGTTGGAGGAGGGTGGAGATAGGTGGTTAGAGGTCTGAGGAGGATGGAGGGATGAAGGTTTGAGAGTGGAGAGTGGAGGTTGGAGGAGGACGGCGGAGGAGAGATGATATCTTTTTCATCGGCATCAGAAACCCGCGACGCAGATCGTGCTCCCGCTGCAGCGCGGGCGTTCGCACCCGAAAGCGCCTGCCACCGCCCGACTCCTGCACGCGAGAACCAGCGAGCACTGCAAGCCCCTGACCCTGGTCCCTGGTCTCCGATTCGGACGGGGACACCCTCCAGCACACGACGCGAAAATGGAAAACCAACATCTGCCAAGCCAGCCCCCCGCGATGTCCTCGAATTCAATAGCACACATAAAGAAACGAGTACGCGTAATTGCGAATGCACAGCCCGCGCGCGTCCATCGCGCGATTTGCAATGAGCCCGGAGTGATCAAACCACTGGATAGCCAAGCGCTCGGCTTCCGCCGTTTCTTTATCAGGAAAACTGGCGACCACCAGCATCCTGCCCCATTTGCACCGATGGCCCATCATGAACTCGGCGCGGCCACGGCCACGATCATCCCGCCACGAGTAGCCGCCCTCCCACCGCCATCTTGGGCACGAGGTGCTGCCGATGCAGGCGATGCCATGGTGATCTCCGCCATGGTGCTCTTGCGCCAGGCGCAGCCCGTGCCTGAGCCGAGAGAACAGCTCATACTTCCCAGCACGGTTGTGGATAGAAGGAGTCAGGATTGGCGAGATGCCATTGATGTATATCGATGACTCCTCACTCCTCAGCTTGGCGAAGCACCATCTCTGCGTCCTCGCGCGCATTCCGCCACAAGAGGATGCGTCGCGGCACCTCGCCCTCGCCCTGGAAGTCGTTGCGCCTCAAGGCATTGCTGGGCGACCTGATGGTCTGACATGCCGTCGCCGCCGACGACGCAACAGCCGTGCTTGCACCATCCATGCCCATGCCCTTCGTCGCCATGCCCTTCGTCGTGTCCGCCATGCCCGCCATGCCCTTCGTCGCCACGCCCTTCGCGTCCGCCGCCTTCGTGGCGCCATGCCCTTCGTGTCCGCCGCGCCCTTCGTCGCCGTGCCCTTCGCGTCCGCCATCCATGGCATCCGCCATGCCCTTCGTGTCCGCCATGCCCTTCGTCGCCATGCCCTGCGTCGCCGCCACCTTCGTGTCCGGCATGCCCTTCATGGCTTCCTCGTGCCCATCAGGGCGATGGCCGGCCTGGCCAGCGCCGTCGTCCTCGGAGTCCGAGAAGCCCCACAGCTGGGCTGCATGGCGCCGCTGCCTCTTGGCGTCGTGCTCCTCAGAGCACCTCCACCAAAGCTCGCCAACGCAGCGCAGCCCATGTGGATCCATGATCACTGGCCAATGGGCCAATGGGCGTGGGCCGCGGGCGCGGCTCGCATAAACATTGAACCACAATGGTTACGGGCGACGCGACGAACACAAAGACGACGACGCACGACGGACGACGACACGACGATGAAGAGATCCCCTCCGCCGCCCTCGCTGGCCCCCAGGAGAACTGGACGAAACGCTCGAACGAGGACGCCGCGGCCGAGCGCCGCGTGAGGTCGCGCGACTAGCGGCGCCCCGCCAGTGCATCAGGGGGCACTTCTCGGGCAGGCGCTGCAATTTTGTTCGGGGGCCTCCCGCCAGTCCATCGCCATTGGCTTCCATACCTTTGTCATCGAGGGCCCGTGAAGGGATTTAAATCATGCGCAGACACGTCGGAAGGCGTCCGTCGTCCGTTTTCCACATCTCTAGGACATTTACGTTTGGCCGTATCCTGGGAGCAAGAGGCAAGAAGGCTCTAAGAGGGCTCAGGGCTCCGAGCTCCGAGATGGCGAGATTGCGCAACTAAAGAGCCCGAGACTTGCACAAGTAAAGGGCCCTCAGGGGCCCAAGATTTGCACAATTAAAAGTTCCAAGGGCCCGAGATGCCCCAGGGGGCGGGGGGCCCAGCGTGGGCCGCGCGGAGCACGGAGCACGGAGGGCCCCACGGGGGCTCCAGCGGCCAGCGGCGCCCATCGGCCCACCCCCTCTCCCCTCTCCCCTCCCCCCTCCCCTCTCCCCTCTCCCCTCTCCCCTCTCTCCTCTCTCGCGCAGCCCGCTGACCACCTGCTGTCGCACGCTCCGGCATTGGGGCTTCGGGCTTCGGGCTTCGGGGCCTCGTGCGATCGACGGTATTACTGTATTCAAAAGCACATTGTAATTTACATGATGTTGAGCCCATTTCTCAGAAAAATATAGTTTCGCTTGAGACATCCTCGCGCAATCGAGCCCCGACGAACCCTCTGGCGCCCGGTGCCCCCTGGACCCCCCCGGGGCTTTTACCCCTTAGCTCTTACCTCTTGCCCCTTTAGCCCGCCCTGCGATGATGAGCACGACGCACGACGACGAAAACGATAAACGACGACGACGAAAATTCCACGTGCCACCACGGGGGCCCGGGGTCTGGGGCGCCTGGGCCGCCGGCCGGCCGGCCCCGAGACTCTCAGTCTCTCAGTTGCTCAGTTGTGAAAGGGGAGTGCTCTCTTCAGCGCGTGGTCGCCGCCGTCGTCGTTGTCGTCGTTGCCGTCGTCGTCGTTAGCCCCGAGCCCCGAGCCCCCGTCCGCCGCGCCGAAACCGCGAGCCGCGAGCCGAAACGTCCGTGCCAAAGAGTCAGCTGGAGCGTCCGAGCCGAGCCGGAACGCCCAGCCCCTGGGGGCCTGGGGGGCGGGGAAGGAACAAAGGAGAGAGGGCGGCGAGAATATGGGGGACAATACTAGTGGGCAGGTTAGGGAGGCGCAGGGCCCCGCGGGCCAGGACAGTGGCTTGGGGCTGAGGGTTGACTCTTCCCTGCTCCCTACTCCCCACCTCCCCCTATTCCCTACTGCCCCTCCCTACTCCCCCTCTCCCCCTCCCCACTCCCTACTCCCTACCCCCCCTCCCTACTCCCCCCCCCAACTCCCTACTCCCATCCTCCCCCTCCCTACTCCCTACTCCCCCTCCCTACTCCCTACTCCCTCTCCCATCCGTGCCCCCACTGCCCTCCGGCCGGCGGCGCCAGCGGGGGGCGGGGAGCGGGGGCCGGGGCCTGCGGCAGGCGCGGCGCCGGCCGCTGGCGCTGGCGCGGCGCTGGCGCGGCGCTGGCCGGTGGCCTGCGGCCTGCGGCGAGCGGCGCCGGAGGCCGCCCCCGTCCGCTGCGAGGGAGGGAATGAGGAGGATCATGGAAGATGAAGAGGGCGATGGCGATGAGTCGATGATGTTGATGGTGGACGGGGAAGAGGAGGTGAGGCGGAGGATGGGGAGGGAGAGGAGGGGAGTAGGGAGTAGGGAGTAGGGAGTAGGGAGTAGGGAGGGGGAGTGGGCGAGTAAAGGCAGTCGGGAGCGGAGGGGACTAAGGGAGTAGGAGTAGGGAAGTTACATGAGGAGGAGCCCAGACTAGACACCAAACCTCATCGTATCATCGTAGCTTCACTTCATGCCAGATTCCGCCATTGCGTCGACTCTTCCTCTTCACTCTTCCTCCCCCCCTTCCCCCCTCCCCCCCCCCCCTCCCCCCTCTTCCCTCATTCCCTTTCCCCCTTCCACTCGTCCTTTCTTCCCTCCTCCTCCCTCCTCCTCCCTCCTCTTCCTCCCTCCCCCCCCCCCCCCCCCTCCTCCCCCCTCCCCTCCCCTTCTCCCCTTCCCCCCTTCCCCTTTCCCCTCCTCAGCCACGAGCTGGCTTCCGCCGTCCGCCGAGACCCTGCTTGGCCATTTTGGGCGATTGAGCCGCCTCGCGCCCCTAGTTCCCGGTGCTGCGCTGGGTTCCGGGCGCTGGGCGGAGGGCGGCGGGCGGCGGGTAGGCGGGCAGCGTGTAGCGTGCAGCACTGCCGCAGCACCTAACTACGCGTACCCACGATTTCTACGGGCGTCGTCGTTCGTCGTCGTCGTCGTCGTCGTCGTTCGTCGTCGTCGTCGTCGTCGTCGTCGGTCGTCGGTCGTCGGCGTCGGCGTCGGCGTCGTCGTCTGTCGTCTGTCGTCTGTCGTCTGTCGCATGTCGCCCGCCGTCCACCGTCGTCGTCGGCGGTCGGCGGTCGGCGGGGCGCCGCGCGCCGCGAGGCGCGGGGCGCGGGCTAGGCGCTAGGCGCGGATGTCAAGGCACCGGCTGGGCCATCTTGACCTTGTCATCAGTGAGCTTGGCCCTCCTCACCCTCTTTCTCAACTCCTGGAGGTTCAACTCCTTCTTCACCACGTCCTCGTCCTTGATCTCGTCACCCTCCTCCTTCTGCGCCAAGAAGCCGCCGTCGTTCGCCTCGTCCGCCTCCTCCATGGTCGCCACGTCCGCCTCCTCCTCTGTGGTGGCCTCCGCCTTCGCCTCCTCCTCCTCGATGGTGGCCACGTCCGCCCCCTCCTCTGTGGCGCGCCTGCGTTCCCGGTCCAGGCCCAAGACCAAGTAGTTGGCGCTGTTGAAGTGCTTGCGCCCCTGGGACCAGACCATCTGGTTGCGGCGATCGCGCGCCCAGAGCCAGCGCTCCGCAATGAGGTCCTCAAAGCACGACTCCGGGAAGTCCTCCTCATACGGATTGTGCAACACCTTGGGCACGAACCGAGCTGGCTCAGGAGCCTCCTTGGGCAGCGGCGGGGCCTCCTCTTCGGCGGCGGCCCTCGGCGGCGGCCTCATCGGCGGCGGCCTCATCCTCTTCGGCGGCGGCGGCCGCGGCTGCGGCTGGTGCCCCGACGGCGCGGACATCTTGAGGGCCTTCTTCGCCACCACCGCTGACTTGACCGCCAGCCGCACTGGCGCCGGCGCCGGCGTCGACGCACTCGGAGCCGCGCTCGCCGAGCTCGCCGCCGCCGAACTTCGCCGCCGCGGCGGCGGCACCACCTTCGGGGCGGGCTGCCAGCACGGCGGGCAGCGCAGGCCGGCCTGCTGGAACTGCGGGAACGGGTACGCCACCACCCTCGGGAACGGGTACGCCACCACGGGAACGGGCACGCCACCAGGCACGCCACCACCTTGCAAGGGCGCCTGCGCCTGCGGCGCCGGCGGTGATGCAGGCGCCTGCGAACAGAACTATGCACATACACCGAATCCCGATTCTGGCCAGGCCCTTCCTGGTTCCTGGGTTCCTGGGCCCAGGATCGGTGCATATGCTTTCCTGGCCAAGGCAGGAGGGCGGAGGGCGTATGGCGTATGGCGTATGGCGTATGCACCGATCCTGGACTCTGGACTCAGGATGGGCCTGGCAAGAATCGGTGTATGTGCATAGTTCTCTGTCCTCTGACCTTCGGAAGCGCCTCGGGCTCGGGCCGCCAAGGCCGCTGCTTCGCCTTCGCCTTGAGGTACTTCACCGCCGCCGTCCTCGATGTGCTGCCGGCGCCGGCCGCCGCCTCGTCGTCGTCCGACGAACTGGGCACATATGGCGCGGGCGCGAAGAAGCGCTTCTTCAGCGGCGGAGTGCGCGGAGCCCGCCGGGACTGCTGGGACATCGCAGTGCGGAGCGCGCGGCGCCGCGCGGCCGCGCGAGGGCGCGAGGAGTTTCCTCGTCGCTCCTCGGATCCTCGGAGGACGGAGGATCTGCAAACTCTAAGCCGAAAATGGCTACGGATAACGTGATAACGTTTTCTCCCCTTCGTCCGACTTCCGACGTCCTCGCCCCTCGCCCCTCGCCCTTCTCCTCCTGTTTATCCTCCAGTGGCCAGTGGCTTATTCCTCTGTCTCGTATCTGATTCGAGGTTCGAGTATTGAGATAATCCAGTCGTCGTCGTCCGTCGTCGTCGTCGAGTCGTCGTCCGTCGTCCGTCGTCGTCGTCGTCGTCGGTCTTCGCCGTCGTCGTCTGTCGTCTGTCGTCGTCGTCGACTGTCGTCGGCGGCGGCGGCGGCCATTGTTGCGCCATAGGTTGCTCGCTCGGGCCCGCGGCGCTGCAGGGGGCTGCGCAGCGTTGCACGGGGGCAGAGGGCGAAGGAAAGAGTACAGCGCAAGAGACCAGGCACCAGGCACCAGGCACAGGCACGTGTAAGAGCAGCGAGCAGCGAGCAGCAGAGCCGATGTCAATCCTATGTTGTTGCTCTCACGCTCTCACCCCTCGCCCCTGCCCCCCTGCCCCCTGCCCCCTGCATCCTCTTTCCTCTTCTCACGTCGTACCCCCCCCCCCGAAACATCTGTAGCGCTCTCCGCATGCCGCATGCCGCATGCCCTAACCTACCAACCTACCAGGGGGCAACGAAGCATTGCCTGTTGCCTGTTCGTTGTGCCATAGGCCATAGGTTGCGCGCGGGGCCACCGATAATGGAGAGGGGCAGGGGGCAGGGGGCAGGGTGCAGGGCTGGGGCGAGGGGAGAGCAGGGGAGAGGAGAGAGGAGAGGAGAGAGGAGAGGAGGACGCGGACACCTGGCCACTGGCCACTGGCCACTGCCACGCCCCTGCCCGGCCCTGCCTGCTGCCCCGCAGCACGCGGCACTTTGTGGCGCAAAGCATGCGAGTGCCCAGCGGCACTCCACCAGTGCGGCCTCTCAGGGGCCATCGCCAAGTCCGTGGTCCGTGGGTCAGCGACCGGCGACCATGGGAGTCATCCCAGAGCAGGACGAGCTGATGGAGGAATTCGAGGTGGACGGGCAGGCCGCCGCCAGCACGGGTGGCACCGCCAACGGCGGCGGCGACAAGGGCAAGGGCAAGGGTAAGAAGGGCAAGGGCAGGAAGGGCAAGGGCCAGAAAAACCCCGAGGAGGCGCCCGAGGAGGGCAAGGCCGCAACGGTGCAGCCTAAGATGCGGGCTAAGTACTCGAAGGCGAACGGCAAGGCCAAGGCCGTCAAGCCTGGGGAGAACGAGCGCGTCTGCCGGACGTGCGCAGAGGCAAAGCCAAAGACTTCCTTCGTTTCCCAATGCAACGATTGCGAGGATTGCTGGCTGCCCTTGAACAACCTCCGCAACATGACATTGAGGTTTAGCAGCGAAGAGGATGTCACGTGGTTCAACGAGTACGTCGCGGACCCGGATAACCGCCTCAAGCTCATCGCGCAGCACAACTTGCGCTGCCCACCGAACACAGAAATTACGAACGGGCCGCGCGGCACCTTTCCCTTGATGCAGTACCGCAAGGAGCTGCAGATGGAGAAGGCTATCATCAAAGACGGGGTCTATGAGATGATGTCGGAGATCGCCTTCCAGCACTGGGCCGGCAAGCCCAAGAACGGCGGGCTCGGCCCCGCGGAGGCTAGCGCCAAGTGGAGGGAGAGGTACGACAAGCCTGGCGCGGTCACCGACCTGCTCGGCGAGAACCCGAAGTATGCGCAGAGGCCCCCGGGCCCTGGAAGAGGAGGCGGAGGAGGATGGGGGGGGGGGGGGGAGCAGGAGGAGGAAGGGGAGGAGGGAGAGCAGAGAGCAGGGAGCTGGAGAGCAGGAAGCAGGAGAAGGGTCAGGAGGAAAAGAAGGTAATATCGGGATTATTGCGGGTGCCCTCGGGCCTGGGCGCTATCTTGTCATCCCAATTCCTTGACCCTTGACCCACCCTCCACTACCCTCCACCCCCCCCTCTCTGCCCTCCCTCAACTGCCAAGTTAGACTTGGGACTTGGTGTCAGGGGAGAGCGGATGGGGGGAGAAGGGGGCGGGGAGGGCGGATGGGGGGAGTGGGGCCTTGGATTTGCAAGCGCCCTCAGGGTGGCGATCAAAGTCAAGGACTTGCTCGTGGACCGCCTGGCTAATCGCGAACTGGAGGCCGCATCGTTCCTCGACAAGCAGGTCGCCAACGCGACCGAGGAGGGCCAGAAGAAGGAGCTGAATCGCTTGGAGAAAGGGCGGCTCGGCGAGGCATCTGAGCTGGCTGGGCTAGGCAGTTCCAAGATGTTGGATGTGGCCAAGCAGTTCGCGGCCGCCTCCGGCGACCTTGCCGACGGGGGCTCTGGCTCGGAGCTGGCGGACATGAAGCGGAAGGTCGGCGACGTCCGGGCCATGATGGCCGACTACGACAAGGACGAGGAAGCTCGCGAGGCCAAGAAGCAGAAGGCCTCATCGGCGGCGGCGGCTGAGGCCGACGTGGATGGCGGCGCCAGCGGCGCCGGTGGAGAGCCTGGCAGCGGGGGTGCTGCGAAGTCCGGCACCGGCGAGAATGCCGCCGAGGAGGCGGCCAGGCCGGTATGGAACCAGAGGGACGCGAAGATCGCGGACGCCATGAAGTTGCACGAGAAGTGGAGCGGCGAGCAAGATGAGAGCGTGGTGAGCTTGATCGCCAAGGCGAAGATCGCCCTACAGGCCGTAGCCGCCCCCGACCCGGGGATCGCGACCACGTGCTGCCGCGACGCGGACATCCTGAGGAACAGGCTCCACGCGCCGAGGTTGGTCAAGGGCGGCGCGGAGAGCGTCAATGCCGCGATGGAGCTGAAGGCCGCGACGGGCGACCAGGCGACTCCCAAGAAGGAGGGGGAGCAGCCGGCTGAGCAGCAGGAGGAGGGCCAGAAGACGCAGGCGGCGCCAGGCACTCCAGGTCAGGACGGGGCCCTCGGGCCCTTAACTCCAATCTTGAGCTATATGACGCAGGGAGGAGGTAGAGGGTAGAGGGCAGAGGGGAGGGGGAGGAGAAGGCGAAGGAGGAAGGAGGAGGGGGGAGGGGGGAGTGGGGAGTTCTTATGGAATTGCGACCCCCCTTAGGCCTTAGGCCTTAGGCCCTCGGCCCTCGGGCCCTCGGCCCTAGGCCCTAGGCTGCGCCGAGAGAGATTGGGGATAGGGGATAGGGGATAGGGGATAGGGGGGGAAGGACGCCCTGCAGCTGGCAAATGGCAAATGCGGTGCCCAATGCCATCCACCCCGCACCCCTCACCCCGACCCCCGACCGAGTGGCTCGCGCCATTCCCTCGACCCTCTGGCCCCCTGACCTCGCGACGCAGGTCAGAAGCATCATGGATCATATGAGGGGCTCTAGAGATGCTTTACTGGGGCCTCCTGGAGTGCTCTCGGATGCATCTGGGGGGAGGGGGGCTTTTCGGAGCTCCCTGGGAAATCTGGAAACCATTGGGGAGCCTCCTGGATAGCTCTTACCCTCTTACCCTTTACCTTACCCCTTACCCCTTACCCCTTACTCTGGGCTCTGGGCCCCTGGCCCCTGGCCTCCCATATTATCGGCCAGCTTGTCTCCTCGCCGCTCGCCCCCCCCCCCCCTCCTCCTCCTCTCCCACGGGCCCGCG
>CAUYUJ010006838.1:0-50779 GCA_963575745.1 Prorocentrum cordatum
GCGGAGGAGACGTCGCGCGACAGCAGAGGTTAAAACGAGGCGAAGATCGGGACAAAATCGGATCGGGATAACTCGAAATCTCTGAGAATCAGCGGGTTTGGAGGATGTATTGGGCGCCGCGGCCGCTCCAGAGCGGTCCGGAACGCTCTGAGAGCGCTCCGGAACGCTCTGGAGCGATTTATCCCGATCCTAGCCCTGTTTTAGAGGTCCACTTCCTCCGCCTTCCGCCACCGCGTCTTCGACCACATCCAACTCCTGTCCCCCCTGGCTCAGCATCCCCCTCCTCCATCACCACGTCCTCCTCCTGCCGCGGCCCACCTCCACCTCCGGCCGTGCTCCTGCCGTGGTCCTCCTCCACCGCCTCTTCCGTCACCACGTCCAGATCCTCCCCTTCCACCACGGCTTCCCCCCTCCGCCACCTGTGTTCTTCTGTGTTCGGCATTGGCCTGTGCTCTTATGTGGTCGGAAACTGGCACAATACCAGTTCTGCTCAATCCCGCTTAGTCTGGCTCAATCCTGGGCTTAAGCCTGCTTGGTCTTGCTTAATCTCCCCTCAATCGGTCTCAATAGCCTTCTTCTCATAAGACTTCCGAGGACATGGTTCCTCACATGTTTTTCTTCCTTCACGTCCCCTCCGCCACCCCCGTGTATGGAGGAGGTCTCCCAAGTTTGATCAAGCAGAACCTCGGTAGCCATTTTGGCTCAAGGCGTTTTCGCTTCATGGTTGCCGCTTGCCGATCAGCAGTCAGCGCCGAGACGCCTGTCAAGAATGGAGAGGTCAAACCAAAGTTATTCGGAGTAGAGGTCCCGCCAGACATTGTTCGTCCTCTTGTGCGCTTTCTTTTTCGTGGTGGGCGGTGTTGTTTTGCTTATCCCCTTGACTAGGCAAGTGAAGCACAGCTCGCTACGACGCGATGTTGCCTCGTGCTTTGGTCGACCAGTTGGTTTTCGCAGCGGCGATTTCGAGAAGCAGGTGGCTGCAACATTGCAAGAGAGATTGATGCCTCGTGCCCTCGCAGCTCTTCCGTGCGAAAGTGGCGCCGTTTAATGTATTGCAGTTTCATCGCTATTTCGAACCACATTTCTAGGCCCACGCATGAATTTAGTCACACAGGATGTTGTAGTCATGGTGGTCAGTTTCGCAACTCTCTTGTTGTGGGCGTGCCTTCGTCTCTTGACGAAGATAATGCTGGACATTGGCCTTTCTCGCTGGTTGCATGTGTCACGCTAGCTGCTAGTTTACTCTCCAATTGCAATGGACAGAGATGATGACTGCTCCTTATATACTACCATTTGGTGGTACGATGGTGTTATCCCAAGTCAACATGAACGTCAGGCTTAACTTAGCATGGAATTGTGTGTGTGGTATGCGCCTCGGTCTCTAGCGCGATCATGTTTGGTTCCGAGGGCGTGTGCGAAGACAGCTTGCTGCCACCCCCTGTGGACAGGGTTCCTCATGTGGTCGGGTCGACACTCGTCTTTATGATCGTTGTCGCCTCTTTTCACCATTCGCTTGTCTCGGTTGCCCAGTAAGATATCGATGCTAACACTACCAGGAACGAGCTACTGGCGGCGCTGCTCGGTGTTTGCGACGCTGTGGTGGAGTTCGACAGCGAGTTTCGGCTGCAGGACAGAGCCCCCGATCTCGTGAATATGCTGTTGTTGAATCCTCAGCGCTCCCTCCAGGGAGAGGATCTGAGGTCATTCCTGGCGTCCAAGCAGGATCGCGAGAAGTTCGCTGAACAGATGGGTTGGGCGTGGCTTTCGGGCAAGGATATTGTGGGGCTCAGTGCAGCGTTCCACGTCTCCATGAAAGATGGCTCCAGCATCCCCCTCGACGTCGAGGTGTTTTGCGTGAGCTTCGTGAACCAAGATGGCCACGCGGTTTACTTCGCGGGCATCCGCGAGTTCACCGACAGCAGCCCGATTCTCCAGACTTGGCCGACGTCTGATCGGCGCCGCGACCACTCAATCTGAAAAAAGTGCTGTTCAGACTCTGGGGCGCCCCCAGACTCTGGGGGTTGGGGGTTGCTCCGACTTTGTCTCTCGTTGTCCGACTGTGTCTCCTCGCTCATACCCACTGCCTCCTTCTCCTGGTCCTCCTCCCTGTTTCTCTTCCTACTCCCTCTTCGCCTGCTTTTCCCAGTCCTTTTCTTCCTATTCCTCCTTTTCCTCCTCCTCCTCCTCAACCTACTCCTCCTCCTCCTCCTCCTCGCCCCCAGTGCGCCCAGGAGGCTTTCAAGATGGCCCCATGACGGCCCAGGAGGCCCCAAAGACGGCCCCAAGAGGCCTCTAAGACGCCCAAGATGGCCTCCAAGACGGCCCTGAAGCGCCTCAAGAGGACCCCACATCGGTTCAGAGAGGCCCCCAAGACACCTTCCGACGGCGTCAGACCCGTCAGACGGGCCAGGAACGCTTTAAGACGGCCAAGGAGAGGCCCCCAAGACGCCCCCAAGGCACCCAAGAGGCTTAAGGAGGCCCCCAAGAGGCTTCCAAGAGGCCCCTGGGAAGCCCCCAGGAGGCCCCACAAGAGTGCCCCAAGAGGCTCCCAAGAGGCCTCCTCCTCCTCCTCCTTCTCCCCTTCCTCCCTCTCCTGATCCTCCCCCTCAGCCTCCCCCAAGTGTTCCCCGAGAGTTTCTCGAGCGGCTAGGGGAATACATAATCTGATAGCTTGGCCAAGCTGGGGCCCGACGTTTGGCCACATAGGCGCTTCTCAAAAAGGCTGGGGGCGGCGGTGATTCGCCGTAGGCGTCTTAGATCCGCCGCCCCCTGTGCTTGCCACAGGGGCGGACGGCGTGCCAGACATTTTGCTGCTCTTGTTACTTTCAAACCCTTCCCAGTGGCCTTTGGCCCAGACCGCCTGTCCCTCGGAAGGACCAGAAGTTGTGGCCCACATCGCCAACAATACGGCCCAAATGGCCCAAGATGGCCACCAAGATGCCTCCAAGGCGGCTAGGATTGCCCCAAGGTCTCCAAGACGGCCCAATATGCACCCGAGGCGTTCCAAGATGGCCCCAAGATAGCCCAGGACGGCCCCAAAGGCCCACAAGAGGCTTCCAATGCAGTCCAAGAAGCCTCCAAAGGGACCTGCAGGAAGGCCCGAAGAAGCAAACACAGTTGATTTCCCGTGGGGTCTTGACGGATTTTGACGTTTTCGGCCTGCCGACGGCCCAATGCCTCCGAAGAGACCCCCAAGATGGCCCCAAGAGCGCCCAAGAGGCCTCCAAGACGGCCCCATGACGGCCTCCAGACGGTCCAAAAGGCCTCCAAGGCGCCTCCAAGACGGTCCACGAGAACTCCAAGGCGCCCACGATGGCCTTCAAGACGGCTCCAAAACGCCCAAGATGGCAACGATACGATTCGACATAGCCCCAGGATGGCCCAAGACAGCCCCAAAGGGCCCCAAGGGGATCCAAGGGGCCTCCTAGACAGTCTAGGAAGTCTTCAAGAGGACCTCCAGGAGAGCCCGAAATGCCCAAATGGTTGTATTCCCTTCAATTGTTGAATAATTTGGGCGCGTTTTCTTTTTCGGCTGTCCGACGGCCCAAGATGTCCACAAGATGGTCCCAAGACGGCCCAAGCTGACTTCAAGATGGCCCCAAAAGGGCCCCAAAGGGCGAGGAAACAGTCCAAGAGGAAGAGCAAGAGGAAAGGACAAAATCAGAGGCCCGAAGCGGCTCCGAGAAGCCTGCAGCTCAGCGCGGGCTCGTCTGCGGACGCCCTTGCCCCCCCCAGGAAAAACATATCACCCCGAGGCCCGGTGATGTTTTGTGGGGCCGCCATCTCAAAGCCCCACGGCCAGCTTTTGGGTCGAGGAGGAGGAGGGGCAGGAGGACGAGGAGGAGATCAACAGGAACCAGAGGAGCAGGAGCAGCAGGAGGACGAGGAGTTTGAGCAAGGGGTCAAGGACGGAATGATAGGCCAGAAGCGGCTCCGAGACCAGACCGCGCTGAGCTGCTGGGTTTTCGGAGCCGCTTAAGGCCTCTCATTTCGTCCTTGTCCCCCTGCTCAACCTCCTCGTCCTCCTGCTCCTGATTCTCCTGGTTTTGCTCCTCTTCTTCCTCGACCCAAGAGCCGGCCGTGGGGCCTTGAAAGGGCGGGCCGAAAAAATGTCACCGGGTCTCGGAGCCGATGCGGCCAAAAAGAGGCTGCCTTGCAGGCTGTCTCGGAGCCGCTGCGCCAAAAGAAGGACACCTTGTCGGTTTAACTACTAGGTCGCTTTGTCGGCTGATTCCGGGCGCGTCGTCATCGTGGTCGTCGTTGTCATCGTCGTCGTCGTGGTCGTCGTCGTCACCACCATCGTCGTGGTCGTCGTCGTCGTCGTCGTTGTCGTCGTCGTCGTCGTCGTCATCGTCGTCGTCGTTGTCGTTGTCGTCGCCGTCCATAAGATGGCCCCGAGAGGACCCTAAGAGGGCCCCAAGAGAGCCCCAAGAGGGCTTCGAGAGGGCCCCAAGTGGGCCCCAGGAGTTGTGCAACAACCCAGCGGCCGCTGGTACATAACTCCTGGGGCCCTCTTGGGGCCCTCTGAGGGCCCTCTTGGAGCCCTCCTGGGCCCCTGGTTGGCCCATGAGAGGGCTCCAAGAGGGCCCTAAGAGGGCCCCAAGAGGGCCCCAAAAGGGCCCCAAGAGGCCCCAAGAGGGCGCCAAGAGGGCCCCAAGAAGGCCCCAGGAATTATGTACCAATCCAGCGGCCGCTGGTACATAACTCCTGAACCCTCTTGGGACCCTCTGAGGGCCCTCTCGGAGCCCTCTCGGACCCCTGGTTGGCCCTGTAGGGCCCCAAGAGGGCCCCAAGAGGGCCCCAAGAGGGCCCCAAAAGGGCCCCAAGAGGGCGCCAAGAGGGCGCCGAGAGGGCTCCAAGAAGGCCCCAGGAATTATGTACCGACCCAGCGGCCGGTGGTACAGAACTCCTGGGGCCCTCCTCCTCCTCCTCGGCGACGACGACGACGAGGAGGTGTAAACGCACCCTTACCCAGCCCCTGCAGGACCAGGCAGCGATACTTGGACCAAATTTCCTGGCCCCTGTTTCGACCCCAGAATTCTCGACCCCGTCCAGGAGCTCCCGACCCCAACCCGGAGCTTTCGGCCCCATCCTGGAGCTCTCGACCCGCAGACGACGGCGACGACGATGACGACGACGACGCCTCGACCTGGAGTGGTAAGTTTTGCTGCTGCTTTTCCCCAGGGGTTTGGAGCCCTCGGGGCCCAGGGGGGCCCCGAAACGGATCCGAAGCCTCAAATTTTTCCGGCCCGCGACCGACGACCGGCGACAACGACGACGACGACGACGACGACGGGCATAAGTTATTTGGCGCCCCCCCTTGGGAGCATCGGGTAACTGGGGGGTGCGCTCCACACCCCCCACTTACCCGGTGTCCCCCAGGGGACATCGGGTAACTCGACCTTGCAGGGGGGGGTGTTAGGCACGGGTTACCCGGTGGCGAGGGGGGGGCATCGGGTAACTCGACTTTGCACGGGGGGGAGTCGGGCATGAGTTACCCGGTGTCCCCTGGGGGACATCGGGTAAGCGGGGGGTGCGCTCCACACCCCCCACTTACCCGGTGTCCCCCGAGGGGCGTCGAGTAAGTCGACCTTGCAAGGGGCGCATTCGGCATTATTCAGTAAACCGGTGGACCCCCATGGGACATCGGAGTTACCCGGTGGTCCCCGTGGGACATCGGCCCGTGGGACATCGGAGTTACCCGGTGTCCCCCGGGGGACATCGGGTAACTCGACATTGCAAGGGGGTCTGGGCATGGTTACCCGGTGGCCTCCCGTGGGACATCGGAGTTACCCGGTGTCCCCCGTGGGACATCGGAGTTACCCGGTGGTCCCCGTGGGACATCGGCCCGTGGGACATCGGAGTTACCCGGTGTCCCCCGTGGGACATCGGAGTTACCCGGTGGTCCCCGTGGGACATCGGCCCGTGGGACATCGGAGTTACCCGGTGTCCCCCGTGGGACATCGGAGTTACCCGGTGGTCCCCGTGGGACATCGGCCCGTGGGACGTCGGAGTTACCCGGTGTCCCCCGGGGGACATCGGGTAACTCGACCTTGCAAGGGGGGGTCTGGGCACGAGTTACCTGGTGCCCCCCCGTGGGACATCGGAGTTACCCGGTGTCCCCGTGGGACATCGGAGTTACCCGGTGGTCCCCGTGGGACATCGGCCCGTGGGACATCGGAGTTACCCGGTGTCCCCCGTGGGACGTCGGAGTTACCCGGTGGTCCCCGTGGGACATCGGCCCGTGGGACATCGGAGTTACCCGGTATCCCCCGTGGGACATCGGAGTTACCCGGTGGTCCCCGTGGGACATCGGCCCATAAGATGGCTCCAAGGGGTCCCTAAGACTGGGCTGGTACATAACTCCTAGGGCCCTGTTGGGGCCCTCTGAGTGCCCTCTTGGAGCCCTCTTGGGCCCCTGGTTGGCCCTAGGAGTGCCCCAAGAAGGCCCCAGGAATTATGTACCAATCCAGCGGCCGCTGGTACATAATTCCTGGGGCCCTCTTGGGGCCCTCTGAGGGCCCTCTTGGAACACTCTTGGGCCCCTGGTTGGCCCTAAGAGGGCCCCAAGAATGCCGCAGGAATTATGTACCAACCCAGCGGCCGCTGGTGCATAACTCCTGAACCCTCTTGGGGCCCTCTTGGAGCCCTCTTGGGCCCCTTGTTGGCCCACATGATGGCTCCAAGAAGGCCCTAAGAGGGCCCCCAAACGGGCCCAAGAGGGGCCCAAGAGAGGCCTCAGAAACCGCTAGTAGGTGTCATCGATCAGCGCGTCTGGATGAGACCTCTCAGTGGTCTCTGGGGCGCGTCTTGGAGCCCTCTTGGGGCCCTCTGGAGCCCCCTGGGTGCTCCCAAAAAGGTTCCAAGGGACATCCGAAGGGGTGGAGGAGGAGTTGGACGGGGAGTGGAGGGGGAGGTGGAGGGGGGGCTGAGGTGGGTGGTGGAGGGGGTGGAGGCATAAGGGGTGGAACCTGGGCCCGGGAGCGCCGGGCGCGCCGGGAGCGCCGGGAACGCCGGGAGCCCCGGGAACGCCGGGAGGCCGGCCGGGAACGCCGGGAGCGCCGGCCGGGAACGCCGGCCGGGAACGCCGGGAACGCCGGGAACGTCGGGGACGCCGGGAACGCCGGGCACGCCAGGAACACCGGGCACGCCGGGAACGCCGGGCACGCCAGGAACGCCGGGCACGCCGGGAACCCCGGGAACGCCGGGAACGCCGAGCACGCCGGGAACGCCGGACACGCCGGGAACGCCGGGCACGCCGGGAACGCCAGGCACGCCGGGCAGGCCGGGCAGGTTGGGCACGCCCGGCGGCCGGGTCGGAGTGGCAGCGAAAGGCGGAGCGGTCGGCGGGGGAGGATGGGGGTGGGGGGAGGAGGAGGTTTTCCCGCGAGCACAGCGTGGGCGAGCACCTCGCGTCCATCTGCGACAGACCTGGTTAGACCTCCGCACCGCCTGAGGCGGCGGAGGAAGAAAGTGCCTCCACGCCGCTTCCAGCGGCAGAGGCCCTGGCAGCAATCCCAATCGACTCCTGAAAATCTAATTCCTGGGTTCTTGACAGCGCGACCACCTCTCCAGGCAGTCTCTCATTCTTATACGGATGCTTGCCTGCCAGCAAACGATTTCGTCGAGTCTTGGCGTTGTGGTCCTTCGGGTCCTTAGGACATCCAGCAAGTAACCCACAAGCCCTGGCGCTCAAAAAGGCGCCGCACTCTCGACAGAAGGTATAGTGGCCTATTCGAGACAGCTTGTGTCGCCTTGGCCCCTGCAAAGGAGCCCCGTCGACACGCGCTATCTTCTTCCACTTACCGTGGGAGGAGAAACCCTTCCTGCAAAACTTACGAGACAACACCAGCTTGGCCTTATAGCTGTGGGCCCGTCTAGCACAACAAGCACACCTCCAAGACCCCCTATCCCACTCCAGGACGTGCCGAGACTCTGGAGGAGGCAGCACCGAACGGCGCGGCCGAGGGCCAGGGGGCTGGGGGGCATTCTGGAGACGACCTGTGGTGTCGTCAAACGTGCCTATCTTACAAGTCATGTCACCGACGAGCCCGAGAACAGCACAAACCTCCTTGAACCTAGACACCCACGCGTCACGAGTGTGAGGCGGGATGGCGTCTAGCTTGGCTCCCTCCTTCGCTTGAAGGTCGGCGCATTGATTCCCTAGGTAGTTGCACAGCTCGAGTCCCTCGAGCTGCTGGGCCTGAGCCTTTTTGGAATGCGCTTTGACCTTGACGACGACGAGGTCCCCCTCCCCCGATAACGAATCCTCAATCGCATTCCAAATCATGTGCCATAAATCGGCATGCGGTCGCCTGGCTTGGCGGCACCAAACTGGGCCTCGCCTGAAGCCCCGAACGACTGTGGAATTATCGATCCCTACCTGCAGAGGGGCTGAGGAGGAGGAGGAGGAGGAGGAGGAGGACGAGGAGGAGGAGGACGACGAGGAGGAGGAGGAGGAAGAGGAGGATGACGAGGACGAGGACGAGAACGAGGACGAGGACGAAGGCTGCTGCACGACGTGATTTTTCATTCAATCGCTTCGCTCATTCCGCCGGCCCATATTGTGGCATCGCTGGCACTTGGTTGCGTGCTTGGGACGGGGCATTTTGGAGGCCTCCTGGGTCCGCTTGGGGGCCTCGTGGGGGCTCGTGGGGGCCTCCTGAGGGCTTCTTGGGAGCTTCTTGGGGCCTTTTGGGGTCTCTTGGGGCCTCTTGGGAGCCTTTCGGGAGCCTCTCGGATGCTCCTGGGGGGCTCTCGGGGCCGAGGGCTTGAAATATCCGTACGGGTCTCCCGTTTGGACCCCCTCTTGGAGCCGTCTTGGGCGCGTCGCTGGCAAGCCAAGCACGCCGTTCCAGACTGCCCGCGCGAGGAGACTGTTGCGATGACCCGCTTCCCACGACATCCGCAGTTGAAGTGCGAATACAGCTCGCAGGATAGAGCGTCCGTGGACACACCTGCTGAGATGTCAGGGTCCTTCGAGGGTGAGGCAAACCCCCTCACAGTGAACCCCGAGGAGGAGGAGGAGGAGGAGGAGGAGGAGGAGGAGGAGGAAAGGACCGAGGGAAAGAGTAAGGAACAGGAAGAGGAGGAGGAGGAGGAGGACGGAAGGAGGAGGGGGAGGAGGGGGAGGAGGAGGAGGAGAACAGTTTTGGCGGGGAGGGCGAGGAGGAGGAGGAGGAGGAGGGTACGGGTTTTGTCGTGTCGAGTTCCTTCTCCACCCTCTCGTTTTATGTCAATTAAACCTCTTCATCCTCCCTACCCTCCCCCATCCGTCTAGCATAGACTGAAATGGTTTTGGAACCATTTGGACCTTGTAATCCTCCTTCCTCGTTTTATTTATGCAACTCTCGGGCTCAATTCGCCCTTGGGTCAGATATTGCAGCAGCGCCCGTCAGCATGCCGCGCGAAAAGTCCATTTGCAACATCTGTGGCAAAAAAGGCCCAGATCGGTGCCTGCAGCTGCCTGGGTGCGCTGAGGCGGCCGCCGCCCGGAGGAAGCCCGGGCGCCCCAAAAAGACTCCCGCGCCAGCGCCAGCGCCAGAGGTGGCCGCCCAGCCCGCACCCCACCCGGCTGCCCCAGCAGCGCGCGCAGACCCGCCACCGCCGGCGCCGAAGCGTGCACCTGCACCTGCGCCTCAGGCGAAGCCGCCGCCTGCGGCGGCGGTGGCGGCGGCCAGGCCCGCGGCGAAACCAGCAGCACCCGCGCCTCAGGCGAAGCCGCCGCCTGCCCCAGCACCTCCCGCGCCCCAGGCGAGGCCGCCGCCTTCGGCGGCGGTGGCAGCGGCAGCGGCGCCAAGGCCCGCGGCGAAGCCCAAGCCCGCGGGACCGCCAGCGGCCCGCGCCCCAAAAACCCGCGGGCCCAGCAGCAGCTCAAGCTCCAGCTCGAGCAGCTCGAGTAGCAGCTCGAGCAGCGCCGCGGGGCCAGCGCCCGCGGCGCCTCCGCCAGCACCACCGGCGCAGCCAGCGGCGGCGGCGGCGGAGGCGCCGGCGGCGCCAGCGGCGGCGGCGACGGGAAGCACCGGCGAGGCGGCTGCCGCGATGCTCTCAGCAGCCCTGGCGGTGGACACCGGCCCCGCCCTCCGCCACCGGCAGGAGCGCCTCGAGGCTGCCCTGCGGGAGGGGCCGCCTCTCGGGGCGGCGAACGGGGACGCAAGGACCTACCACTCTGCCTACCAGCAGCTGTGGGACGCAGCTCTGAGAGGCATAGCGGGGGAATGAAAGTGACGCGAAACGAGAGTAGTTGCTACGCGGACTCCCAGCGCGCGCAGTAGCGCTTTCTTCGACGCTAGCAGGTCCGCCTGCTGGCGGCGGAGCAATGTTCGCGCTGCTGTGAACGATGCGGCGCCCGCGGTGTCCGCGGCGAACTGCTCTTTTTCCGGCCCCCTTCCTGCAGGCGGCAAGAGACTGGCTGAGCTGGAGCTGAACGGGGAAAAGGCGAGGCGCAAGACGGCGCTCTTTGTGAAGGAGGAGGAGCTCCGCAGGGAGCGCGAGAAGACGGAGGCTGCCCAGGCTGCCCTGTGGCAGGCGGAGGAGCGCGGGTCGCGCGAACACACATTCCACCCCGCGGGCATGCAAATTAGTGAGAATATGTTTCGCCCCCCCTCTCCCCAGAACAAGCTCAAGCACGACGTCGGCTACCAGAAGGGGCTGCTGCAGGCGGAGCGGGACCAGGCTGCCCGCGCGAAGGCAGCTGCCGCGGCGCGCAGGGAGGCCGAGCAGAAGGCCAAGACCGCGGGCCAGAACCACGGCCAGGGAGGCGCAAGCCCGGGCAAGGGCACGGACCCAGACGGGGGCCAGAGGGGCAAGGGCCCCGGCAAGGGCAACGGGCAGGCGGCTGCCTAGACAAGGTCCGTCTGCGGTAACAATCGCTCGTCCCTCGCTTTCGCTCTCCGCCGCCTCAGTTCTCAGTGGTTCTCAGTCCACTTAGTGGCTGGGTTCTGCAGGGTTCTCTTGGGTTCCCTCTTTGGTCGGTGTGTCAAAATGGGAGAATGCTTTCGAATTTGGAAATTATGTTTTCGGTTAATCTTTTTGGTTATTTTTGGGTTCTCCTGGGGGTTCTCTGCGGTTCTCAGTCCACCTAGTGGCTGGGCTCTGCAGGGTTCTCTTGGGGTCCCTCTTTTGTCGGTGTGTCAAAAGGGGGGAATGCTGTCGATTTTTTAAATTATGTGTTCGTTCAATATTGTTGTTTATTTCTGGGTTCTCCTGGGGATTCTCCGTGGTTCTCAGTCCACCTAGTGGCTGGGTTCTGCAGGGTTCTCCTGGGGCCCCTCTTTTGTCGGTGTGTCAAAAGGGGGGAATGCTGTCGATTTTGAAAAAAATGTTCACGGGGGTTTCTCTGTGGTTCTCAGTCCACCTAGTGGCTGGGTTCTGCAGGGTTCTCTTCGGGCCCTTCTTTTGTCGGTGTGTCAAAAGGGGGAAATGCTCTCGACTTTAGAAATTACGTCTTCGTTCTATAGTTTGTTCATGTCTGGGTTCTCGTGGGGGTTCTCTGTGGTTCTCAGTCCACCTAGTGGCTGGTTTCTGCAGGGTTCTCTTGGGGTCCCTCTTTTGTCGGTGTGTCAAAAGGGCGGAATGCTGCCGATTTTGAAAATTATGTGTTCGTTCAATATTGTTGTTTATTTCTGGGTTCTCCCGGGGGTTCTCAGCGGTTCTCAATCCACCTAGTGGCTGGGTTCTGCAGGGTTCTCTTGGGGCCCCTCTTTTGTCGGTGTGTCAAAAGGGGGAACGCTGCCGATTTTGGAAATTATGTTTTCGGTTCATTTTTTTGTTTATTTCTGGGTTTTCTTGGGGGTTCTCTGTGGTTCTCAGTCCACCTCGTGGCTGGGTTCTGCAGGGTTCTCTTGGGGCCCCTCTTTTGTCGGTGCGTCTAAAGGGCGGCATTGAAAGCTGGCTGTGCTGTGTCAAAAAGAGAAAATATGTGTATTTTCCGCCGTTTTTGTTACCGCCGCCCCGAGAGAGCTTCTTGAGACTCCTAAAACGGGGGGGGGGGGTATGTTTATTTTTTGGCCATTTTGGGGCTGGGCCGGGCGGTTCCAAACGGGCCTCGTGGGCCACAGGACGCAATTCATTGTTTTCAGCGTGCTTTGTTTAATCACACGTTCAAGCAATTTTCGAGTAATTCACTGTCGCCTTTGCTCCCTCTGTCCCCTTTTGTCCCTTTTGCTCCCTTTGTCCCCTTTGTTCCCTTTTGTCCCCTTTGCTCCCTTTGTCCCCTTTCGTCCCCTTTGTTCCCTCTGTCCCCGTTGTCCCCTTTTGCCCCCTTTGCTCCCTCTGTCCCCTTTATCCCCTTTTATCCAATGTGTCCCCTTTGCTTCCTCTGTCCCATCTATCTTCTTTTGTCCCCTTTTGTCCCCTTTGCCCCCTCTGGCCCCTTTGTTTTTTTCCGCTTTGCCCCCCTCTGTCCATTTTTATCTCTTTTTGTCCCCCTTTTGTTCCCTCTGTCCCCGTTGTCCCCTTTTGTCCCCATTTGCTTCCTCTGTCCCATCTATTTTCTTTTGTCCCCTTTTGTCCCCTTTGCCCCCTCTGGCCCCTTTTTTTTTCCGCTTTGCTCCCGTCTGTCCATGTTTATCCCCTTTTGTCCCCTTTTGTTCCCTTTGCACCCTCTGTTCCCTTTGGCCCCCTGTTGTTCCCCTTTTGTCCCCCTTGCTCCCTCTGCCCCCTTTGCCTCCTTTTGCCCCCACTTGTCCCCATTGCTCCCTCTGTCCTCTTTGTCCCCTTTTGTCCCCTTGCGTCCCCTTTGCTCCCTCTGTCCACTTTGTCCCCTTTTGTCCCCTTTTGTCCCCTTTGCTCCCTCTGTCTCTTTTGTCGCCTTTTGTCCCCTTTGCTTCCTCTGTCCCCCTTGTCCTCTTTTGTCCCCTTTGCTCCCTGTGTCCCTTTTATCTCATTTTGTCCCCTTTTGTCCCCTTTGCTCATTCTGTCCCCTGTGTCCCCTTTTGCCCCCTTTGCTCCTCTTCGCTCACTCTGTCCCCTTTGTCCCCTATTCTTCCCATTTTGTCCCCTTTGCTCCCTCCGTCCCCTTTGTCCCTCTTTGTCACCCTTTTTGTCCCCTTGTCTCCCTCTGTCCCCTTTTTGTATCATTTTGTCCCCTTTTGTCCCCTTTGCTCCCTCTGTCCCCTTTGTCCCCTTTTGTCCCCTTTGCTCCCTCTGCCCCCTTTGTCCCCTTTTGTCCCCTTTGCTCCCTCTGTCCCCTTTATTTCCTTTTATCCCATTTTGTCCGCTTTGCTCCTTCTGTCCCCTTTGCGCATTGGTACCGAAAACGCAACAAAACGCCCTCAGGAGGCCCAAGAGGCCTTCTGAAGCAACCCTCGAAGCCGCCAAGACGGCCCAAAATGGCCCCAAGACGGCCCGAAAGCCACTCAAGACGCCACAAGAGAGCCTCAGGAGGCCTGCCAAGAGGGCCCCCCGGAAGCTGCCAAGAGGGCCCCCGGAAACTAGAAATGGAAGACGACCTCGGGGCTGCGAACTGCGAAACAATCATTCTTTTACTCATTGCACATTGCCGCCTTAGGAGGAGGAGGAGGAGAGGAGGAGGAGGAGGAGGAGGAGGAGGGAGGAGGAGGCTTTGGTGTCACTCGGCTGCGCTAGGGGGCGCTCATCGCACGAGCCGCCTCGGCGCGCTGGCTCGGTCATGGCAGCAGGCCCTCGGTGCAGGGAGCCTTGACGGAGTCTTTTGAGGCGGCCCTCTCGGATCAGTTAACGGGAACATCATGTTTTGGGGCTCCGCGTGGCCCTCTTGGCCCAGCTGTCAGCTTGAACCTGCCCTCTTGGCCTTTTGAAGCGGCCCTCTTGGCGCATCCTTTAGCCGTGGCGCGGAGCAGCCGTGAGGGGTGAAGATTCGTACAGAAAAAGTTCGACTTGTGTCCTTTTGTCTCCTTGTGTCCCCTCTGTCCCCTCTGTCCCCTTTGTCCCTTTTTGTCTCTTTTGTCCCCTTTGCTCTCTGTGTCCCCTTGTGTCCACTTTGCTCCCTCTGCCCCCTTTGTCCCTGTTTGTTCCCATTTGTCCCCATTGCTCCCTCTGTCCCCTTTGTCCCCTGTTGTCTCTTTTTGCCCCCCCTTTGTCCCCATGTTGCCCCCTCTGCTCCCTCTGTTCCCCTTTTGTCCCCTTTTGTCCCCCTTGTGTCCCCGTTGCACGGGGCGTCGCAGGCCCCATTGCGAGAGGAAGAGGCGAAGTGTGTCCAGCAAGGGTTTCTGAGCTGCGGCGTTTCCCGCATATTGACGGGCCAACTAGATTGCTAGCGGCCCAGGGCACCCGGGTTGTATGATCGTAGGCACGGAGGTGCGCACAAGCGACAATGTGATCATAGGCGATAGGGCGCTCGTACGTTTTGCGGTGCTCTCAGGCTTTGGCCGATGCTTCTAACACAAGTACCTCCTCCTCCTCCTCCTACCCCGTCCTCCTCCTCCTTCTCCTCCTCCTTGGAAGAAAAACTGTGCAACTTTGTGGGTCTCGTTTGAGCCGCGCGCCCGCAGCAGGTAGCGCTACTGTTGAGGGAAAGAATTAAGCAACACTTTTGTGCGCCGCCTGCGATCCCTCCCTCGCTCATCCTCGTCGTCGTGGTCGTCGTCAGGGCAGGTGTCAGTTTCGCCATGACATGCACCAGCTGCCTGCGGCAAATCCCGCCGCCGTGCCAACCCTTATGAATCCCACTCGGACCGTCTTGTGGCAGCCACAACTTGAACAAGAACCATAGCAAAACCGTAACCAGAGACAGAACCATAACCAGAACCTGAACCCGAGCACGAACCAGAACGAGACCCAGATCCAGAGCCAGAACCGCAGCCGGAACCACAACCAGAGCCGGAACGAGAACCAGAGCCAGAACCACAGCCGGAACCCGAACCAGAGCCATAACCATACCCAGAACCAGACACCGAGCTTCACCCGCAGCTAAAGCCAGAACCAGCACCAGAGCCGCGGCCAGAATGGTACCCAGAGCCAGAGCCAGAGGTAGGCCGCAGCCAGAACCACAACCATAACCACAACCAGATCCGAAACCGGAGCCACAGCCAGAACCATAATCATATCCAGAACGGTAACCAGAGCCAGAACGAGGGCCAGAACCATAACCAAAACCACAGCTACAACCAGAGCCATAACCATAGTCATATTCGTAAACCGAGCCAGCGCCTGACCTAGGCCACCGTCAGGCCTAGGGCCAGACCCACAGTTAGAACGAAAGCCAAAGCCAGAACCACAGCCATAACCATAATCGCAACCATGGTTGCGAATGTTCTCGGGGGCGCGCTCGCAGAGTTTGGCCCGAGCATTTCGGTGAGCCTGCCGCTACCGGCGAACGTGCAAGTGATTCTTCTCCAGTGACTTGAGAGATGCCCGTGCTCGGCTCCGCTGTGAAGCTCCAGTACCGCACGGAGATGCGGGCCTCATGGGCCATCGTGGACGGTGCATTCGAGTCCGCGGTCATACTGGGGCCACGCGCGGCGCAAGTGCTTTTGCGCCACAGTACCCGGGCATCCCACCATGAGTTCCCGTACGCCCTCGGCGTCATGGCGGGGCTGGTGGCGCGCACGAACGGTGCCAAAGTCGCTGTCTCCCCCGGCCCCGCGAGTCCTTTGATGCTGTCCGTGCTCAATGTCAACTACCCGCAGACTCGGAAGTCTTCCACGCACAGCTCCATGCATGAAGTGTCTAAGGAGATCGACGGGCAGAGCAAAGACAGGGCTAAGGGCATCGTGCGCGACGGGCTCCACGCAGAGCAAGGGGCGCTCGGGGGGGACCTGCGGGGCCGCCGCCCGTGCAGGTCAATTCGGCGACCTTGACTTCCTTCACGAACGCGGCGTTCTTCCAGCGCTGCGCGGGATATTGGGGGCAAGTGCGGAATGGTGCCGAACTCGGATGCCCGGGCCGAGTGCACTTTGGCACTCTCATCAACGTGGACGAGGCTTACAAGATGCTTCGAATGATTGGCCTCGTGAGCGCTGGTGGCGCGGCAAGCGAGGGCGGCGACGCTCTGGATGTCACAGACGCGGCCAGCGAGTTCAACCGCCTCCTGCAGACTGGCACTGCGAGCTACACAACGAAGAACGCAGGTGCGCACGGCGAGGCGGCCGCGCCAACCATCAGCATGGGCGTCCTCGCTGGCGTTGCGACTTTGGGTTAGAAAACTTGAAGCTGGCCAACTTTGGTTACAGCATGGTGTAAGTTGATACATAGCTAAGGTCATATAAAGAACTAACATGCAACTACCCAACTTGATGTTAGCATAGATGGTTGCATTGTTTACCACTTGTAATTGCAGCTGCCCAAGTTACCCAGGGATGTGACTATCGTAACTGCGAGTTGTAAGTTGCAGGCCAAAGAACTTATCAAAGTTACAAATAACTTGTAAACTACTTGCAACTGTCTGAAATAAGTTAAATTTGGGCTCCTTTGCAACCCTCGAATTGTACATATCGCACATTATCATTCCCCTCTCCCCCCTCCTCCCCCGCGTACCCCCATCCCCCCGACGCCGCGTGGCTGCTGAGGCTTCGGATCGCAGACCGAAGAAAGAGGCGGATTGCGAGGGGGATGAGCGATTCAATCGCTGCAGGATCGCAGACCGAAGAAAGATGCGGAGTGGAGGAGGATGAGCGATTCAATCGGTGCTAATGTTTTTTTGATGAGCGATTCAATCGCTGTCCTGGCAGATGTTGTTTTCCGCTCAGTGCAAAGCAAGAATGTCGCCAGAGGCGAGCTCCGACCAAGCGCGGCACATCTCAACCGATTCGCCGCTCCACCACGCAAGAAGCAATTCGCCGTCCTTCCGCAGGACTGACGCGTTCGGCGTCCGCTTCTCGATCACGACGCACTCGTGCCCAAGAATGTAGATCGTCCCCCCGTTGGCCCAGAGCTGCGACGCATAGAAAATTGTTCTGCATGCGCACCACGTCGCCTGCCCAAACAAGCAAGCCTTTGAAAGCAGCGCTGGATGAAAGGACGACGTCGCCGCCGACTGCTTCAGCAAGCAGGGGCGACAACTCCGCATCGCCCCCCCTGAGCCCTGGGCGCTCGTCGAAACTTTCGAGCTCCTGCAGGCGCGCCAACATCACGCGAGAAATTGCAGCTTTCTCGAAGCCTTTCAGTATATCTTGGTTGTCCAGAATCATGTTCGGCAGAAGGTGCGACCTCTCAACAACGAAGCAATCCAACACAACGTCGAATTTCTCCACTTGCTCGGGAATGTGCGTCGTCAAATGAAACTTTGGTTTCCAATTGTCGGCCCCGTATGCTTTTTCATGTGCGTCCGCATGGCGATCAACTGCAGCTCCGAGGGCCGAGGCATCGATGTCGCCCGCCTTCGCCCGTTGAATTTTGTCAATTACAGCGAAGCAATGGCAGAGGGACGCAACTTCGTCGCGCAGCTCATCGAAATTCGGCAAGATAACAATGCAAGCAAAATGCCGCACCAGCGGGTAAACGCACAACAACTCTGAGGCGCTGCTTCGCCAATGCTCCTTGGATGCGTTCTCCCTGGCCTTGCAGAAAACAACGTGGGCCTCCCGACACTTGCGTCGGTGTTGCTGGGGGAAAGACCAGTCTGCCTGGCAGTGCCGTTCCAACTTCGGATAGATGTCCCTCAGAGCAGGAATGGCTTGGCATGCCGACATGAAGCAAAACCTTTCCTGGGGCGCAACACCATTGCACAAATATACATGCATCCAGTCAAAATGGAGCGACGAAACAGGGCCGACCTGCCCTCGGAGGTCTGCGTCCGCCAACAACCCATCAGGATTAAAATTGATGCCGTGTGCTTTCTCGTGGCGCACCAATGCGGCTTTCGATATTGTCCCTTGTAAGTGCGTCAACTCGTCGTGGGCTCCCCATACGGCCTCGTCAGAATTACAAATGAATGCGCTGCGGTCCCTGCATGTGATTTCCACCAACCGATTGGGCGCGGCGCCAACAATGCCTGAGCCTTTCTTGAGCACGTTGGCGCACTTCAGACACGGTCGGATCCCTGCAGATCCTTTCACGCCGAGGCCCCTGGACAAAGCGACCTCGTCTCCCAAGTGTACGGCAAATTTCGCGAAGAACATTGTCGGCCCGCCCCGTAGCGGCAAGGCCACGCCATCCACGAGATTGCCGTCCTCAAGAAGCAAGCGACGCAGCAGCGACTTGATCGTGCCCGTGAGGCCACCGCGAATTTTTCCACTTGTGCCGACCTGATCACGCCCGGGGGGAACCAACAGCAATCGTGCCGAAGGGCATGCTTGAATTCTAGAAACGAAATGTAAAATGCAACGAACTTCCTGCGGTTATGCGGTCGCAGCACAGCTCCAGGCGCGACCTCGTCGTGCGCAAGGATCACGTTCCACGGCCTTGCTGGGGTGATAGGCGCGGCCGCGAACATGCGCTTCAGCGCTGGGGACACCTCGACTGACCGTTGAACCAAGCGGGCAGGCCTCAGCGGGATGCGCCAAGCAGGCGCGCCGCGAACCCCCTGCACCACCCCCTCCCGCCCTGGGGGGGGGGGGGGGAAGGGGGAAGGGGGGAATGGGTGGAGGGGGGGAAGGGGCAGGGGGAGAGGAGAAAACTGGCACCAGAAAAAAATCCAGATGCCGTTGTTGATTTTTTGCGGCCCAAGAAAGACGCGCTGCTTGGTGCGCCCCGCGACGTCCTTGCAATGTGCCACTCAAAGGACCCGCCGTCGCACAGCGGCAATTCCAGAGAACACGACATCTCTCTATCGTACTCCATCTTCGCGGCGGCCTTGGCCTCATGCGCAGAGACCTCCTCTTCGATGGGCGCTTGCCTCAGTCGGCGGAGGACCTCGCACAAACCAGCGCACGTCACGCCTGGAATGGTCACCAGCCTCCCAAGGCGGCGGCGCTTCTCGAGAACTTGCTTACCCATGATGGCCACGCGGGCGCTGGGGCGCGGGACTCGGGCACTCCTGAGCCCAAGCGCTGAATGTAAAGCAGGTGAAGGGTTCAAGCCGTCGCGCCGAGCGATTCAATCGCTTCCGAGAGAGGGCGCCGCTTCATAGCGAGTGAATCGCTAACGAAATGAGCGATTGAATCGCTAACGAAATCAGCGAGTGAATCGCTAACGAAATGAGCGATTGAATCGCTAACGAAATGAGCGATTGAATCGCTAACGAAATCAGCGAGTGAATCGCTAACGAAATGAGCGATTGAATCGCTAACGAAATGAGCGAGTGAATCGCTAACGAAATGAGTGTTTTTTCTCCGACGCCGCATCTCAGCCCGAGAGATGTCAAGAAACTTAGGCGGCCACTCGCGCAGCATGCTCGTTGCTGCACTTCCCCTCTCCTCCCGCAGGGGAGCCTCAGTCGTCGAAAGTGCTGAGCGCTGTCTCCGCCTGCGCGCACTTCTTCTCAGCCGCGTCTGCCTTCTCCTTCACCGTCGCAAGCTGAATGGACAGCACGGCGTTCTTGGACAGGGTATCCTGGGCCGCGGCCGCGAGAGCGTCGAGGTCCTTGATGTGCCGCGCCAGGGCCTTGCTGTGGTCCTTGTGCAGCTTGCTTGCTTTGGGGTTGTTCAACAACCTTTTTGCCTTGAAAGCGAGCGGGCTCACCTTGGCCAGGATCTTGACGGCGTCGATCATCATCTTCTTGGTGGCTGAGGTTGGCGCGAGTTGCTCCTTTCCCTTGCCTTTGCCTTTGTTCTTGCCTTGGTGCTGCTGCGGGCTGGCGGTGCGCTCCTTTGCGGCGGTAAGGGGCTGGCGGACCTCTTCCTCGACGCTTTTGTCGTCCTTGTAATCAATGTTCACGCAGTAGAGCGTGCCGAGGACATCGTCTTTTTTCTTGTCTTTGCACAGCCTCTTAATCCTCTTTGCGGAGTAGCCCTTCTTCTTGTAGACGCTGAGTGGGAGGTATTTCCCCTGCCTGCCTGAGGCGCGGCTCTCGCGGTATACCCTCGTGAACGTTTCCACCGCAATCTTCTCGACCTCTGCCTTCCCGTTCGCCTCCTTGACGTCGTTCCAAAAAGTATCTTTCTCTTCCTGTGAAAGCGACTTGAAGGATTGTGGCGGCCATCCTCCGAAAATCCGGTCGAGCTGAGTGCACCGCGAACTGCGCGTTGAGCACTGCCAGACATTCCTTTTCTTGCCTACAATCCTTGCTGCGAGCGGCTCCACGGGCTTCTTGCACTTGGTGCTAACGGGGTTGCGATCGAAGCGCGGCACCGCGTCGATAGCCGTCTGATCAGGGGCAGCGGCGCACGGTGGCTGGACCTCGGCGGGTTCTGTCGGGACCTCCGAGCTCCTCGGCGCGGCCGTTTTCTTGCGTTTCTTTTTGGCGGTCTTGGAGCGCTTCCCCTTGTTCTTCCCCTTCTTCTTTTTCTTGGCCTTCTCGCCGTCCTCGCCGCTGACGCCGTAGTCGGCGCCCTCGGCGCCGTCGTCTCCGCCAGTCCCGGCCTCGTCTGCGTCGGCGCCGTCGCCGTCGGCGTCGGCTGGCCAGCCTTCGGCGCCTTCGGAGGCCCTCCTCTTCTTGCCCCCCTTCTTCTTCTCAACTGCGGGCGCAGCCGCGCCGCCGCGGTCGCCTCCTTCGTCGAGGTGTTCGGGTTCGGGCCCCCACTCCCAGGACCAGTCGTCCTCCTCGGGCGCAGGGCCTGCCACTGCCTTGGCTGCCCTGACCCTGGCCTTCTTGGGAGGGCGCTTGGCCTTGCCTGCGCGGCTGGCGCCGTGAGCGGCCACTTCGGCGGCATCCTCTGGGGCCATCCCTAGCTCTTCGGCAAGTGTCACTGGCTCTCCCTCGGGGGTTTCCTCTGGCTCCTCGGGGGGTTCCTGTTTGACGTCGTCTAGCTGCCCCGCGCGGGCCGCCGAAGCCACGACGGAGAACTCGAACAGCGAGCACTGCTTCTTGACCTCCACGTGCTTGGGCGGGGCGGAGACGCGCGGCGGGGCGGCAGCCGACATCTGCTGCAGCAGGCACGCCGCAGGCTCGCCCATACCTCGGTTGCGCGAGCGCCCCCGAGCGACCCGAGAGCAGGAAGCGCTGCTTTGAGCCCAGAGTGGCTGCAGCAGGGCGCAGTGGGGTCGTGAGCTCGGGAGCGCGTCTGAGCGAGCGAGTCGCTAGTCTGAGCGAGTGAATCGCTTGTCTGAGCGAGTGTATCGCTAGTTACAGCGAGTGGATCGCTAACCTCAGCAAGCGAAACGCGGTCTCAGCGATCCTCGCTCTCTCGCCCCCCCCCGCCCCCATCCAAACAGAAAAGCGCAAACCGCGGATGGCGACGCCACGTTGGACCACCGTTGGACCACCCACGTTGGACCCCCGTTGGACCACCGTTGGACCACGGTGGTCCAACGCGTTGGACCCCTGTTGGACCACCGTTGGACCACCGTTGGACCACGTTGGACCACCTTCTGTTGGACCACCCATGTTGGACCACCGTTGGACCACCAATCGCCGTAGGGCTTGGAGGGTGGGCGGGCATGCGGTATCCGAAACCACACCAGAAACGAGCGTCAAAATTGTAACGAATATTGACGCTCCCTCTCGGGCCTTCTCCTTTTCTCTCTGCTCTGTCCTTCTCGGTGTTTCTCCTCCTTCTCCTCCTCCTACTCTTCTTCATCATCATCCTCTCTCAACCCTCCTCTTTACTTTCTCTTCCCCCCCCTGCTCCTCTCCCCTCTCATCTTGGCGGGTCGCGCATGGGCGGGCTGAAGAGGAGCCAGCGATTCGATCGCTCAAATGGGGTTTCGAGGAAGAGCCAGCGATTCGATCGCTCAAGTTGGGTCACGAGGGTGCTATTCTTTTCTCAAAGAAGCGGCGGGCCCCCGAGACAGGCCGAGCGCAGGGCAGCAGGCCGCGTCTTGGAGTGGCTCAGCCCACGTGGCGCATGCAGATGCTCTCGAGCGTCTTCTTGGCGCCCGAGATCGCAGCAGCGCTGTCCTCGAACGCCTTCGCTGCGCTGCGTGCGATGGTCGCGGCGTGTTCCGTCGCCGTCAGAGACCTGTCAAGGCAATCCATGACCTGCTGCAGCTCGCCCTTGCGCACCGCGATGTCTCGCGTCACCACTGTCTTCGACTTGTACTGGCCGACTGGTCCTGAAGACCGCTGTTGAACGGCCTGCCCTGGCTGCGGTTCCACGGGTGGCGCGGGGCGTTTCTGCCTCTTCTGCGTGCCCAGCTCGTAGACAATGAACGCGTCATTGTCTGCCTCCTGCAACGCCGCCTCCCACTCGAGGGCGTCGTCCTCGTTGTGGTAGGTAGAACACCACAAGTGGTTCGCCACCTTTTCCCTCACGGCGTCCCTGTCAGGGTCCGAGAAGATGCAAGAACCAGCTTTCTTGCAATCGCCGCGAGGGCAAAAGCCGCGCCACAGCCATTCACTCCCGCTGGAACTCGCGGCCTCCGACGGCCCATCCATCGCTGCCCGCCGAGCGCGCCTTGGCCCTTGGCCGCTGAGAAAGAAAACCGCTCTAAGCAGATTGAGCCCAGACGAATGCAGATGACTACTCGCGCGGCCCGCCCCATGGAGCGAATGCAATCGCTGGGAGGAAATGCAACGGGCAGGGGTGCAAGGATGCCGACGCATCGAATGGGGGCTGAGCGAGGAGGTCGAGCAAGCCGAGGCGACCGAAGGGGGGAGAGAACGGCCCGCCGCATCTGGGGCACTTCTTTGCGTCAGTAACTTCCCACGAGGGGCTCGCCAAATCTGGGGCCCTTCATTGCGTCAATAACATCCCACGAAGGGACCGCCAAATCTGGGACCCATTTTTGGCGCCAGTAAATTCCTAAAGGGCCCGCCCAAAAACTGAGACCAGAGATTTTGGCCTGGATCGCCGCGGAGATTTTGACCTACGAACGGCGCCCGTGGCGTGGATCGCCGCGGAGATTTTGGCCTGGATCGCGGCGGAGGGTGGCGTGGGGATTTTGGCCTGGATCGCGACGAAGAGAGGAGAGATAGACGAGAGAGGTGACCTGCATAGCGATTCAATCGCTTGTGAACTGCATAGCGAGTCAATCGCTGTTTTTTTCTCAAATGTCCTCGAGGTCATGAGGGTTCCAGGCGGCCTGCGCCCGCGGCGCCCGCGTGCCTTCGGGGGCGCTGCCCTTGCTGCCCTTGCCGCCCTTGCCGCCCTTGCTGCGCTCGGAGAAGGCGCCGCCCTTGCTCTGCTCCTGGCCTTTGCCGCTCCTGGAAGAGGCGCCCTTGCCGCCGCCCATGCCCTTGTAGTCCGAAGGCCGCTTCGGCGCGTGGCCTGCTTGCCAGCCCCAGCCGCCGCAGCCGTACTTCTCCTCGAAGAACTCCCTGGGCGTGCCACCGCGTTTCTTCCAACGCCGCTCGCCTTCTGACCATCTGTTGCCGCGCCACATCGTCGCCCCCCCCTCGCTTGGAGGAGGCGGGCCGCGCATGGCCCATGGCACGGCGAACTGCTTTGCCATGTCCTCCTCGTCCTTGAGAGCCTGCGGGGTGTTCCACAAGAAGGTCACCCTCGCTTGCTTGCGCCTCGGGTTCTCCGCTTCGCCGCCGCTGTCGGGCTCGCCCTTGCCGCTGGCGCGCCACCCGCCCTTGCAGCCTTTGCCTTTGCCGGCGGCGCTCCGCCCCTCGGACTCTGAGTCTGAGATGGGACTCATGCGGGGCTCTGAGTTTGAGATTGGATTCATGCGCGATTCGTCGCCAGCGCCCCCGCTCTCCTGGGCCCCATCCTGGAACTGCGCAAAGGGGTCGCCCAAAGACAGCAACGATTGCAGTGACCTCTCCGCGTCGTCGGCCATTGTCGCTGGCGCGGCCGCCGAGGCCTTGAGCCGACGCCTTGAGCCGAAATGGCAATGCGAAGGCACGGTCGCAGGGGCGCTCCGCGAGCAAGCGAATGCATCGCTGACACAGGGTTGAGGTGAAGGGAGCGCTGCTTCGATGGGAGGTCGGAGGAAAGCGAATGCATCGCTGACGCAGGGTTGGGGGTTGGCTTGAGGGGTCGAGGCCTCGTCCATAACTCTCCCCTCTCACCCTCCTCTCTTCCCTCTCCCCTCTCACCCCTCTCACCCCTCTCACCCCTCCTACCCCTCTCCAAGTCAGCGGTCCATCACTCTCCCCTCTCACCCCTCTCACCCTGTCTATCCCCAAGCGAATGAATCGCTTAGCGAGTGGATCGCTGTTTTTTTTTTTTTGTCATCGCAGGCAACGGTAAGGCACGCCCTCACAAGAGTAAAAGTGAGCGGCAGGGTTCCCTGGGGCGCTCGCGCGGCTTACCCAAACGCTAGGACGCGCTCTCCAGGGCCCCATATACAGAAGCGCGGTAGCGAAATGCATTGGACGCCCTGTCCGAAACACCGTAGCATGACTATGAGCGTGCGGCGTGTGGCACGGCTCAGGCCGAAATACATCTGGCAAAGTGCGTGGCGGACCCAGCGCGGCCGAGAGCGCCTCAGGAAACCTACACACATTATGAGCTACTTACCCAGCAGCTTTGAAATCCTGAGCCGCTCTTTGCAACTCGAGCACCCCTTTTTGGCGTAACGACACTTCGAACACCCGAGCTTTTTGATGGGCTTGAACAGGGGTGACACGGTGACGCCCTTCCCGTGGCTTTCGCCCGTCGTCTTAGCCCCAGCCTTCGTCGCCTTTGCTTTCGCCTTCCCCTTTGCCTTCCCCTTTGCCTTCGGCTTCGGGCCCTCCCCCTTCTCCTTGGCCGCGAGTCCGTGCAGGATGTCCTCGGTGACCGAGGCGACGCCCTCCTTCTTGGGGGGAGTCGCGTTCACTTTGGCGACGCTGGCTGCTGCAGGCGTCCCTGGCGACGGTGGCGCTGGCGCTGCTGGCGGCGGTGCCCCTTCTGAGGCGGAAGATGGAAGAGAACTCGGGGCAGCGTCCTCCACGGCTGCGAACGCCGAGGCCGCGGCGCGTTTCGCGCCGCCTCCCAGGATCTTGAGGTTCAAAGGGCCCGTCTGAGCGCCGACGTCCGCCCGCCGCAAGTTATCGAACATGAGCTGCATCATCTGCAAAACGTCGGGCTGCGACGCCGAGGCGCTCATCATCTGCGCCCCCGTGGCCTGCTGCTTTGTGTTGCGGCATGGGTACGTAGCCTGGACGGAGCGAATCGCGGCTTCTGGCGCGGGGCATGCAGCTGGCAACTCGTCGCCATACACTTGCTTGAAGAAGTCAGGGTGGTTCTCGCAGAACGTCGAGGGGGACGTAGGCAGCTCGGTCAGCCGAACGGGGGGCGCAGGAAGCCTCGAAACCTTCGTGGGTGAAATTGCGGCCAGGGGAAACTGCCTCCTCCTCCTCCTCCCCCTCCTCCTCCTCCTCCCCCACCCTCCCTTCTCCTAGGTCCCCCTCCCCTCGACGAGGGCCGCAATTTCAGCTGCAGCCTGGCGCTTGAACACGCGCTTGGTCTGCTGGAGGTACGAGTACTTTGCAGCCCACGCCAAATTCTTCGCGGCCTCGGCTCCGTCCACGGCCATGCGCCACATCGCCGTCAGCATCTGATACGTGCCTTCGGTCGGGTTGCGAAGACCTAAGCTAATCGCAACATCAACCAGCACGTTGAGCTTCGCTTCCTCGGGCACGTCGGTCCGCGCCAACTGGTGCCACGAGCCCGCTGTCAGGTACCCGAAGATGCATTCATAATCCTGCTGAGCCATTCGCAAACCCACGGCGCTGCCAGAAGCCACGATGCTGCCGAGCTTCTCCAACAGCCTCCCTTTGGAAACCTCGGACCAGGGTTGCGCTGCGACGAGAGACGAGAGGGTTGTCACCTGCGTGGGCTGCAGCCTCGCGCTCCCGAAAGCCTGCACGAGCATCCTTTCCTGCGCGGCCGCCACCGTATCGAAACAGGGCTGCCCTTGCACTGCCTCGAGCAATCGCCCGACGGCCTCGACTTGGTCGCGCAAGCGCTGGGCAGCCATGGCTACGCGGCCCCACCCCCCCCCCAAAAAAAAAAAACGCGCGGGCTTGCGTATGCAAACGGCTTCGAATGATGGCGCAGTGGGGGCGGCATGGGCACGGGCCCCATAGCGAATTCATCGTTTATAGCGAATTGATCGCTCAGATAATTGCACAGCGAATTCATCGCTTATAGCGAATTGATCGCTCAGATAATTGCACAGCGAATTGATCTCTGAGCACCACATAGCGAATTCATCGCTTATAGCGAATTGATCGCTCAGATAATTGCACAGCGAATTGATCGCTCAGAGAACCACATAGCGAATTTATCGCTCATACCCAGGAATGCGTTAGCGAATGCATCGCTGTCATCGCCCTTCCCCCCTCCTTTCTTCTCGCCGTCCTACTGGCTAACTACCGAACCACAGGGGGGGAGGGGAGGGGAGGGGCATGGAAATTGAAGAAGTTATGAAAATTATAAGATGGTTATATGTCGGTTATAAGTTGTTGTGTAAGTATGGTTAGGGGCACCGTGTAAGTGTAGTTGCGGCTTCGGTAAGTACATTTGCATCTGAGACAACTACATCTATAAGTGCGATAAGGCACTCTACTTTGCTAAACCGAAGTCGCTACGCCAGCGGGAACGGGCGCCCCTCAGTCATCATTCCTATGGAGAGGGGCGACATTGGGTCCAACCACGTCGCAGCGAAAGAGCGATTGCTCTTTGTCACTGGCCGTCCAGTGGAGCCGCGCACCCCGGTACCCGCCCGGCTGCAAGTTCGGGCCGGGGAGGTTTTCAAGCCGTGGGTGTGGCCGAAGTTGCTGATGTGCATGATCGGCCCGCTGGGCTTGCCGGCTGAAGTCGCCGCGCCAGCGGGGGCCAGGGCGAAGCTCCAGCGGGCCCGGCGGCGCCCAGACTGCGGCAACGAGTCCGACGACGAGGGCGACGCGGACGACGCTTTAGACCCTGATGCCAGCGGCTACATGATAGAGCTCGTGGACGGCACGGCCAGCCGTCTGCGGTTCCGGCACGGCGAGCGGGGAGAAGTCGCTTGGGTCGCGGAGTACAGGGTCGCGAACAGGGCCGCCCCCATCCCGGAGGACATGACCATGAAGAGGCTTGCGGAGCGCGTCTTGGAGTACTTCTCGGCGCCGCACGCCGTCATTCCTTGGGCCGAGGACGCGTTGCTCGCCCACAAGGGGCTCTGCGTCTGCTTCAACGCGGAGTGCGCCGTGCGGCGCGACGATGGCGACGTGGAGGAGGCGGCGCGCCTCGGGGCAGCCCCATGGCACCTGGCAGTGCTGTCCTCCGCTCTGTTGGTGCTGGAGATCGCTGTCGGCGAGCGCGACGGTGCGGCCGACTTCCGCAACCGGTGCCTGCGCGTTCAGGAGGCGCACGTCGTGCGGGGGTTCGACTTGATCCGCCTGTGCCACGATGTCCGGAAAGCTTGGCAAGCGGGGGCGCCGGGCGACGCGGACGCCGCCGCCGCTTTGGCGTCGCAGGCTCTGGAGAATGCTTCTCGCAGCCAGCTTGCAGCGATGCCCCCGAATGGTCTCCCAGGCTTCGACGAGTGGCAGGCGACGCAGACGACTCCGCAGGCCCCGCCAGTGCCGGAGCCCGAGGGCGGCGAGGGCGCACCTGGCGGCACGGGGGCGGGCACTTCCCCAGCCGACGTCGACCCCCCCGTCCACCCCGCTGGAGCCCCGCGCGGCGGGGCGCCCGCGGCAGCGCCGGCGCGGCCGCTGATGCTCTTGAAGCCGGGCGATCCGGAGGTGCCCAGCATGGACGTCGGGTACGGGGAGGGGGGCGCGCAGGTGCAGCGGCCCGACGTTGGAGCAGTGATCTTGAAGGACCGAGAAGTGATGAAGAAGACGTTCATGCGCGGGGGCGCACGGGTCTTCTGCCCGGACGCGTGCGACAGCATCTCCGTGGTGTCGGCGGGCGAGGGGGCCAAGCGATCCAGGAAGGCATTGTGCAGGGCGCACTGGGAAGCCGTCATGCGCGCAGGCCTGGAGAAGTACCGCGTCGGCACGTTCGTGCACCGCGCCGACTCCGAGGTCTGGATGGGCCACAACCAATTCGCCTCACCGATCGCGCTCGCGCCCCGGCCAGCCCCCGGACCAGGATTGGGGCGCGCGCGCCTCCGCGGTCGCGCCGGGGGGGCGTGCGCGCGGATTCTGGGCCCATGGGGGCGGCGGGGGCTTCCCGTGATCGGCGAGGCGGATAGTTGATGTCCCCCGAGAGGTCCCCGAGCGCCGCGGCCACTCATGCGTCGACCTGCAGGCGCCCCCGCAGGGCGACGCGGCGGCCGCGGGCATGTTCCACAACCGCCTCATGGAGATGTGCCAGTTGGGTTTGGCGACGTACATGGAGTGCGCGTCGAAGAGAGCGGAGAAGCAGTCGGCTAGGCCGCCGAAGAAGCGCGCTCGGGGGGCCGCTGCCGACTCGGCCGCCGGCGCAGCCGAAGAGCGCGCCGGGGGCGCAGCCGGCCCGGGCGAGGCGGCAGCGGGCGCGCCCGCGCGCGCCGGGGGGGGCGCTTCCCTGAGTGCGGAGGCTGCGGGCGCGCTCGCGCCAGGCGAGTAGTTTTGCTGCTCGTGCACTCCCAGCGGTCGCGCGTCGATCGCGCTAGCGATCCCTGCGTGCACATGGGCTGGTCGTCGGCGGGGCCCCGACGGGGGGCCGCGGCGGCGGGGGCCATTGGCGCTGCGCGCTTCGATTGATGCCGTGGAAAAAACAACGGGGCGGCGGGGGCGTGGCTAGCGCGCATTGACGAGCCCGGCCGCCCCATCCGCGCTGGACGGTCGCCCGAGGGAGGCGGGGGGCGGGGGGCCCAAGCCGTCGGGCGGGGCGAGAGACAGAGAGAGAGAGAGAGAGAGAGAGAGAGAGAGAGAGAGAGAGAGAGAGAGAGAGAGAGAGAGAGAGAGAGAGAGAGAAAGAGAGAGAGAGAGAGAGAGAGAGAGAGAGAGAGAGAGAGAGAGAGAGAGAGACAGACAGAGAGAGAGAGAGAAGGAGAGTCATGGTGAGGAAGAGGGGGGGAGATAGAGAGACAGAGAGAGAGGGATAAACAATTCTGCAAGTAGGGCAGACGGCGCGAGATACAGACCTCGGGGAGAGAGAGAGAGAGAGAGAGAGAGAGAGAGAGAGAGAGAGACAGAGAGAGACAGAGAGAGAAAGAGAAAGAGAGAGAGAGAGAGAGAGACAGAGAGAGAGAGAGAAGGAGAGTCATGGTGAGGAAGAGGGGGGGGGAGATAGAGAGACAGAGAGAGAGAGGGATAAACAATTCTGCAAGTAGGGCAGACGGCGCGAGATACAGACCTCGGGGAGAGAGAGAGAGAGAGAGAGAAACAAACAAACGATATATATATATATACACATATATACATATATATATACATATACAGAGAGATGTGAAGTAACACGCGCCTTTTTATAGATGTATACATATTTATATACATAAGTATTGAACGAGAGAGACATATACGAATACACGGCGGGAGCGAGACAGGGGCGGGCTGGCAGAGGTTGCGAGGGCGAGCCGCGATTGCCCAGCGGCGGCCTGCGCGCAAGCCCCCGGAGGCGGGTCGGCGCGGCAGGGGGCATGGCGTTGCAGGTGCCTGGCGGGCTGGGCACGATACCGGCGAAGCTTGTTGCAGATGCGCTCGCAGCACATTGCCCGGAGCTCCTCGGCGCGGCGCCCCAGGTCGCCGCGGCGCTCGCGGCCGCGGGTTTCCAGCCGCCCCAGAGGTGCGCGCAGTGCCCGGGAAGGATCTGCACGGGGTGCGACATGGCCATGCAGGTGTGCTCGTCCAAGAGCGTTGACGCGAAAGTGCTCTTCGTCGACGGCTGGCAGCGCGTCACCCACACGCCCTTGCGATGCCGCTCGAAGGAGTGCAGGCTGTCTGGGCGTTATGTCTGGCACAATTATTGGAGCGAGTCGGAGGCAGGCGCGGAGCACCATTTCTGGTCATGGCCGGAAGGCGCGGAGATGCAGTACTTCTTCTGCACGGCCGGCTGGGGCGTGACGACTGCGTGGCTGCGGCAGTACACCCAGCGCCTCGTGCGTCACTTCGCATCCTTCACTGGCGAAGCCGCGGTGCACGGGGCCGCGGCGCGCCGGGCGGGCGGCCTCGCCGATGTGCCCGATGAAGCCCGGGAGAAGTTGAGGGGGGCATGGTTGGCTTGGCGCATCGTCGTGCGCACGCACCAGCGCTACGCAGCGAAGAGCTTGAGCGTCCCTGAGAAAGAAGTGAACCTGTCCATGGACCCGGCCGACCTCGCCGTCAGCGTCAGCCCGTGGTACGAGGATTTCATGCTGCAGAGGCGCATGGGCAGAAGGCCGAAGATCCACGCCATCGTTGTTTTCGATGGCAATGCGAAGCTCCGTCGGTGGAGGGTCTGCGGACGACCCCTGGCATCGCTCATTCACTCGCGCCGGCTGGGGAAATTCACGGCTATTTCGTGCCCAGAGACTCGCGCGAGAGGTAGTCGGCATTGCCTGAAGCATCAGTGCAAGGAGCAATGTGCCCGACGCGTGCGAGGCAAGCAAGCGGCGCCCGACAAGGTCGTCGCGCACCGCAAGACGGAGGCGCTCCTCGACGCGGCGGACGCACAGGCGTACCAAGTGGCAGTAGTCCGCGGGGGAGCGGAGGCTGGCGGTGCGCCACAGCGGCAGTGGGTCTGCGCCGGATCTGTCGGCAAACTCGCTCTGTCAGAGTACTGGTCCAAGTGTTGCGGACACGTGACTTTGGCATCCGACGAGGCCGCGCTTGGTGCGACTGGGTGTCAGACTCACAAGGAAGCGGTGAAAGGCCGATCGCTCGCGCAGCGCTCCGGGGGCTGGCTGGTGGCGTGCGACCCGGACGGGTACATCTTACACATGAAAGAGTTCTACGGCACGGAGAGCTTGTCTCAGAGGTACTTTTTCCTGGCCGAGCTGCGGGGAATCATGGACTTCAACGTCTCGGTGCACGATGACTCCTGCCACCTCCGGAAGTTCGCGGGTGCGCGGGCACATGAGTCGGCGGCGGCGGCTGAGCTCGCATACCCCGCGATGCATCACATTACGGACCGCCTCCACGCGAAAGGGCACGTGGACGAGCGGTGCCTGGCAAATTGCCACCCATATGTACCTGAGAACGCCGCGCGGCTCAAGGGGGTGAATCCTTCCATCTGCGAGCAGACGTTCCGTGTCACGAACAGGTACAAGTACATGGTGCAGCACATGCACCGGTGGACCAGCATTATTTTCTTGCACGAATTGGCAGAGGCCCGTAATGACTTGAAGGGCGCCCCTGCTTAGTCTCCGCTGCTCAGGGGGATGGGCACTTCCATCGGTGAGCAGACGCGTCCAGCCGCGCATGCTTATCCGTGTGCGCGATACAAAAAGCCAGCGTAGCGCTCTGCGGAGGACGAGGGGCAGCGGCATCGTGAGCATCAGCAGGACCAGAATGTTGATGGGGCTAGACGAGGATCAGGCGAGGGTTGGAGGATGGGGGGCGCAGGGCAGAGGCAGTCCGCGCGTGGGCTCTGGCTTCGTTGGTGGCACTTCCGACAATACTTCTACAGGCCCGGTGGGGGGGGCCGGAGGGGGGGGGGGGTTCCTGGGGACTTCCCGTGCGGCATGTGCGAACTCGCACTTCAGTCGTCGACGCCCTCGTCGTCGGCGGTCGGGGCGCGGCTCCGCCCCGTGGAATGGACAACTGATGCTATACGACAACCCTTCGGGTGGTAAGGAGGTTGTGTGTGTGTGTGTGCGCGCGTGTGTGTGTGTATGTGTGTAGGGGGGGGGGCGGGGGCGGGGGGCGGGGGCGGCGAAAGGAACGAACTGATGACAACTGCGATGACTGAGACAATGCTTCTTGGTGAAGACGCACACGCAACGACTCTGGATCTCACTGCCGATCCCACTACGTATCAATCTCACTATCCATCCGACTCTGGGTCCCGCTATCCCACCACGACACCACGACGCCGCGAGACCGCGTTACCACGACAGCACGACACCACATCACGACACCACGACACCACGACACCACGACAGCGCGACACCACGACACCACGACAACACAACACGACACCACGACATCACACCAAGACACCACGCCACCACGACACAACGACACGGCGACACCGCGGCACCACGATGCCACCACACCACACCACGACAGCACGACTCAACACCACGATATCATGGCACCACACCACGACACCGCGACACCAAGACACCACACTACGACACCACACCACGACATCACGACACCGCTACGCCGCGTCACCACGACACCACGACGCCACGACACCACGACACCACGACACCGCGACACCGCGAGACCACACCACGACACCACGACACGACGCCACCACGACGCCACGACACCACACGACGACGCCACGACACCACGACACCACGACACCGCAACACCGCGTCACCACGACACCACACCACGACACCACGAGACCTCGGCACCACACCACGACACCACGACACCACACCACGACACCACGACACCACGTCACCACACGACGCCACGTCACCACGACACCACGACACCATGACACCACACCACGACACCACGACACCACGACACCGCGAGACCGCGAGACCGGGTCACCACGACAGCACGACGCCACACCACGACACCACGACACCACACATCGCGACACCGCGACACCACATCACGACACCACGCCACCACGACACCACGACACCGCGACACCGCGTCACCACGACCCCACGACACCCAACCACGACACCACGAGACCACGACGCCACGACAACACGACACCACGACACCGCGACACCACGACACCGCGCCACCACGGCAATACGACACGACACCACGGCATCACGACACCACGACACCACGACACCGCGACACCGCGTCACCACGACACCACGACACCACACAACGACACCACGGCACCACGAGATCACGACGCCACGACACCACGACACCACGGCGCGACAATCCCAGCCATCGCGTAACAGCCCGGGGGGAGCCAAGAGTCCGTCCGCGGCCTCCCGAGAGGAGGGTTCTTTCCTCTCGCCGGCCCACGCAGCTTCGCCTCGCCCGCGCGCGCGAACGCGAAAGCGAAACCGATTTCCCGGCGGGGGACTTTCCGTTTTACTGCGATCTCGCCCCCCCCCCCCCGCCCCACCTCCGATATTAGTCATAGAGACGGAGGTCGACGAGGATGAAAAGGGGGCGGGAAAAAAGGATACGTGGACGGGGAGGAGGGAGGAGAAACACGACGAAACACATAACATGCATAATAGGTTGCGATTAGGGAGAACGGGGCAATGGATCATGAAAATGCGTCTCGAATGTCCCAAACATGTAAAGACTTTTCGTGCGCACCTTCTTGCACGAAGGATTCGGTGAGGGCCTCTCCAGTGAAATCGGGCTGACAACGTTGCCAAGCCAGACACATAGTGAGGACTTCTGCAGCGAACCATGGCCCTAATCAAGCACACCCACGCGAATTGTGAGGACGTCCCAAATGAAACCGGGCCCGAATCAGGCAAAACCAACCAATTTGTAAGGAGCCCCCCCAACGAAACCAGGGGTCCTCAGCGAAACCCGGCCCGAGAGGCCGCTATCGCTCAGACTCAGACTCTTGGGCAGGCTGCCCGCCAGGACCTCCCGGCAAAACCGAGAGTGCCCGGGCAGGCCCGGCAAGCCGGGGCGGCCGGGCAGGCCGGGACGTCCAGGCAGGCCGGGAACCCAGACATCCGAGGCTTCGACAGCATTGGTGCGGCACGTTTTGCGCACTTCGTCGGCCTCCGGACGCCGATACCAGGGCCCAGGACTGTCACAAAACGTCTCTGGACGAAAAAACGGCCCCTTGGGCAGTTCTCCCACACTCCGGGGGCCCACGCCTCGACCAAATTCTTGACCCCTCGCGTAACCCCACCAGCCCATCCAGACACGATGCCCAGACGAGTTCCCTTGATCAGCGAAGTGGGGGGAGCACACAGAGGAACAAATGGCAGGGGGAGCCATCATGCCCCAAGAGGGGACGATGGAGGAGGACGCAGAGGAGGATGAGGAGGAGGAGGAGGAGGAGGACGACGAGGAGGAGGAGGAGGAGGAGGAGGAGGAAGGGAAAGTGCAGGAGGACGAGGAGGAGGAGGATGTGGGGGAGGGGGAGGATGGACGAGGGAGGGCGAGGAATGGGTGGATGATGAGGAGAAGGAGGAGGAAAAGGAGGAGGAGAAGGAGGAGGATGAGGAGGAGGAGGAGGACGACGGGGAGGAGGAGGAGGAAGAAAAACAATAATAACAGGAGGAGGAGGAGGAGGAGGAGGAGGAGGAGAGGGAGGAGGAGGAGGAAAAGGAGGAGGAGGAGGAGGGCGACAACGCCGGGAAGGCCGGGAACGCCCGGCGGGCCGGGAAGGCCAGGCAGGCCAGGAAGGCCAAGAACACCGGGAAAGCCGGGGAAGGCCAGACAGGCCCGGCCGGCCGGGCCTGTCGGGCAGGCCGGGAACGCCGGGCCGGCCGGGAACGCCGGGAACGCCGGGAGCGCCGGGGGCGCCGGCCGGGAACCCCGCGAGTACCGGCCGGGAACGCCGGCCGGGAACGCCGGGAACGCCGGGCACGCCGGGAGGCCGGCCGGGAACCTTGGAAGCGCCAGCCGGGAACGCCGGCCGGGAACGCCGGGAACGCCGGGAACGCCCGGAACCCCGGGAACGCCGGGAACGCCGGGAACACCGGGACCGGCCCCAGATCCTCCTCGGTGGAGCCCTGGGCTCGCAGATGGGTCCACTCGTCGTTGGTCCCTCCCTGCACTCGCCAAACCTCTCGGGGTGTCAGGGCGCGGACCGTGCCCCCGCCCCCTCCGGTGACACGGAGGAGCGTCGCCCCGGGTCCTTGGAGCTCCGCCCCTGGCCAGCGGATGGTGCCCACCGGCCCCTCCTCGCTGTAGATCAGGTGCTTCGCTCCATCCTTCTTGAGGTGCCCGACCGGCTTGAGGAGCAGGGGGTCGTTGGTGGATTGGATGCGGGGGTCCCATGACACTTCGCCCTGTTGGTCGAGCCACAGGTGGTCTTTTCCCTTGTCCAGGAGAGGCTTGACGCTGGCAGCTCGGGAGCAGGCCGGCGGCATGTTAATGCACGCCAGGCCCACTCCCGCTTTCCGACGTCCGCCCACGAGCACCCGCCTGGTCCGCGTCGCGGCGTCCCCGTGGTGCGTGCAGACCACCTCGAACTTCGAGACCATGTAGCCCAGCTGCTTGAGTGCCTTCTCGAACCTGGCTGTGTCTACCCCGGTCGGGGCGTCCACGACCACCACTTCAGGGCTCGATCTCCTGAGTTGCTGCAACGAGGAAAGCCTCCATCTCTCGGCCCTTGGGGTCCAGGGACAGCGACGCCATGAGCCATCCCGCCTTCTGGTTCTCGTCGGGCTCCGATCCCCCGAGGCGCTTGAAGGCCTTCGTGTACGGGTTGATGAGACCCCCCACTTCTCGGCCCAGCTTCCCGCGGAGCGGGAGAGCCCTCGGCAGCCCATGTCCTCGCTGAAGCGCTCGGTGTCGAAGGGCAGCCTCGGCCACGGGGCCCGTCTCCCCAGGGAGTCTGAGAAGGCGCTCCTTGGCGTCCTCCAGTATCTGGCCCCAGGCTGCGGGAGGCTCTAGGCGCTTCCATCCTGAAGTGGCCAGCGTGTCGTGAACCTTCTTGACCTCTTCGCGGGTAAGCCAGTCGGCCACCTCATTGTGGTAGGTCCTCACGAAAAACGAGACGATGCGGCACCCGTGCATGGCTTCGATCCTTTCCACCAGACGGATTAGGTGGCGGGCAAGGGCGTTCTTGGGGCTTCTCTTGGTGAGCCAGGCCTTCACATTCTGATTGTCCGTGACGTAAAACACCAACTCGCCTTCCCACTTCGAGCCCTGCTTCGTGGCCAACGCGACCACCGCCAACAGCTCGACCACCGCTATGATCCAGTATTCCTCGCTGCTCTCGCCTCCGACCGCGTGATTCAGGGCCTCGAGCAGTGGTCCGGCGTCCGCGGCCATGTACTCCGGCGTCGGCGCGGCATCCCTGCAGTTGCGCTCCCCCAGTCGATGGCACCGATCGAGGATGTGGTAGCATCTCCGCCTGTCCACCGCGTGGTACGTGCTGTTCCTGGCAATGCGAGGCGTTCGCGCACCGACAGAGCCTGCGTGAAGCTGGCCTGGAAGGTCGTGTTCCAGGCCTCAGGGACGTCGAAGAGCATCCTCATAAACCCCACCGACGCGTCCCACTCCTCCCAGGCGAGCTCGACTTCCTCAGGCGTACCTTTCGGCTCTGCCCAGCTCGTCCCGCTGCTCAGGAGCCGGTCCAGGGCGGGGAGCTCGGGGCGGAGGGCCCGCTGTGCTGACGCCCAGAACTGGGCACAGCCTCGCAGCTCTTGGGCGACCTTCAGTGGGACCCGCCTGGATCCTCTGAGCTCCGGGAGGGCGAGCAGGTACTGAGCCTTGATGCATGTGGGTTCTGGGAGCCTAACCACCTTCGTGTCGAAGTTCATGTGGAGGCCCCAGATCAGCTGCTCTGCCGCGAACTCCCCCTCGACGTCCAGTTTCTCCTCGTTAACTGCGTCCGGGCCCCAGACTCGCTTCATGGCCCCGTCGAGCTCCTCGGCCGAGAGCCAGGGTCGGAGGCCCACCAGCGGCTCGAGGACAACCCCGTCGTCCATGAGCCACTTGGAGGCGTACCTGACGGTATCGTTGATCCTGGGCGCCGGCGGCTTCCTCCTCTCGTGCTCGCTCTTGGCCGCCCAGGCGAACGCCATGTATTCGCCCGGGCTGCCGGCCCAGCCGAAGACCAGCACGCCGTGGATCAGGATAACTCGCCCTGGCACTCCGACCTCCTTGCCCGGGAGCGTCGCCCCGAACTCTGGCACGGCCGCTGGCTCCAGGTGGTGCCACTTGAAGGCCCTGGCCACGTCGCGCTTCGCCACCACCTGCTGGACGCCCGGGTGCCTCGCCTCCCACCAGAGGCTGAGCCTCGCAAGCCCCCTGTGGAGGGGCTGCTTCGCTGGCGGGTGCTGCTCCTTCGGGGAGAAGGCGTTGGCCGCCCGCATGTCGTGGATCGGCCAGCCCTCTTTCGAGATGGTCCGATCCGGCAACATCTTGGGGACCCTCCCGCTGGGCGACTCGACCAGCGCCGAGGCGGCGAGCACATCCTCGACCTCGTCCGAGGCCCAGAGAACAACGCCATAGCGGCTGTCCTTCCAGGCCTTCTCGAACATCTCCAGCGCGTGGTCCACCGCCGAGGAGTGCGACTTGGCCTGCGTGCGCGTCCGCTCCTCCGTGCGCCGCACGGGCACCCCCCCGGTGGCCACTGCCCGGAGGTAGGCGGCGTGGTGCGGGTCCAAGGACTTCTGCACGTCTTCCTGGAGTACGCCGCCCAGCGGGTTCCCATGGACCTCCTCCCGCGCGTGCTTCAGCAACTCGGCATCCCTCTCGATGCTGCCGGCGAGACGGAGGAGTGAGTTGCCCCGCTTCACGACCTCTGGCACCTTCTCGGGCTGGAAGGTGGGGTGGTCCGCGCACCACTTGACGTAGGCACGCGCCTCCTCCTGCGCCCTCCCCCCGCTTGGCGCCGCCGGCGCCTCCCCCAAAGGGGGTCCCCCACAGCGGCCTCCCCGTGGAGGGGACGGCCAAGGGGGCGGCATCATCGGCGGCATGCCCGGCGGTCTGCAGATCTGCCCTGGGAGGAGTGGGCGCCACCCCGGAGGCCTCACCAGTGGTCGGACTGCGTGGTCTGGGGGCACGAGTGGCCTTGCTGGATCGTCTTGGCGGGGTCTGGGCTGCGATGGCTCCCCCTTGGAGGTGGCGCGCAGCTGGGCACCCAACGATCTCGGCTTGGGCCTGAGTGTGAGCTTTTCCCCAGACGTCCCTGCGCTGCCGGCGTCTGCCCTCCCGGTAGGGGGGTCTCCGCTGGAGGTCGTCGACCTGCCTGCGGCCCGCCTGGCTGCTTCCACGACCGTCATTGCCGAGCGGCTTCGCCTAGTTGGCGCTGCTTCTGGGGGATCGTGGCGGGGAGTCTGCTCCTCTGATGCTGGGCTGGGTCTGAGGGGGTCTCCAGTGCCTCGGGCGGCGGAGGTGCGCTCGGCGGTGGCCCTGCGCCTGCAGCGGGGGCGGGGCCTCCGCTGCCGCTGGCCCCAGGAGAGCTCTGGAAAGGCTCCTCCCTGCTCCGCCTGGCTGCTTCTGCTTGCCCAGGCCAGAGGCTCAGAGGATCTGGGTCCTCTGGGAGGGGGGGGTCTGGTCCCTCCTCTGTCCTCGCGTACGGCTTCTCCACCACCTCGTCTTCCGAGCTTTCGGCGGGGTCCGCGTCGTCGCTCGGGGGTTCCTCCTCCGCCTTTTCGTGCGCGATTCTCTGGCGCTTCTTCGCGGGGGTGTCGTCCAGCTCCCCTGCCTTCGCCATCTTGCGGGTCAGCCTCTCGAGGATGTCAACGTACTCGCTTGCGATCTCGCCCTGCTCTTCGTAGGGGGTGCCGGTCCAGCTCCGCGGTAGATCTTCGAACATGGAGCTGATGCCCTCGATCAGGAGCTCACGGGCTTTCCTCCTCCGATCGGGTCCTGTGGGATCGTCAGCTGAAGCCCCGAGCAGGTTATTCAGGATGCACTCCGCTTCGTGGCACTTGTTCTCCCCATCCAGGATGGCCGAGGGCAGCGGGGTCTCGTCCTCCCAGGCTGGGTCAAGAGGGGTGGCCACGCTCTGCCCGCTGGGGGGTTCTGAGCTGGCCCGGCGGGGATGCCCGGCTTGCGCCTGCTCCGCCTCGCGCTTGCCGGCATCCCTCGCGCGACGGGCCCGGCGGCGTTCTTTAGCCTCTGCCAGCTGTATCTGCAGCTCCTTGATGCGCTTCTCCTCCTTCTCCAGGACACCTACCTCGGCGGCTCTGGCAGCTTCGAGCTTCCTCCTTATGCTCTCCAGCTTGATGCTGTCGGCGGAGCTGCCGCCGCTGCTGGACCCTCCAGCGGGTGCCTCGCGGCTTTGTCTCTGGAGGGCCTGGGCAGCAGCTTGCTGGAAGCGCTTCCCTCCTGAGTGCGGTGGGGGGGTCCGCCTGTTCCAGACAACGCCAAGCTCCGGGCTGCCAAAGCCCTGGGAGCTGGCTCGGTCGGCGATCCTCAGCGTGACACTGCGGTGGGAAGCGGGGGTGGCCTCGCTGCGGTGCCACGGCGCCTCCTCACGCTCCTCGTCCACAGCCCTCTTGATCCAGCGTGGCGCCCAGGCTGCCCAATTCCCGATGTCTTCTCTCCCGATCCACAGGATAAGGCGTTCCCCGGGTTCGACTCGATCGTCGTCTTCCAAGGGCGGTCCTTCTGCTCCTGCGGTGTCTCCCTCGTCGGTGTAGACGAACAGGCGAAGCTCCTCGGGGCTAAGAACGTCGTCGCGCAGCCACCTGCAGGTCATGAGGACGCTCTGGAGCTCGTGCGCGTACATGGGGGCCCCAGGGATTGGTATCCATCGGTCCCCACGCTGTGGGAGAAGCACCTTGACTGGCTCATCGGCTTGCTGCTCGGCTTGCCTGGACTTCTTGACCCTCCTGGGCGGCTCCTTCTCTTCCTCTTCCTCCTCTCCTTCTCCTTCGTCTCCCCCAGGTTCGTCGTCTCCACCATCTCCTCCAGGGCCCGGTGGTGGCGCTCCTCGGTCGGGGTCCCTCTTCCTCGCCTTGTTGCGCTTCCACCCTCCCCTCTTGTTGCCTCTGTTCGCGCACTGCCATCCTTTGAGCCCTGCTGGATGGTCTTCCTCCGCCTCCTTCTCCGTGACTGGCACGTCCTGGAAGCGAAAAGGGGGGGGGGTCCGCCAGGTGAACCCTGTCACCGGCTCCCGCCGCCATCTTGTCTCCGGCCCTCGTCGCGACGATGGGCTCGAGCTTCTTCAGGAGCTTCGCAGGGGGGGTCCCCGCCCCCGCAGCCTTGACGACCTCGGCCCAGGCAGCGCACAGTCTCGTCGGGCACTGGCCGGCGTAGCGGGTGCGTCGTAGTCCACGCTGACCGACCTGGAAGCCGAGGGTGCTCAACTCCTCCCGCAGGGCCTTGGCCAGCGGGGGGGCCCCGCTGGGGATGCGCCGCCACAGGTGGGGGGGCGACCGGTGTGAGATCTTGGCCACAAAGTTGTCGGCTCGATCGCGCCCGTAGTACAAGGCCACGGCGCCCTCCGGGAGGTCCTCGAAGGCCTTCCTGGTGCGTGGTTCAACCCGGCTCCAGTGGAAGTTCACGGGCCCCAGCTTGCCGACGAGGTCGTTCAGCGGGCGCAGCAGCTCGGGTCCGAGCTGTGGGGTTTCCAGGGTCTTGGTATCTGCGGCGAGACCCTGGGCCTGCACGCCTGCCAGGGCCAATCGATTGGTCAGGCTCAGGATGTCTCTCTGCTCGGACTGGCTGAGCGAGAGCCTGGAGGAGTTGTAGTGGTCGGTCTGGGTCTGGGTCAGGTCGTAGGGAAGAGGCCCCTCCAGGGCGACGTGTTCGTGCTGGTTGGTGCAGCGCCTCGCCAGAGAGAGCGCCCAGGGGTAGAGGCCCTTCGAGACCATCCAGAACGTCAGCTTGCGGTGCCGTTTCGCAGGCTCCTCTGGGGGCCCTAGCCCCCACTCGCACATGGCGACGGAGATAATCCGTGCTCCTGTGCGCTTCTGCAGCTGCTTGATCCTGGCCCTGTCCCAGATCTTCGGGTAGCGTCCGTCGCTGGCCGTGTTCTCGAGCATCCACTCCCGATCGTTGGCGTCGAGGCGCTCGCAGAGGTCGGCGGCGAAATCGGTCATGATGTTGCTGTCGATCTCCGCCTGGGCCGTCCCGTCGCCGTCCGGGTGCTCGAACGTGCGGGCCCCGCCGTTCTTGAGGCACCAAGCCGAGTGGGTCGTGCATGGGGGGGCCAACTGGTAGACGTTCGCCTCGTCGGGGCCTGGCGCTGCCCCAGCGTCGAGGAGGAGCCTCTCCCGCACCTGGGGATCGAGGATGTCGTGCTCCTCCTGGGGCCCGGTCTGGGCCAGGGGATCCTGGAAGTACTCGACGGACGGGGCCGTCTGGAGTCCAGCTTCTCGCATCGCCTTGGTCCAGTTCCTTGTTCCTGCGAAGATCTCGCGGGTGCGGATGCCCCGCGCGAAGGCGGGTCTGCGCAGGAGGGGCGCGAGGCCGGAGAAGTCCTCCTCCTCGAGCTCCTGGTTCCCGACGGCGCCCTCACGCGTTGGGAGCTGAGCCTGCTGCATACGTTTGCAGTGCATGCAGGGCGGGGGCCGGCGAGGTATCACGGGCCCCGCGACCTCCTCTGACTCCAGGTACATCTCCCAGCCGACTGTGAGCAGCTCGCGGACGGGCTTCCCAGCTAGTGTCCAGGTCTTGAGGATCTCCCCAAACGCCCGGCCTCGCTTGTTGGGACTCTGGCCGCCGATGACCGGCGGCCTGAGCACCTGCATATGGCCTCGGTGGATCATGACGTGGACCTCCCTCTCGCTGGTCTGCGTCGGCAAGACGGAGTCGATCTCGAGCTGGTTCCAGTGGTTGATCCTCCAGACCCGGACGGTGGTCGTGTTGAGGGCACTCAGGGGGAAGACCGAGATGCACCTGAAGTCCTTGTCGTGGTGCGGGTGCTGGACATCGTGGCAGTGCATCCGGAGCTCGGCTTCGCGTGGCGAGACGAAGGGAGGGGCGCCCCCCAATGCGGCGGAGGCGGTGGTAGCTCCATCCCACAACTCGCGGCGGAGCTGAGCAGCCAGGGCCTTCACGGCCGGCGCATCAGGCTCCTTATCTTCCCATGGCAGGGCGGCCGCGATGTGGAGCACCAGACACTGCCTGAGCTCTGCGTCACCTTCCTTGAGGCCGAGCCGGGTTCGTATCTCCTCGTCGGGCTGAAGCTCGTCCTGGAAGTCGAGATAGTCCCATTCTTGGTCTTGCACCGTGAGTTTCCCGCGGCCTACCCCAGCCTCCTCGTCCCAGGTGGCCCCTCCAATGCTGAGGTCCTGTGTGCTGCTCCTCCCCGCCTTTGATCCCAGCTTGTCGAGGGCCCGACCAGCTTCCTCGGCGAGGGTTGGCCCCCCGTCACGAGTCGCCTCCAGCAGTATCTCCTCCAAGCTCAGGGAGATGCCCTCTGAGCTGGCGCGTGCGAGCCTGGCCAGGGCGTGTGAATGCAGGTAGTCGCTGATGTCGCCCAGCGTCGCGATGGTACCGCTCTCCAAGATCTTTTCGATGATGTTCCATCTTTCGAGAGCAGCTGGATGTGTCGTCTCGCCAGTCCCTTCCACCGCGGGCGCATTGGCGTGGGCGTCCAGCAGGCAGTCCTCCTCGGGGCCCTGGACGGCCTGCCTGAGCTCCTCCTCGAGGGCGGTGGTCTGGATCTCGTCGAAGGCGGCCGGGGGGGGCCAGACAGCCGGCGAGCCTCCCGCTCGGCTGCCTCCCGAAGAGGCCCCGGGGCCTCCTCCGGCGCCTCCCCCAGCCCTTTTGCTGTCCGCCTCGGCCTTGGCCTGGGCCCTGAGCTGAGCCACCCTCCCGTCGACCGAGGCGGGGTCGACCTTAGCGCCAGACTTCAGGCCGCCGCGCCTGATGAGCTGCGCCTGCACGGTCCAGTCCAAGCTGCCAAGCCCCTTGATGGCTTCGTGGGAGTGGGCGCAGGTCCCTGCCGCCTTGGGGCAGCCGGCCCATGTGAAGGCGTCCCAGCAGATGACCTTCCCGTTCTTGTCACGGGGGGCGTGCTTGACCGAGCGCCCGATCTCGCTGGACGTCAGCGCCTTCCCTGCTGGGTACGCCCGGGCGGCGGGCCGCTTCTTGGCAGCAGCCTCTTGACGGCGGCCCCTGCCTTTCCTGTGCCTGGACCAGCTCCTGCGGGTGCCTCCTGCCTCCTGATCTGCTGGGGCGTGGTCGTCAGCCTTCCCAGCCTTGGGGGTCCTCGAGGGGCCGGCGTGGAGGTTCTGATGGAGGAACCTCTGCAGCCGCCGGGCCTGGCGAGGGACGCACACCACCTGGTAGTACCCATCCGGCGCGTCGAGGTCGCACACGTTCGGGAAGGTCAGCCACGCACTCCCAGACGGCCCCGTGGGAGCGAGGGCGGTGGTCTTGATGTCTTCCCGGCGCGGGTTAGTGAGCCCCAGGATGCGGCACACCTCCCTTCGCTTCTCCCGAAGCTGCTCGCACCAGGTTGCAGCAAGCTCTTCCCAGAGGCTGTGCACATAATCAGCTGGGAAGGCCACGTCGTCCTCCTCGTAGGCAAGGCGCAGGGTCTCCAGGGCTCGGCGTCGCTCGGGCTCGTGCATCCGCCCGTAGACTAGCCCGAAGACGGTGATGGCGTTCTCGGCCTGCCTCACCCACAGAGAGAAGACGACCGGGTGCCGGGGGCGCGGCTCGAGCTTGCACGTGGTGGGCATGGTGTAGGCGTCGAACACCTCTGCTTTGCAATGGGGAAAATCGGCCACGGAGATCGACCACTCGGCCAGATCCTTGTGGTCCCGCCCCCCCCAACAGAAGGCGGCGATGCCGTGCGCCATCCTGTTCGTCACCGTCGTCGGCCAGTTCACCGCCTGCATCACGTGCTTCGCGTGCTCGCAGGCGCGCTTGAGGCCATGGAACAACTCTCGTCCGGTCAGGGTACCGCAGACCTCCACGTCGAGGGTGTCGCAGCCCCGCGCCAGGTACACGTCAAGCTCCTCGGCACGTCCGATGGCACCGAGGGCGCCCCGCTGTGCCACCTTCTCCTCCTCGCCGGACCTGCGGAGGCTGTCCACCGCCTGCAGCAGCCGCATGTTGTCCAGGTGCTGCTGCTCTTGACCGTTCTGGAGGACTTGCGCGTGGGTGGAGAAAGCGGCTGAGGGCTCACCCTCTCTGGCTCCTGCGGCGTACCTACGGTCGGGTCGCCCCGGGGTCTTAACCAGTCCTCCGTGTCCGTAGGCGCTCCGGTTGGTGAACATCTGCCCGAGATTCGGTACGAGGCCGGGCGTCAAACCTGGCGGAGACAAGCGAGTCGCTCCCGGCACGCGCACGCCAGGCGGGGTAGCCGGCGGCGGCAATGGCGGAGCGCTCGCGGTGGCGTCCAGCCCAGGGGGGGCTCCAGGTTGGCCAGGCTCTTGGCTGATGTCGGGCTTGCGCTCGGTGTCTAGCTTCAAGAGGCCACTAGCGAGGGGTGGGTTCACACCCTCGTCTTTTTCGGCTCGGACCCGCTCCAACTTTCTTTCCCACTTGTCGATGTGCGCCTGGTACTTGGCCCGCTCCTCGGTCCCGCTGCTGCGCATGAGACGCCGGGTGTACTTGATGAGATGCCCCAAGACCACGGTGACGTCCTCATCGTATCCTGCCGCCACGCTCTGTAGCGCCGAGGCGTCGTCCGATCCTTCTTCATGAGCAGCAAGGTACAGCCCCAGCATGGACTCCCCGGTGTTCTCCTCTTCATGGTCCTTCCCCGCAGGACTGCGGGAAGAGCGCCGAGGGACTGAGGAGGCTAGATCACCCTCCTCGCCCAGGCCCCACCCGACGCCGAATGGGGGCTTGGGGGAACTGCTGCGGTCGAGCCTCGCCCAATGCTTCTTGAGCTGCGTGTCCAGCTCGTCGGAGGTGGGCTGCGGTACTCCAGGGGCATCGCCGGAGGTGCCTGCTGGATGTCGGCACACGAGCAAGTCCCCGCGGGCCCGAAGCTGAGCCCACTGAGGGCGGCCGATCCTCTTGGTCTTCCCGCCAACTGGGACCCCGTTCCAAGGACGCAGCTTCTCCCACATGGCGTTGCTCACGACGACGCCATGCACCCCGATCCCCAATTCCTCGGCACCGAGTGGTGGGTGGTACAAGAGCTCCTCAAGGTAGCCGGCGGGGAGCCTTCCCTGGTCGCTGGCGACGGGAGCGTACTCGATCCCCGCGGTCTTGAGGGTGAAGCAGACGTTCTCCTGGCCCTCTGCAGGGTAGTCTTTGCAGCGCGGCTCCTCCACGTCTACTACAGTCGTGCTGCCATCTCCGGTGGGCCCTCCTCCTGGACGGGACTTCCCCAAGAAGATGACACACTGCGGGCCGGCGGCCCAATGCACTCGCACACGCAGTACGAGAGGGTCACCTTGCTCGGTCTCCTCGTCTGGAGCAGGGCTGGCATCCCGCGGGAGGGGCACCCTCGGAGAAGGCGGCGCTTCGAACCTGACACCAACAGGTGGACCTCGTGGAGAAGCTGAGGCCTCCCCTCGGTGTTGCGCAGGGGCTGCCTGTCCGCGGTGGCTCTCTGGCCCCCGAGCCCCGTCTGCGGGGGGAGCTGCGTTGACTGGGACGCCCTGCTCGCGCGCCCGTGGGCTGCGACTGCGGACCGTCCGACGCCGCAAGCCCAGACTCGAGAGGAATCCGCGGCCTTGGACGGCTGCGGCTGCCTGCACTGCTCGGCCTGCTTCTCCACCCAGATGAAGGAGACATAGTGGTGCGCCCTCTGCATTGCCGACTGCTTGACGGTAGCAAGCCACCTGCGAACATTTATCACGATACCGAGAGGCTCGGTAGACCTGGGCATGATGTGCGCAGAGATGGGCGAACGAATTCCCCCCGTCACTGGGTGGCGGGAGGTCTGACGCTTGTCCGTCCTCGAAGAGCAGGGTGGTCGGCTCGGCTTCCGCGGCGCCCCTGCAACCGTCGGGTGCCAAGGGGCGGGCGCCGCCACGAAGTACGATGCCCACCCGAACAGCTTCACATGGCTTATCCTCGGCCTCCACCTCCGACTCTGACTCCTGATCCAAAACTTCTGCGATGCTCCCTGCAACGCCTGGCTCCGCAGCGCCTGTCTTGCGACGGCGGCGTCGCCGGCAGCAGAAGGAGCAACCGCAGGAGAGGATGCAGTAAAGGAACACGATAACCTTCCAGATGCCCCTCCCCAGGTCGGCGACGGTCCGCCAGAGCAGGAAGACGCCGCGGCAGGAGGTGAACCTGGCGTGGGAGCCGATGTCCACGATCGCCTCGGAATCCAAGGCAGCATACTCTTTGCAATGAACCTCTCCAGGCTGATCTCTACAGACCATGTTGCGGCACAGGTGAATGGAACGGCCTTCGAGCGACTCCAGCTTCTGGCGGAGTGCGCGTGAGCTTGCCCCCTTCACGCCCAGGTAGTCTATCCAAAGGCCCTTCCTGTCGATCCGCTTGGGCTCCGAAAGGTCGACCTTCAACCGGGCCACGTGGTCGTCGATCTTGATCAGCACGTCGTTAGGTCGCCTCCCAGTCCCACGACCCTTCACCTTCTTACTGTAGTACTCAGTGGTCGTGGCTGGTCCGGTCTCTGGCCCCATCCAGTTGATCTGGGTAAGGGCAGGCGGGGCCGGCGGCAGGTACTTTTCGGCAGCTGCATCGCCAGGCTCTCGCCGGCGGCACTTGGAGCACCGCGCCAGTAGACCAATCAGCCAGAGGGCGGCTGCGCAGGGGGCCAGTAGGGTACGACAGATATGAGTGAGGAAAGCCAGCACCGCCAAGAAAGCCAAGAAGATGAACGTCCATGCCACGGCAGGCCAGGCGGCTCCGAAGACCGTCAGGCCCAGCTTCTCGAGAGCATAGAAGAACCATCCGCCATCCTTGGTCAGCCAGCCCGCCTCGGCGTGGGTGGAGAAGGCGCTCCCGAGGCTGTCAAGCTTCTCGTAGGCGACCCCGCCCATGCAACTCAGGCGCCAGGCCCAGGTGCCCTCACGTAGCGGCTTCAATCCCAGCGCCCAGACACCCCAGCCGCCCACCCAAGATTCCTCGCTGCCTGGGTCCTTGGTGGGGTAGCTGCCATTCTCGACTCCTCCGGCGGCCTGGGCTGGAGGCGGGGGCGGCGCCCCCGGCGGCCCACTGTCGGGCGGCGCCTGGGGGCTGCCTGCATCCCCACCCTCTTCCTCGTGCTCGCCGATCTCCATGCCGTACTCGGAGTCGTCGTAGTACGGCACGGTGTACCCGAACGGGGCCTCCTGGGCCGCAGCCGGGCGGCCCCAACCGGCGCGGGCAACAGCGGAGCTGAGCGGCCCGTGCCAGTCGTAGGCGGCCGCGCTGGTGATCAGCGCGATCAGCCCGCGTGCCGGGCCTGCCAGCGCCGGGCGCCGGGCAGCCATGGCACGCACGCTTCCGGGCGCCGCGGGCGCCCAGACCTCCTGAGGTCGGCTCCAGGGCTTTGAGCCCGAAGGCTTGAGCGGGAGAGAGGGAGAGAGAAGGGCAAGCAGAGGCAGGGGCAGGGAGAGGAGAAACCCAAGCCGACTGGGGAGGGCGGGGTCCAACCGTTTAGGACAAACAACTAAGCCTCGGCGCCTTTGGGATGAAGAGTGGCTTCGAGCTCTTCCCTGGCAGGGCATCGGGTGCCTGGCGGAGCTGCCTGGTTCAACGTCTACCTCAAAGACAGCGAGGGAATGTCCGACTTCAACTACCAGGTGCTGCAGGCCGTCTTCCGCGCGGCGAAACAGATCGCCAAGCCCATCATCATTGGTGGCGACTTCAACCTGGAGCCGCAGGAGTTGGCGGCGTCAGGCCTTCTCAGCGCTCTCAAGCTCAAGGTGGTCGCCCCCGCCGAAGGCACCTGCCGACCTGGGGGGCGCATCATCGACTACTGGGCCATCAGCTCGACCTTCGGTGTAGCAGAGGCCAAGGTTCTGCGCGGCTGGAACCTGGCGCCTCACTCCCCTGTCCAGCTGAGGGTTGATGGCAGCACTTTCGCCGGGAAGATGCAGATCATGGAGATCCCCAAGCGACTGCCCTGCCCGCTGCCCGCCGCGCGCTGCAGCAGGGACCACTCAGCTCGCTGGGAGGCCACTCGCCAGGCCATGCAGGCCACGAGCTCGCTCTCCTCGCGCCGGCAGCTGTACGTCTACCAGGCCGAGTGGAACATCATCGACGCCGTGGGCTTGGCACACGAGCACGACGACTACGTGGGCCGCGCCGCCAGGCCTCGCCTCAAGATGGCCAAGGTTGCGGTGCCCAGCCCGCCACGCATTCCCAAGTGCTCCAAGGCCGCCTCCTGGCGCAAGAAGGTGGCGATTGCGATCAAGGGTTGCGCGCAGGTCGACTTTCCCCTCCGTCGACTTCGGGCGCTGTGGGTCCTCAGCAAGATGACCGGCGATGACTTGGTTCAGACCGCAGACCATCGCAAGCTGAATACGATCACCATCTTCGCGACGTTGGCGGAAGCCCCGCCCTCCCTGGACATAGGCGCGCTGCAGGGCGTCGCTGCCTACGTCAACGAGACTGCCGACAAGTTGGTCCAGAAGGAGGCCGACGCGAGGCAGGCGAGCTACAACGACTGGGTGATAGACCACCACACTAGAGGCACGGGGGCCCTCCACGCCCTCACCAGACCTCCACAAGGGTGGGCTCCTCGCCCTACGGAAGCGTCCCCCGAGGGCTCTCCTCCCACCCTCCAGGAGACGGTCACTGCCTTGGTGAAGGAATTGTCTGGGTATTGGGGCCTTTGGGGGGGCCCACCTCCTCCTGCGTCAGCTCGCAGGAGGCCCGCATCAACTGGCCCGACGAGCTTGGCGAGAGGCCGCCCAGGCCCACAGCCGAGGAGGTCAGGAAGGTCATCGCCAGCTTCAAGGAGGCCACGGATGCGTCCTTCGACTCGCTCAGGCCCAGGGAGCTGCAGCTAATGGACGACGAAGGCGTCGAGGCCATGATCGACCTGTTTGACATGATAGAGCAGAGGTGCGAGTGGCCCGACTTCGTCACCAAGATGGCCTTCATCCCCAAGACGGACGGAGGACTTCGCCCAATCGCGCTGCCGGGGGCCATCGTGCGCATCCACGGAAGGTTACGACGGTCAGTCGCGAAACAGTGGGAACGTGAGCACGACAGGCCATACTGGCGGGCCAGCGCGTGCAAGAGCTGCGACCGTGCCGTGTGGCAGCAGCAGGCCAGGGCCGAGTGGGTCCACATGATGGGCGCGCTCTACGAGCAGCACGACTGGGCCTCGGCGTCGATCCTACTCGACCTCTGGAAGGCATTCGATCAGATATTGCACAGCCAGCTTCTGAAGGCCTGCCAGGCCCACAACTTCCCGCTCTGGCTGGCCAAGCTGCAGATTAACCTGTACCGGATGCCCCGCGTGGTTTGCCTGGAAGGCTGTTGCTCGGATGAACTGGTGGTGATACAAACGGTGCTGGCAGGCGACGCGTTCGCCACGATTTTCATGAAGGTGATGCCCCTCACGCCTTTGGACACGATGGTGACCAAGCACCACGCGGTGGTTCCCGCAGTGGTCGTGGACGACCTGGTAATGCAGTGCTGGGGAGGCACCAGCAAAGTTGAGAAGGACCTGATCGCCAGCACCAAGCTCCTGGTCAAAGAGCCCAGCAAGGTGAAGCTCAAGGTCGCTTCGAAGAAGTCCAGGATCCTCGCTAGCAGCGCCAACCCTGGGGTTGCCAGGATCTGGAATTCTGATCCAGATCTGTTCGGGGTGCCTGGATCTGATCCAACACGTTGTTTCTGATCCGATGGCGTCGAACAACCTGATTTTGATCCGACCTGCGTTTTCTGATCCGAGCTAGTTTTTCTGATCCAAAAATGGGTTGGTGCTGCTAACATATTCGCTGGTCTGTATATCTTATGCATGCAACTGTATGCACAAACATGTAGATGATATGCGAATTCCATATATATATATATAAACATATATATACATATGTATGTGTCGTCGTAAACATGTATGTATGTATATACACACACATATATATATATAGTCAATTACACATACACACATATATACATATACACCATTTACATATACACATATATATATATATATAAATATATATATGGTGTAACTATAATACATTCATGCATACATGATGTTATGTACGCACGTGCACACATAATGAGATCATACGCCGATTGCCTTCATGGGCAAGCGATTTCCGCGCGATGATGCGGGCGCACGCGCCGTTTTGCCTTTTTAGGCTGGCGGTTTCAGTGGCACGACCCAAACTTACACGCGCGCTGCCCCATGGGCAAGGCGGAACGCTCACACGCGAGTTGCCCCATGGGCAAGGAGGAACCCTTACACGCGCGTTGCCCCATGGGCAGGGAAGAACGCTTACACGCCCCGTGCCCCGTGGGCAGGCGAGAGCTGTGACGTGATCCACATGCCTTTTGCCGCATCGGCAAGCTCGGCTCGGAACAACTAGAACAAAAACAAACAAATCAACAACAACCAACACACGGGTGCGGCTCTGAAAAAATGGCGTCGGGGGCGCGGTTCGAGAAAAAAAAGAGTTGCACCAGGAAAACAATTGCTGCGCTGAGCAACTGGATCAGGAAACTTGGCGCTGCTCGAAAAACTGGAACGGAAAACGTGCATCGTGTAATCGGGCGCTGCTCTGAAAAACTGGATCAGTACATCTGGCGCTGCTCGGACAACTGGATCATGACACTGGGCGTTGCTCGGAAAACGTCAATCATGAAAGTTGGGGTTGAGGCCCGTCGTCGCCGCCGCGTCGCCGCCCGCAGCAATTTCGGAGCAAATGACACCAAAAAAGGAGTCACAGGAGCCGCCCTCGCGAGTCGTTCAGGCACTGATCGCAGCGGTGACATCCTCCGCGCTGATCCCATATCGCGAGGAGTTGAACGGCGCCCGCGACACGGACAAGCTTCAGAAGCACGTGAATATCATCAATGCCGTGTATAAGGTGATTGGGCATCGGGCACTCTGGCATTTCTGCATTCCCCTCGACCCCTCCCCCATCGCCACCCTCTGAGAATGGGGCGGTGAAGATAAGGGGAGGGGAGGGCTCAACGGCCCAATGGGAGCTCAACGGGGCACGCGTTGACCCATTGAGCTCGCGCCCAAGCTTCAGAAACACGTGAATATCATCAATGCCGTGTATAAGGTGATTGGGCATCGGGCACTCTGGCATTTCTGCGTTCCCCTCGACCCTTGCCCCATCGCCACCCTCTGAGAATTAGACAGTGAAGATAGGGGGAGGGGAGGGCTCAACGGCTCAATGGGAGCTCAACGGGGCATGCGTTGATCCATTGAGCTCTCGCTCCTCCTCGGAAGGCGGAGATCAGGGGCTCAATGGATCAACGCCGTAGCTGTTGAGCACCCGTTGAGCTGTTGAGCCC
>CAUYUJ010006839.1:0-2500 GCA_963575745.1 Prorocentrum cordatum
CCTCCTCCTCCTCCTCCTCCTCCTCCTCCTCCTCCTCCTCCTCCTTCTCCCTCCTCCTGGCTCTCTTGGGGGAAAGATCTGGGGGCCCTCGGCGGGCCCGGGCACCGTCGCAGGACGACGTCGGGAGGAGAAGCCGGCGCCGGGGAAGGGGTGCCAGGGCCCTCCAAGGTCCATGCTGCGAGAAAACACACACACACAAACACACCACCCACACACAAACAACACAAACAAACACAATATATAATATATATATATAATATCATAAAAATAACACAGCACTTACATACACGACGCCCTGGGGGGGTCTGGGAACGGCGTGACGTCGTACACAGGGGAACAAGAAATGACATCGACATGACAACTCGGAGGTTCGCGCGGAGTTCTCGGATCGGCGCTGGCCCCCCCTCCATGGCGCGCGGAGCGCGCCAGGGGCGGCGCCGGAGGCGCCGCCGGGGGGCCCCAGCGCCGATCCGAGAAATCCGCGCGGACCTCCGAGTTTTTATGTTTATGTCATTTTTTGTTCCCCTAGAAAAAAAACATCACGACGCTGGGGGGGTCTGGGAACGGCGTGACGTCGTACACCCTCCCGTCGATCAGCAGCCACAGGTCGTCCTTCGAGTTGTGCCTCTGCACCTCCGCCCAGGGGATGCGCGCAACGTTCTGCGGGTTCAGGCGGTGCATCGTCTCCTCGACGACAGCGAGCAGCTGGTCGTGGCCGCAGAGCGAGGCAGCGCGCTGCAGCGTGCGCAGCCGCGTCACGTCGATGCCGGCCGGGCGGCGGAACACCTCCGCACCCAGGTGGGCCCGGGTCCTGTGCCTGAGGGCGACTGCTCCGTAGACGACCTTGGGCCCGGGTCCTGTGCCTGAGGGCGACTGCTCCGTAGACGACCTTTTGGCGGCGCGCGCAAGAGGGTAGGGGGAGGGGAGAGAGCTTCTGAACAGGAGGCTGCTTCTGAGAAAGCGCTGGCCTCACATCTATAGATGGGGCCCGCGCCTTCTAAGAAGCAGGGATGCTTCTAAGAAGCCAGAGCCCCCTCCCCCTGCCACCCTCTGCGCGTGGCCGAACCTTGTTGCTGGACAGCTTCTTGGTCCACCTGCCGAACCTCGCCTCCGTCGCGCGCTCGTCCTTGGGGGCGTCGCCGGCGCCCGCGGCCTGCGGGCTCATGGCGGGGCGCCGGTCGTACCAGTAGGTCAGCTGCGCCAGGGCCGCGAGGTCCACCCAGGGCAGCTTCAGCAGGGGCTCGGCATCCTCTGGGCGGGGTCCAGCCAACGAACACCTACGAAAAGCTTGCGTCGCGACGTTCGTGCACGACGGGGAGTGGCCGAGAGGTGGGGAGGGAGGAGGAGGAGGAGGAGGAGGAGGAGGAGGAGGGAGGAGGAGAAGGAGGAGGAGGAGGGAGGAGGAGGAGGAGGAGGAGGAGGAGGAGGAGGAGGCGAGGGGGAGGAGGAGGAGGAGGAGGAGGGGAGGAGGAGGAGGAGGAGGAGGAGGAGGAGCGAGGAGTAGGAGGAGGAGAGGAGGAGGGAGGAGGAGGAGGAGGAGGAGGAGGAGGAGGAGGAGGAGGAGGAGGAGGAGGAGGAGGAGGAGGATAGGGAGGAGGAGGAGGAGGAGGAGGAGGAGGGAGGAGGAGGGAGGAGGAGGGAGGAGGAGGAGGATGGGGGTACTGACCGAGACCGCCACTCCCCAGACCTCTCCCCGGGGTGAGTTCTGGCCAGAATGGCGGGGCGAACCTGGCCGTGGCGACGCAGGATCTCCCAGGAGGCCCCCTCGGGCAGGAGGTCGACTACAGAAGTCATGTAGCCCAGAATTCATGTGTGCGTCGAGTCTACACTTGTTTGGTGCTTGCGTTTCTCCGGGCAGCGGCCAACGATGACTAACAATCAATAGCAAAGCCTGGAAGGCAGTGAGGCTGTGTGGGTCTTTTCTGTGGCCCGGTCATCCCACAAAATAAGACACACACACACAGCGGCAGCAGAACGTTCGACAAAAGATGGGCGGCAAACCCCTCCTTCTGCTGCTCGCAAACTGGCACTGGAGTTACCGTGACGACTCTTGCCTGGGCAAATCTCGCCACGCGAGCAAGGGATAAACCCGCGAGTTTCGGCCCCAGGAGGACTACACAGTTTCGACACCAGGGAAAGGGGAGCAAGACAGAGAGGGGGGCAGGAGCAGAGAAACACTCCAAAACACCTGGAGCAGAGCTCCAGCCAATCGGCCACAGGCCGAGACCAAGCTCCGTGAGTGACCACCCAAACTAAAAATCCCGACGAGCAGGAACGGAGAGGAGGACAGGAGGGAGGGGGAGAGAGCGGCCACACCGAAGCACTCGGAAGCCCCCCACGAGTGCAGCTCCAGACGGAGCGAACCAAACAAACTGCCACGATGGCAGATGGTGGAGACGCGGCGGCGGCGGCGGCGGCAGCGGCCGTCGAATCTACAAGCAATGCGTAGAAGATTCTCGACCTCCGGGTGCACGGTTTCCCCTGGGGCCGTAGGCGGCCC
>CAUYUJ010006839.1:5000-42500 GCA_963575745.1 Prorocentrum cordatum
AGCACCTGTTTCGCAGCGTTGGGTCTCGGGCTCCTCGCGTCAAAGGAGAGATCGCGGCGGGGGGTCCTTTGGGACATGGCTCTCCAGTCCTGGTGGTGGGGGGCCCTCGTGCCGAGCCCCAGGTCCGACGGGAGAACGGCTCGGCTTGTGTGGTTCCCATCCTACTCCAGATTTCGTAATAAAAGGGAGGGGGACTGGACCCTCCAAGACAAGCCATTTCAGACTCCCCCCCCCGTGGGAGGAACCTCCAAAACATCGTCCCCAGACCCCCCCAGGCCCTCCCCTATAGCCTGGAAGAGACCCCCCCCCGAAATGAGACCCCCCTCCCTTTATTACGAAATCTGGAGTACTTAAGGGCCACATCCCAGAAATAATCTCGAGCACCCGGAGAAGTGTCAAGAGAGCGCCAAAAGAGTGTCGGAACAGTGTCGGGCGAGTGCCTCCCAGGGCCCGACACGTGAAAACCCCCGAGTTTCGGGACTTGTTCTTTCTGGCGCTCGAGATTCTTTCTGGTGGTCGAGGCTAAAGTAGGTTGGAACATCATAAGGCTCGGGATGGTAAACATGCCCTGGGGGGAGGGTGTTTTTTGTTCCGTCGGTTCACGCTGACCGTGTTAGGTCTGACTGGGAAAGCGGTCGCCCCGATGGGCCCTTCTGCCTCCTCCTCGTCCTCCTCCTCCTCCTTCTCCTCCTCCTCCGCTTCCTCCTCCTCCTCATCATCATCCTCCCCCCTCCTGCATCCGTCCTCCACCTCCTCCTTTCGAGGCCTCAGCAGTCCCGAACAGGGGGGGCAGGCGGGGGGGCAACAAGAGAATAGCGAATCCTCGACCCTCGATTCCCCTTTCACCCTCTCTCCCCCTCCCCCCTCCTACCTCTTGACGCCGAAGCAGGGGGAGTCTCCCGGGAAAGGCCCAGGCTATCCCGGCCAGCTGGGGATCGCGGGGCCGACATGGCGGCGGGCCTGGCCACCAGCGGCTCGAGCCCGCCGTCGCCAGAGGTGAAAGAGCAGGACAAGCAGGAGGTTTTGAGCGCTTCTCCATACAGTCAGTCCGTATGGTCAGGACGCGCAGTGAGGGTGCAAGGGCCTTGGCAGGCCATGTCGACACTCCGCGACCGGGGCGCGGCCAGCGAGAGCAGCCAGGACAGGACAAGATAGGCGCCGATGTGCGCCCCGGGGGGCGGCCCTCCAAGAGCTCGGCGGGGGCGCCGGAGCGCCGAAACTCAGATGCCGTGGCACATGGTTGCTTCACGATCTCGAGCGTGTACTATTGGCCCCACTGATAGAATCCTCCCCCTTGCGAAACAGAGGCCGCCTAGATGGGGTCCTAGTAGATGGGGTCGGAAGATCGCGCCGCATCACCGATACATCGGCGATGCAACGGCGACGTCGCTTGTGTATCGGCGACGCCCGCGCGGAGAAAGTCGGGCTCCACATCGCGCCGCATCGGCGATGCATCGGCGATGCGGCGCGATCCTCCGACCCCATCTACTCGGACCCCATCTAGGAGGCCTAGACGAAAGCAGCCAGGGATGGGCCGAAACTCGGATGTCGTGGCACCTGGTTACTCTACGATCTCGAGAGTGTGCTAGTGGCTCCACTGATCGAATCCTCCCCCTTGCAAAAGGAAGCAGCCAGGGATGGGCCGAAGGGGAAGGATGCAAGGGTAACGTTGGAAAATGCAGTGGTTGGGCCTCCAGGCTCCTCGGCGCCACGGCGGGGCTCTCTCTATCGACTCGCGAGCGCGCGGTCGGGAGAAGCACGCCCCGGGGAGGCCTGAGGCGGCTGCTGGAGGAGGGGGAGAAAGGGGAGGGAGGAGGAGGACGGATGAGGCAGGAGGGAGGAGGACGGAGGAGGGAGGAGGAGGACGGAGGAGGGAGGAGGTAGACAGGATGCGAGGACGGAGGAGGGAGGAGCGGCGGAGGAGCGAGGGGGGAGGGGAGGGGGGCGGGGGAAGGAAAGGGGAGGGGCGGGACGGAGGAGGGAGGCGCTCAGAGGTTGCCCGCTGCGCTGCGCTCCTCCCAATCGGCCCGAAGGCCGTGCCAATCTAGAGCTCGGGGGAAAAGAAATCTTGGCCCGTGCCTGCGGCACCCGGCAATCTGTGCGATGGCCATACATGGATTGCTGCTCGGGAACTTTTCTTCCCGCCTGCTCCCTCCTGGCCCCCCTCCTCCTACACCTCCTCTCCTCCTCCTCCCTCCTCCTCTCCTCCTCCTCCTCTCCTCCTCCTCTCTCCTCCTCCTCATCCTCCCCTCCTCTCCTCCCCCCCCTCCTCCCCCTCCTCCTCCTCCTCCCCCAGTACACCCGCCAATCCTCACCCCTCCCCCTGCTCCTGCTCCGCTCCTGCCTGCCCGAGAGGTTGCCCGACGGCCCCAAAAAAAATCACAAGTTCCATGTGGCTTCGGGGATCACAACAGTAAACGGGACCACTAACGTCGGGGACACACGTTCTTGACGTGACTTTGCAATTGCATGTGTTGCGGTGCAATGCTACTGTTCTGCCGGGAGGGACCGCTCCCTAAGAACGGTCGCCGAGGTTCTCCCTCGAGGCCGTCAACAACGGCAACCGGTTCGACCCCCAGGAGGTTCTCAAGAAAGATTTCCAGACTATCTGGAGGCTTCCGAGGGCCTTTTGACAATGAGGAACCGGCAGGCCTGGGAGGACGTGGGTCGAGCGCTGCGCCAGCCCTCCTCGTCCTCCTTTCTCGTCCCCCCCCCCATCCCGAAGACACCAAGACCCCACCCCCCCCCAAACACAAAGAACTCAATCCTCGGTCCTCGACCTCGATGCTCCTCCGGGCGTCCCAGGTCCACGCCGCGGCCGATCGGTCGAGCAAGGAACATACTCAAATTACTCGAGGCTGGGGCGTGTTCCGGAGGAGAAGGAGGAGGAGGAGGAGGAGGAGGAGGAGGAGCAGGAGGAGAAGGCGGCAGAGCAGGAGGAGGAGGAGCAGGAGGAGGAGGAGGAGGAGGAGGTGGAGGAGGCGGAGGAGGAGGAGATGGAGAAGGAGCGCACGGCACGAGCAGAGGGAGGAGGGAGGTATACGGAGGATTATGGCGATGGAGGCGGAGGAGTGATGCCGGGGGTGGATGGACGGAGCGAGGAGGAGAGGGAGCGAGGAGGAGGAAGAATGAGAGGAAGAGGTGGAGGATGGCGGAGGAGGAGGAGATGAGGAGGACGGAGGAGGAGGAGGAGGAGGAGTAGTGGAGGAGGTGGAGGAGGGAGGAGGAGGAGGAGGAAAGAGGAGAGAGGAGGATGAGGAGGAGGAGGAGGAGGAGGAGGAGGAGGAGGGAGCGCAGGCACGACCACGGCGACGGGCAGGCGGGAGGCCAGGGCCGGCGGCACGAGGCAGGCGAGCGGGCAGGCGGGAAGGAGACGGAGGCACGACAGAGCCCAGAAGCGAATCGGCGCGAATAGGGGGCCACATGCGAACCCTACCCCTACCCCCCACGATTTCTGAGGGGGGGGGTTCACTCCGTTCGGGAGCTCCCGAGCGAAGTGAACCCCACCCTCCCCCTCAGAAATCGTGGGGGCTAGGGGTAGGGTTCGCATGTGGTCCCCTGAGCCAGGTCGGGAGGAGTCGAATCAGCACAGCAGTAGGGCCTCATTGAGAAATCGGAGTCCAAGATCAGAGTCCCAAATCGAGTCGAATCGGAATCGGAGGAGCTCGGAACCGAATCGCATCGAACCGGAGGAATCGGCATGAGCCCTGCAGAGGGGCGACAGCGAACGGGGAACGAGGGAGGAGAAGGCGAGGGAGAGGAGGGACGGAGGACCAGACCTCGGGGCGACCACGGCGGTGGGCGCCGACGTCGGCGGTACGAGCCGGTCGCCGCCGCCGCCGCCGCCGTCGTCAAAGGGGGCGGGTCGGACTCGGCCCGAGGCTCTGGCGCCCCCCCGTTCTCGAGACGCTCCGACGCGCGCCACGGTCGCGGGCCTCCGCCCGCGGAAGGGCTCTCTCTGCACCGAGTCGGACCTGGGCCAGAAGAGCATCCCTCAAGAGCATGAGACCCTCCGCTGGCCAAAACACGTAGAACATCCGAGGGTAGCATCCCAAGGATGCACAAGAACAGCCAGCAAACACTAATTAAGAACACTGGCGCACCCTCCCCAGAGCCGACCTCGACCTTGTACCTCGGGCCGACTGTACGCGATCCCTGAAGTCCCGACTCTTCTCCCGGGACCGACGTTTCATCCTGAGTCGCTTCTTGACGGCCCCGCACCCCGGTGCGGGCACCCCGAGACCGAAACCAGGGAAAATCCTCTGGACTGCTTCCTCTCAGGAGGGGAAGGAACACACAGACACAATTAATCGGCGATTCCCCCGAAAATATGGGAAAATATGGGAAGAGGGGGGGGAAGACAGAACCCCAGAAAATAAGGGAAAATATGGGGAATCTTTCTATCTGTGTGTATTTCTTTGTGTGCCCCAGGGCCCCTTCATCCTCGTGGGCGCGAGCTGTGAGCATGCCTGGGCCAAGGAGGGCGCCCGCCCCGATCAGACCTCGGATCTCCCGTGCCTCGGGCCGACCTGTGCACACTGCACACCAGCTCTCAGTGGGCCCTGGAAACTCCAAGGGGAGGAGGAGGAGGAGGAGGAGGAGGAGGAGGAGAAGGAGGAGGAGGAGGAGGAGGAGGAGGAGGAGGAGGAGGAGGAGGAGGAGGAGGAGGGAGGGTAGGGGGGAGGAGGAGGAGGAGGAGGAGGAGGCAGGAGGAGGGAAGGGACGGCGCCAGGAACCAGCCCGGAGGCGCGGTCAGCGCGCATGGCTTAGGGGCAGGCGTAGCCAGGTAGCGCGTTATGGTACATTTCTTGAGCGACGCGCGGAGCGCGACCGACCCCACGACGGGCGACGAGCGGCGCAGCTGGGAGTCGTATGGTTTCAGAAAAGTTATGGGTTCACGCCTATCCGCACGCGAGGGGGGGCAGGAGAGGAGGGAGAGGAGTGGGGGACCCGCGAGAGGAAGGAGGAAGGAGGAACAAAAGAAGAAAACGGGAGGGAAAGGGGAGGAGGAGGAGGAGGAGGGCCGGCGTGGGCCGAAACGACAGGGCCGCTTTGTTACCGGCTCCGTCTTGCCGTTTTTTTTTGCCGGTTCCGTTTTGCCGTTTTTTTACCGGTTCCGTCGCCGTTTCTTGACCGGCTCCGGCTCCAGCTCCGATCCTGGAGCCGTTTTTGTTGCCGCTTCCGGTCGCCGTGTTTTTTTGCCGTTTCCATTTTCAACGGGCATTTTTGGAGGACACGGTGCAAAAAAACGGCCCTGCCGCTTCCGGGGCCCACAAGGCACCAGCTGCCGTCAGAGCAAGGCCGCGAGAGCGCGGGGGGGGGGAGCGCGCGAGGCAAGGCCCTGCGGCGAAGGCCCTGGGCCTCCGGCACCGAGGAGCGCGCCACGGCGTGGACGAGGGCCCCCCAACGCGCAGGGCGAAGGGCGCCGGGGCTGTCCTTTGTGACCCTCGCCGCCAGCCCTGGCGAGGCCCTGAACGAAGAGCGTCCCAGCCTGGAGGGTCCCCACACGCAGGGCGAAGGGCTCCAGGGCTGTCCTCGTGACCCTCGCGCCAGACCTGGAGAGATGCCCTCAACGGAGAGCACTCCACAGCGGGGAGGGCTCAAGAACGAAGATCGAGGAACGCCAGGAGGGCCCCAACGCGAAGGGCGGAAAGCGCCAGGGCTGTCCTTTTGACCCTCGCGCCAGCCGTGGAAAGATGCCCCAAACGAAGAGAACTCCAGCGTGGAGGACCCCGAAGCGAAGGGCGAAGAGCGCCAGGTTTGTCCTTTTGACCCTCGCGCCAGCCCTGGAGAGATGCCATAGACGAAGAGCACTCCAGCGTGGAGAGCCCCGAAGCGAAGATCGAAGAGCGCCAGGGCTGTTCCTGGCCCTCCCGCCAGCTGCACCAGGCGAGGGGGTGAGAGCTTGAAAGCGAGTCCCAGGGCGGCCCACGGTCTCATCCTCACCGTCTCATCAGATTCCTCCTCCCGCCCTCTTCGCATCACCTCTGCGATGTCAGACTCAGATACATAGCGTGTTGTCGGTTAATTATCAGTAGCAGCGCTTCTGATTAGCTATTTGCGTCCTCCTCATCCTCCTCCTCGTCCTCCTCCTGCTTCTCGTCCTCCTCCGCCAACCATCATCCTTCTAAAATGCTCCCCCTCGTCGCAACATCAGACGTGTCGAAAGGGGGTGCGGGCAGACAATCCTCATCCTCATCCACCTCCCAGTCCACGTACGTATACGTATACATCATTTCAGCGTCGTCCTCATCCTCCTCCTCCGCCTCCTCCTCCTGATCCTCGTCCTCGTCCAACTCCACCTCCTCCTCATCCTCCTCATCACCGCCACCATCACTATCTCCCTCACCATCACCATCATCATCATCATCATCATCATCATCATCCTCATCATCTTGCTCATCACCATCACCATCATCACATCATCATCAGCAGCAGCATCATCATCAGCAGCATCAGCATCATCATTGTCATCATTACCATGGCCATCCTGGTCATCGTCGTCATCATCATCAGCATCAGCATCATCAGCATCATCAACAGCATCTCCATAATCGTCATCGGCATCATCGTTGTCATCATCTTCACCATCATCATCATTGGCCTCATCCACAGCAGCATCATCAGCATCACAATCATCGTCACCACTATCATCATCAGCATCAGCATCAGCATCCTCATCAGCAGCATCACCCTCGTCGTCATCCGAATCATCTCCATGATCACCATCACCACCATCGCCAGCATCACCATCATACTATGTCTCGGTGTCATCATCGCCAACACCATCAACCTAAGCATACCAATCAGAATCGAAGGCATTACCACAGTCAGCAGAATCATCATCATCATCGTCGTCAGCATCATCGTCATCATCATCATCACCACCATCATCAGCAGCAAGATGTCATCATCATCCCAATCCTCATCAGCATCATCACGGTTACCATCATCACCATCATCATCATCGTCATCACCATTATCATCAACATCCTCGGCATAATCATCGCCCTCATCTTGATCATCATCATCATCATCATCATCATCATCATCATCATCATCATCATCATCATCATCATCATCATCATATCATCATCATCATCATCATCATCATCGGCGACGTCGACGTTATCGTGATGACCATCGTCGTCGCCGCCACCATAGTAATAACCAGCAGCACAAACCTCACCATCACCATATCATCAGCAGCAGCGACCGCATCATAGTCATCATCGCCACCACCACCACCACCATCATCATCAGCATCAGCATCGTCATTGTCATTCTCATCATCAGCATCAGCAGCAGCATCGTCATCAGCATCAGCATCATTCTCAGCATCCAATTCGTCATCATCATCATCACCATTATTATCATCGTGATTACGATCGCAAACGTCATCGCCATCGTCCTCGTCGTCATCGTCAGCAGCATCGTCGTCATACCGTCAGCATCGTCGTCATCAGTAGCAGCAGAAGCATCATAGTACTCATCCTCGTCTTAACTATCGTGTGCACTATCGCCTGTGTCACCGTTACCGTCATCATAAACGCAACCAACATCATCATAACGTCATAAGCATTACCATGATCATCATCGTTATCAGCAACATCACCGTCATCAGCATCATCAGCACCCGCATCATCGGAACGTGCATCATGATTATCGTCAGCCTCACCAACAGCATCGTCATCGTTATCATGGTCAGTACCATCACCCCCGTCATCATCATCATCAGCATCATCAGCATCATCACCACCATCAGCATCATCATCATGATCGTCAGCATCGTCAGTAACTTCAGCATCACCCGCATCATCACCAGCATCGCCATCATCAACAGCAGCATCAGCATCAGCATCACCAGCAGCATCATCAGCAGCGCCATCATCATCACCATCACCATCACCATCAGCATCAGCATCCTCATCATCATCAGCATCATCATCATCATCATCATCATCATCATCATCATCATCATCATCGTCATCATCAACATCATTACCATTGTTCCCACGTCGTCCTCCATAATCCATCCTTCCCCGTCGGGGCGGCGTGTCTGCCTCACCATCATCCGCCGGTTGTCGTAGACGTCCGACTCCGCCTTCTTCAGCGCCTACCGACGGCAGGGGAGGGCGGGCCTCAGCGGCGCGGGGGAGCAGGAGGGGGTGGGAGCTGAGCGGGAGGAGCAGGAGGAGGCAGAGGACGGTGACGAGGAGCAGATTCCCAAGCAGAGGGAAGAGGAGGATGAGCGATGGCAAGGGGAAGAGCAGGACGAGCAGGAGTGAGGAGAAGGGGCTCTGTGCTGGCGGGGCCAGGGGCGCAGAGTGACTGGCGGCCAACGGCTGCGCGCCGAGGAGCGCGATCGAGGGACGACGGGCACCTCCCAGGAGGGGGGAGGGGGGAGCCAACAGGGGGGCCCAGTGCCTCCCCCAGGAGCACACGAGCCCAAAGCACGGGAGCGGCCCCGGGACCAGGCCACCGCCTCTAGGCCTCATCTAGGGGGCCACATGCGAACCCTGCCCCTACCCCCCTCGATTTCTGAGGGGCAGGGTGGGGTTCACCTCGTTCGGGAGCTCCCGAGCGAAGTGAACCCCCCCCCTCCCCCTCAGAAATCGTGGGGGGTAGGGGTAAGGGTTCGCATGTGGCCCCCTATCATTGAAGGGGCCCTGGGACACACAAATAAATACACACAAATAAAAATATGTCCCATATTTTCCTATATTTTCTGGGTTTCTGTCTTCCCCCCCACTTCCCATATTTTCCTATATTTTCCTGGGAATCGACGATTAATTGTGTCTGTGTGTTTTTCCCCCTCCTGAATCATCCTCATCCTCCGACACGGGCAGGACCTCCAGGTCCTGAACAATGTGGTGGCCGAGGGCGAAGGAGCCAAAGAGGGGCACAGTCGAGGCGTTGACCTAAGGAACCCAAAATAGGGAACGGGGCCTCATGTCTCCATAAGCCAAAAACTTTGACTTCCCCTCGAAAACCCAAGGAAAACCTCAGGCAAGCTGCAAAACCATGAAGGAACACGGAGCCCCTCCCCAACGAGAAGGGTTCCTTCTTCAGCGCCCTGACTGTAGGTCCCAGGCCGCTTCCCGCACCCAGAAGCTCGGCTCCACTGCGCGGGCGACGGCCACGCCACAGCTCACGCCGGCGGCCCCCGGCGGCCACAGACCCGCGCGGGCAGGTCCCGTGGCAGGCGCGACCGAGCTCCCGGGCGTCGTGTTCGCACTGTCGGCGCCGCAGGCACTGCAGGACACAGAGGCGCCAGCCGTCCAGGCCCGGTGGCCAGTGCCTGGCTTACACGGGCTAGCTTTCATAGGGGAACGAAAAGTGGCATACACATAAAAACTCGGAGGTCCGCGCGGATGTCTCGGATCGGAGCTGGGCCCCCCTCCCTGGCGCGCGGAGCGCGCCCGGGGCGGCGCAGGAGGCGCCGCTTGGGGGGCCCCAGCGCCGATCCGAGAAATCCGCGCGGACCTCCGAGTTGTTATGTTTATGTCACTTTTTGTTCCCCTGGCCTGAGGCCTGGACGGTGCCGCCAGGCCCCAAAGGCCACCCGAAGCCACCCGCGGCCACCCCGTGGGAGAAACCCGACGGGGCCCGTGGGCGCCCTCGGGGGGGGCGCAGAGCAGGAGAGCCGAGGGGGCGACTCGCCGCCCCCTCCGAAAGAAGTCCCTACCTTTACGTCGGGCGTGTCCCCCTACAGGGGGATCTTCTACGAAAAATTGATAGAAAAAATATCCCAAGAAGGTCAAAAAATATTCAGAAAATCGCCCCCAGACTATTTTTAGATTCTTTTGTTGGCTATTTTTGGGGTATTCCTCATTTTTCGTCGAAAATCCCCCTGTAGGGGGACAGGCCCGACTTAAGCCTACCTCTCGGAGGGTGGCCGACGACAAGCTGGGCCCGGCAGCTCCCGTCGTCCTGGCCAGGAACTTGCCAACATTGGGGGGAACGAGCAATGGCATAGACATAAAAACTCTGAGGTCCGCGCGGATTTCTCGGAGCGGCGCTGGACCCCCCAAGTGGAGCCTCCGGCGACGTCCCTGGCGCGCTGCGCGCCAGGGAGGGGGGTCCAGCACCGATCCGAGAAATCCGCGCGGACCTCCGAGTTTTTATGTTCATGTCATTGTCCGTCCCCTACACATAATGGACCAACTGGTGAGACTTGACCACACGCTCCTGGGCTAATTACCATGTCAACAGGTTGCATCTGGGCGCCACGGCGCGCCGACTCATCAGCTGCGAAGCAGAGGAGAGGGAAACTGGCAGGGGGAATGGGAAGGGGAGGGACGGGAGAGGGCAAGGGAGGGGATTGAATGAGAGGGGAGAAGGGGGCGAGAGCAGAACAGAGTGGTGGGGAGTCGGGGGGGGGGAGGCGGAGGGGGCAGCAGGGGAGGGAGCACGCGCAGTCCTGCTTATCACCAAGTATACTCGCATACCCACACGCACATCCGCCACCGTGCCCCTCGGCACGGAGCAGGCGTGTTCTCCGGTCCTGCCCTCACTCCTCAGGAGCCTTCAAGTGGCCCCGATCCCACATCCCGAGGTCTGCCGGGGCTTCCAGCGTGGCCCCATGGGCGCCCCCGCACCTTGTCGCGCCACTTCTTCGGGCCCGAGAGGGCCCCAAGACGGGCCAGAAGGGACCCAAGGGGCCCCCCCCAGACGGTCCAGCGGGGCCCCGAGTCACCGAACGACCGCTCCGAGACACTCCAACTGGCCTCCAAGAAGCCTCCCTAGAGAGCTCCAAGAGGCAGGCCGAACTCATTGATGTCCCGTTGGTTTTTGAAGGTGTGTGGCGTTCTCACCGTTTCGGCTTCCCGACGCTCCCAGACGGCCCAAGAGGCCCCCAAGACCACCCCAAGACGGCCCAAGAGGCATCCAAAAGGGCCCCAAAACGGCCCAAGATGACGCCAAGACGGCCCAAGAGGCGCCCAAACAGCCCAAGAGGGCCGCAAGATAACCCCGTAACCCCTAACAAAAGGGGTCCAAGAGAACACGAACCGAAAATCCGAGCCTTCCGCCCCAGGAGGCCACGCAACCGCGTGGTGACCCCGAACCCCCGCTCACTACCACGCGGTGCGGTCACCACATCGTTTGGGGGTCCCCGATTCGAGCCCGCGCACCAGAGGTCACGCATTCAAAGGGTCACTCTGAAGTGTAGCTGGCCCCCGCCCAGCGCGACCGCCTGCTCGCTGCCAGAGTACTTCGGGTCGTTCAGCCGCTGCTTCTCCCGGATGCGCGAGACCTCGCCGGGCAGGGGAGGTGTCCCCCTCGACCCTTTCGCCTACCTCGACCCTCTCTCTAGTCCTACCTCGAGCCTCCCGCGTGATTACCTCGACCCTCCATGCCCTACGTCCAGTCCCCATCCGCCCCCTCGAGCCTCTCACATGCCTCTGCCCTCCCCCGAGCCTCGCGCACGCACAGCGAGAAGTTCAGCACGTGGGACAGCGTGATGAACCTGGGCACCCGAGCCGCACCGTGCTGCATGAAGAAAAGAGGCCCGCCGCGCGCGCGCGCGCAAGGTGGCAGGGGAAGGGGGCCGGCCTGCCGAGAAGGCGGGGAGACATCCTAGAAGAGCTCTGCCCCCTCCGGAAGGCCTCCGGGAAGGTGTTTCTCCCCAGGCCCCCGACGTCGTGGATCCTGCTCATGACGTGGGCCCCCAGAATGACTCCACCCATTCCCCGAGGCCGAAGACGTCAAACCAAAACCTTCCGTCGTGATTTCTGTCACGGCGCGAGGGGTTCCGGGTTGGAGGGCAGGGAGGGCTCCCGCGAGGCGGGCGGCCCCCTCCCAAACGCCGAGGGCGAGCTGTGCGCCCGCTGAAGACCTCGTCTGCTCAAGCCCACAGCGATGCTTGAGCAGGGACCGACCGTCCCGGCATTCCTTTAGTCCTACCACGAAGTGTTCTTAGAACCCAAAAATGTCCGAAGAACCAAAACAATGTTCTTAGAACATAAACCCGATGTGTTAAAACAAGACCGTTCCAGCCAGAAATGTTCTAAGAACATCTCGAGGAATCCACAAAAGGTTCTTAGAACATTGTTTGGTAGGGCTATAGGCGAGCGAGGACGCTTCGCCACTGCTTGAGATGCAGCCCCCGACCCTCTGGGCCTCCGGCGACTCGATCTCATCGGGCCGCCGGCCGCGCGGACTCCCCTTCTGAGCCCGCTCGTCATCCGAGCGCATTCGGCCGCCGAACGGGCTCAAGGTCGGAGACATTCGGCGGCCGAACGGGCTCCCTTCCCACGACCCTGTTGGAACCGAGCCCGTTCGGCTGCCAAATCGGCGGCCGAACTGGCTCAGGCGCCGAGCGGGCTCAGGAGGGAACCCCGGGGGCCCCATGGGCGGGAGCAAAGCACATCGGCACCACCACATCCTCCTCGTCATCCTCTTCCTCCTCCACCACCACCACCAGCGCGAGGAGCCAGGGAGGATCCTCCTGGTGGTGTGCCCCCCCCCCTTGATCGAGACATCCCCCATCGACAGCCTGAGGAAGCATCCACCCCTCGCTGGAGGCGGCACCCCTGGTGGTGGTGGTGGTGGTGGTGGTGGTGCTGCTGCTGCTGCTGCTGCTGGTGGTGGTGGTGGTGGTGGTGCTGGTGGTGGTGGTGCTGGTGGTGGTGGGTGGGTGGTGTCGCTGTTCTGTCCTCCGACTGGGCTCCCCTCCCTGCTGGCGGCGCGCACAGGGGGCAGGGGAGGGGAAGGCGTCTTGGGGACCTGTTCTTAGAAGGCGCCGCCCTGTACACGAGAGCAGTTTAATACACCTCGGATGTTTTAAACTATGGGATGTTTAAATATTTACATGATTAAGGCATGAATTCATGTATTGCATGAACTCAATTGCTGTTTTTTGTGTACTAATCCCTGCATTTAAAAATCATGATCCGCACGCGGAGCATGTACCAAACACGGACTGTATGTGTATATATTCATATATATAATAAGAGTATATAAGAGAGAGAGGGTGTGGCCACGCCCCTTCTACGAATAGGGTGCTTCTGAACCGCCTTCCGCCCTCCGTCGGGCGGCGCCAGGCCCCGCAAAACGGCCCGCCCCCGCGCAGAGAGCCACGGGAACAGAACTCTGGCGCTGCTCCTCGAGCCGCCAGAGGACTGGGCTCCTCCTCCTCCTCCGCCCCAACCCCCTCCTCCTCCTCCTCCTCCTCCTCTCCTCCTCCTCCTCCTCCCCTCCTCCTCCTCTCCATCCTCCCCCTCCTCCTCCTCCTCACCTCCTCCTCCTCCTCCTCCTCCTCCTCCTCCTCCTCCTCCTCCTCCTGCGCTCATTCTCATCATCATCATCATCTCATCATCATCATCATCATCATCATCATCATCATCATCATCATCATCATCATCATCATCATCATCTCATCAATCATCACATAATCGCATCAGCATCAGCATACAGCATCATCATCATCCTCATCATCAGAATCATCATCATCATCATCATCAGCATCATCATCATCATCATCATCACCATCATCATTATCACATCATCATCTCAACCATCATCATCATCATCCATCATCATCATCATCATCACAGCTCAGCATCATCATCATCATCATCAGCATCATCATCATCATCATCATCATCAGCATCATCATCATCATCATCATTATTCATTCCTGCTCATCCTCCTCATCATTCTTCAGTCCTCCTCCTCCTCCTCCTCCTCCCCCTCCTCCTCCTCCTCCTCCTCCTCCTCCTCCTCCTCCTCCTCCTCCTCCTCATTCCTCCCCCTCCTCATCCTCCTCATCATTCCTCCTCCTCCTCCTCCTCCCCGTCCTCCTCCTCCTCCTCGTCCTCCTCATCCCCCTCATCCTCCTCATTATTCATTCATCATTCTCCTCCTCCCTCTCCCTCCTCCTCCTCCTCCCCTTTTCCTCCTCCTCCTCCTCCTCCTCCTCCTCCTCCTCCCTCCTCATCCTCCTCTCCTCCTCCTCCTACTCCCCCTCCTCCTCCTCCTCCTCCTCCTCCTACTCCTCCTCCCTCCTCCTCCTCCAAATACTCCTCCTCTCCTCCTCCTCCTCCTCCTCCTCCTCCTCCTCTCCTCCTCCTCCTCCTCCTCCTCCCCATCCTCATCCTCTTCCTCCTCCTCCCCCTCACCCTTACCCTCCACCTGACCCTCCAGCTCAATCCTCAAGACTGGCCCCCAGACTGGCCCCTCGCGCTCTCATCTGGTCGCCCCTTGTCTGAATGAACACCTCTTATGAAGACGGAACTTGGAGGAAGGGTTGATTGCAAAATCATTGATGAGTCTTTGGCTTACACTGGTCCTCCTTCTCCTGTTTACGTCGGGCAAACAGAATGGCAAAGCTTGTTGCGTTCAAGTCCTTCTCCTCCTCCTCCTCCTTCTCCTCCTCCTCCTTCCTCCTCCTCCTCCTGATTCATCCTCCTCCTTCTCGTCCTCCTCCTCCTCCTCCTTCTCATCCTCCTCCTCCTCCTCCTCCTCCTCCTCCCCCTCACCCTGAACCTCCACCTCCTCCCCCTCATCCTTCTCCTCCACCTGACCCTCCAGCTCAACCCTCAAGACTGGCCCCCAGACTGGCCCCTCGCGCTCTCATCTGGTCGCCCCTTTTCCTTATACAAACACCTCTTTATGAAGACGGAACTTGGAGGAAGGATCGATTGCAAAAATCATTGATGAGTCGTTGGCTTACACTGGTCCTTCTTCTCCTGTTTTACGTTGGGCAAAGAGAATGGCAAAACTTGTTGCGTTCAAAACCTTCTCCTCCTCCTCCTTCTCCTCCTCCTCCTCCTCGTGCTTCCATGCACCGCCAGCCCAGGGTGCGCTGCACATCGGAGCTCGAGGCGGCCATTTGGTGGAGGCATCGCACCGCGGTAACTGGTGCACGAGCTGCTTTGAAGACAAGCGTGCTCTGGTCGCATGCTCCAAATCTGCCCGGCGCGACCTGAAGGACTGGGCGCGCGTCTTCATCCTCATCCCTCCAGCCGACGCCGAAACCGCAGAGCGAGGGCGTGGCCATACTATGAAGCTTTCTGGGTGCCTCCTTGGCGGAGAGAGGCGTCGGGTAGGCGAGAAGGAGAGCGGTTTGAGGAGATCCAGCGCCTCAGGTTGCGGCGGTGCCACTGGATGGCCGAGTACTTCTCGAACTTGAGAATGCCGACCTGACCGCGGGGCCGTCGGCACGGGCGCATCGCATCCACAAAACGCGTATTGCGCTGCGCTGCACGACCAACGAATGCTGCTTCACCAAGCGTCCTCTAGCCTAGCAGAACGCACAGCTGAGTGAGGGCGCAGCAACACTGTGGGAAAAAACACACACAAAAAACACACACACATATACTGTGTGTGTGTTTTTCCCACAGTGTGTGTGTGTTTGTGTGTGTGTGTGTTTTTCCACAGTGAGTTTTTTTTGACACAGCAGTATGCCTGGCGAAGCCCCCTCACATCCTCACGACTCGGCCTCCCCGAGGCCGCGGCCGTCCGTTGCGCTTGCCGGCTCCTAGCATGTTGTTTCTATTCCTTGGGATAGCACGCGTGAGGGGAGCGGGGGCGGGGGGAGGGATACCGCAACGCACCCCTCCATGGCGCCTGGTGCGTCGCCCCCGGGCACGCCGGGTGCGGGTTATCCGTCCCTGTGAGCACACGGAACGCTATGGGGGGTGCACGGCCTGCTGCGTGCGCAACAACCCATGCTCACACCAGTGCCTATGTGCACCACGCTGCCAATGCGAACCTCAATGCCTGTGTACGCAGCGGCGCTTGTGTACTCAGCAGCTGCTGCGGCGGCTGCTGCGGCAACATGATCTGTGTGCCCAGCACCGGAGTACACCACACAGCATGTATACACAAGGCCTGCGCACATTAACAATGCCACGATGCAAGTGTACACCACAGTGCTCGTGTACAGCACCACGCCTGTGTACACCACAGCGCCCGGATACACCACGATGACTGTGTACGCCAGGGTAGCCGTGCGCATCACAACGCATGTGTAAACCACAACGCCTACGTACACCACAACGCTTGTGTGCACCACAGATGCTGCTTCAACATCATCTGTGTGCACCACGGCGTACATACACCACGAAGCCTGTGTACACCTCCAGGGACTCGACGTGGCCCACATCCAAAATATCGCAGGGGGCACCGTATTAAATTGGTTATGTTAGTTATGTGCGACACGTTTCGTTCTTGCCCGGGTATGGTCACCCCAAATGGTGGGTCCACAGCCTATGCTCATCGCATACCAACAGCCTGTCCATACCGGCTTGTGATAGACTCCCTTGTCCCTCCTCCCCCCTCCTCCTCTTCCTCCTCCTCCTCCTCCCCCTCCTCCTTCCCCTCCTCGTCCTCCTCCTCCTCGTCCTCTTTGTCCTTCGTGGGCAAGAGAAGTGCCTGCGAATGCCGCGGTGCGCCTGTGCAACGCAGTCAAGCCGCTTGCGCACACCACAAGGCGAGGGAAGCTGGACCGTGCCAGTACCACGACCGCCTGCGATTGCCATGACAGCATGCCGGACCCAGCCAGCGCCACAACACCCTGCGATCGCAGCAATGCCTGCGAGCGCCGGCAGTGCGCCTGCGAGCACAGCAATATGTTGGTGAACACCGCAGCGTGCCTGCGGGGACACAATACGCATGTGAGCGCCAACGGCGCGCGAGCACCACGGCATGCAAAGTACGCGTGGCCACCGCGCTGGCCTGCGAACGCCACCACACGCATGTGAGCGTTGGGGGGGGGGACGCACACCAGGTCCCCCATAAGAACAATAACAGTAAGAGTAGCAACATTGATACGAATACTAACAATGATAATGCGGGCAAGACCCTCAGTAACAATCAAAATAATGCGTGAAATACTAATGCTAAAAATAAACATAACTAATGATGGAAATAATGCTAAACAACAGATAACAACAGTAGTAACCAGCATGGTAATGATCATGGTCCTAAGAAACATGATAACAGTAGCAATCGAAATAATTATAAGAGTAACAATAATAATAATGATGCTTTGTCGTATCATAATCACTGTACGAGCACGGACACGCGGACGACCACAGAAATTGGCGACGGCAGAAGACGGCATCAGTCGGGCGACGTCGGCTGGCCACCACACCGATCCTGGCCCGGCCCATCCTATCATGGGCCCAGTATCGGACAGGCCATGGCGGGGACAGTTGGGGACAAGAGCGGCCGAGCGGCGTGAAGCAGTTTTGATCCCAAACGAATGAGGAGCCCCTCAATGACAGACAGCACTACTCGGAGGAAGAACTGTTTCTCCTTATCCCTCCTCCTCCTCCTCCTCCCTCGTTCCTGCAGTGGGCTTCTCGAGCGCTCCCTGCAAAAACGCGTTTTGTCTCGGGCATTGAGAAGTCCCCCAGGATTTTCGGTAACGTTCCCATGGTCTTGGACATGTTGGGAGGTTTCTTGGTGTACGGGTTTAGAAAGCTTCCGAAGGCTTTCGTTCGGCTTGGGATAATTTCTGGAAGCGTCTCCATATCTGCGTCATGTTCGTAATGTTCGTTGTTGTATGTTCGTCGTTCTCTAAAAATATCCCTCAACATTCCGCACATGTCGTCGTAATGTTGTAATATTCGCCGTCGATGTCGTCGTCGTCGTCTGTTCGCTGGTGCTCTAAAAGGTTCCCACGAGGTAGTATTCGTCGTCGTCTGTTCGCCGTGGTCTGCTCGTCACATGTTCCGCAAAAACCTCGAACATTCCGCAATCTTCGTCGTGCTCGGAAAAGTTCCCAGACGCACAGGAGGAGGCGGGCGAGGGGTCACCACGCCGCCGCCCCCTGACACACACACACACACACACACACATATATATATATATATTTTTTGCAAAGTCCGCGGGCGCAAACGAGCCGAAGCAGGCGCAGGCGCCGGTCGGCGCTGGGAGCGAATTGGGCACGAAGGAAACAGAGGCCTCCAAGATGGGATCCGAGCAGGTAGGGTGAGAGGATCACTGAAGGAGCCCTGGGACACACAAATAAATACACACTAATCAAAATATTCCCCATATTTTCCCATATTTTCTGTGCTTCTGTCTTCCCCCCCCCACTTCGCATATTTTCCCATCTTTTCTTAGGAATCGACGATTAATTGTGTCTGTGTTTTTTCCCCTCCTCAATCACGCCGTATGGCTTCACATCGAGCCGCATCGCCGATGCACCGGCGGTGCGACGCGACCCTCCGGCCCCATCCGCTGGGGCCCCCTCTTGGAGGCTTATTAAAGGAAAGCGGGGAGACGGCAGACGGGGAGGGGCCGGGGGCCGCTCGGAACTGGAAGTACTTCGCGGGCGTGCCGCAGTTTACCAGCCTGGAACATATCCCTATCCCTGTGCTGGGCATCTCCTCATAACGATGCCAATCTCAGGGATTCCCTTACTTTTTTTGAAGGCGCATCCCTGAGATTGTCATCGCTTCTTGGCGCGTCAATCTTAGGGATGCGGATAAGTTCGAGGCTGGTAAGCACTGATGCGCGAGCGCGAGATCGCGCGGCGGCGTGGGAAGCAGCGGGTCAGGTCGGAGACCCCGGACTGTGAGGTGGGAGGCCTTGAATGAAGGGGCCCTGGGACACACAAATAATTAGACACAAATAAAAAGATTCCACATACTTTCCCATATTTTCTGGATTTTTGTCTTCCTCCCCCCTTCCCATATTTTCCCATATTTTCTGGGGAATCGACGATTAATTGTGTCTGTGTATTTTTCCCCTCCTGATTGAAAAGGTACCCGGCGAGCATGGCGTAGCCGAAAGCGCAGCGGCGCGGGGGCTACTTGACCTGAAACACGAGGGACAGACCGCCAGGGCAGCCGACCGCCTGAGCGTCGTCCAGGGCGGCGTGTTGGCGCCTGCTGGTGTTCAGGGCAGCGGGGCTGGGTGCTTGGTGGGCCCAGAGCTCTTCGTCCGGTGCCTGGGTGGTGGCGGCCTCTGGGCTGGTCCTCACCGGGCTGGGGCCCCACCGCGCTCCAGCCATCCTGATGTTGAGGGTCCAGATCAGGCGTCTCCGCTCTGGTGGGGCTGTCGGGCGTAATGCGGGATGACGATTATCAAAAACATTTGGGGAGAACGATTTAAAACATAGCTTTCTGCGATTTCTGCACCATTTTCTGACTGGAGGAGAACGATGAAAAAATAAATTGTTCCAGCCCGCGGCCGGTTTTTTCTAATCGTCATCCCGGGCGCCGCCGCGTGAACACGACCCCCGGTCATCTATGAATCGCCATCCTCCATTGCTGGGAACTTCGGGGCCGTGCCCGCCGAAGGTCACTTTGCCTGGCCGCGCGCCCTTCGGCAGAGGCCTCGAGATCGCCGGCCGGCCGAGGGGTGCCAACGGGGGGCTCGTCGTGCGCCGGGCCCTCGCTCTGCCGCAGTGGCGCCCCGCGGTCGACCGCCGGCGCTCCGACGGAGCCCGCCCCGCAGCCTCGGCGTCGGCGGCGGGGAGGTTCGGCGGAGTGGGGGAGGAGGAGGAGGAGGAGGAGGAGGAGGAGGAGGAGGAGGAGGAGGAGGAGGAAGAGGAGGAAGAGGAGGAGGAGGAGGAGGAGGAGGGGGAAGGAGGAGGATCCGTTGGACAAGGAAAGTCCAGGGTCTGGAAATTGGTTGAATTCCCACCGCAGAATGACTCGGGAGTGGCCAAAGAGGGGGGTGTCCAAGAGGGGGGGGGTGCAAATCATGACCGGCGGCATGTGCGCGGCCCAGCGGGGGGGCCAGGGACGTGATGAGATAAGAAGGGGCGCCATGAAGTCTGGGGGAAAATCATGGCCCCCGCCATGACATCCACCCCCCCCCTAGTCATCACCCCCCTCTTTTCCGCCCCCGACTTCTGGGCCGCCAGGGCGCCCCCCCGGGGAGAATCGCTCTCGCAGCCCGGAGCCTCGCCTCGCAGCGGGGGTTGGCGGCGGTGGGACCGGACGCTCTCCCGACCCGCTCGCGCCCGAGGATGGCCACAGGGGCGCCTCTTGGCCTTTGGCTGCCCAGGCCAGACCCGTGTCCCCTGGCCGAAAGTCTGCGAGAGAGCCGCCAGCAGCACCAGTGGCCACTTGCCACTGGAACCAGCACCCAGCACACAGCACACAGAACTACTCCCTCGGCAGGCTCGTGTCGTGGCGACCCCGGCGTTGGTTTCTGACACCGCGTGGTCGTTCAGCCTTTGGCGATCGGAGGCCATTCGATCCCGAGATCATTCCAGATTGGCTTATTCTGAACCACTCGCCGCCAGCGCCGCTGCCAGGAAGCAGGGTGGTGCTGGCCCGCGTCTCGCACACTTCACGCTGCCAGAGTTGCCGGCAGGGAGCTCACTGCAGTGTGCTGGCTCGCTGGCTCGCTTCTGGAGCACTTCGCGCAGCTAGCGTTGCTGCCAGCATAGCTGCCAGAGACCTCAGCTCGAGCGAGCACTCGCGCTTCCACTGGGCGTCGCGTTACCAACGATGTTGTCAGCATCGTCGTCGGCAAGAGTCTCGCTCTGAGCGTGCTGGCTCGCTGCCAGTTCGCTTCGCGTCGCCAGCGTTGGAGCCAATTCCGTGGCGTTGCTGAAGTAAACTCGCTCTGAGCACGCCTGCTCATGTCTGGCGCACATCGCGTTGCCAACGGTGTCGACGGAGAGCTCACTCCGAACGTGCCAGGAGCGACACCACCCCACCTACGGCCCCACGGAGCTTAGCGTCTAGCAGGGAATCTGGCGTGGGCTTTCGCGTAATACACGCTACGGCGCCCGATGGGCCGTAGCGCACCGTGGAGGGCCAAAGGTGGGGTGGTGTCGTTGGCCGTTGTAGAAGACACAAAAAAACGCCAAAAGTTTACGTTCATGGCGTGTTTTCTTCTTCGATGTTGGTCGGATTCCTCCTCCTCCTCCTCCTCCTTCTTCTTCTCTTCCTCCTCCTCCTCCTCCTCCTCCTCCTCCTCCTCCTCCAGTCGAAAGCTCCCAACCTGCGCACTCTTGCTTGCCTCGTGTGGGACCGAGGTCCCACGTTCGTCCTGCGGCTGAAGCTTGACCGCGATAGGCTTGATCGAACCGAATATGTCTCCTATGAAGGGGCCCTGGGACACACAGATAAACAGACACAATCACAGGAGTCCCCATAATTTCTCAGGTGTTCTGGATTCTGTCTTCCCCCCACTGCCGATATTGTCCATATCTTCTGGGGGATCGACGATGAATTGTGTCTGCGTGGCTTTTCTCCCTCCCGATACTCAGCGGCTACCTTCCGGGACCCTCGCCCGACCAAGGAGGGCCGCTCGCTGCGCCAGGATACCCAGTGGGGGCGCGACTGGGCGGCCAGGAAGTCTCAAGAGCTCGGGCGGCCCAAGAGAGGGTCCAGCTGAAAGGGGGTGGTGCAATAGATTGAAGGGGCCCCAGGACACACAAATAAATACACAAATAAAAAGATTCCCCGTATCTCCCAATATTTTCTGGGGGTTCGTCTTCCCCCCCACTTCCCATATTTTCCCATATTTTCTGGGGAATCGACGATTCATGGTGTCTGTGTGTTTCTTTCCCTCCTGATAGATTTGGGGCAAGGGTATTGCAAATGCACTGCGCCGGAGAATTGTATTGCATTGTATTGCAAATAATGCATTGCACGCACGCCCCAAGTGCATCGGGAGTCCACAAAGGACGTACGCGCCCAACTATGTACATGAACACGGCCCCTTGACCCGCGAGACCGGCCGCGTGATACGAGTATTCGCGCAATGCGAAATCTCGAAAACAGCGTGGATTCATGTACGTGTACGTCCTTCTTTCGCTCCTGAGTGTATTGCAGCCCCGCAAATCTATTGCACCAAATCTATTGCTCCAGCCCCTTGTCGCTGGACCCCCTTTTTGGGGTCAACCCGAAAGAGGCCGCCAGGAAGGGGGGCCCAAAGGAGGGTCCCCAGAGCCGAAGGCGGCCCAAGAGGGCCTCCAAGGGAGCCCTGGGCGTCCACCAATAGGGCCCCAAGACGCTCCGGGAAGGCAAAGGATTCGCAATATCCAGGGTCCCCAACCCCAGAAGAAGAATTAGCCTGGCGAAGGACCCAACCATATGCAGTTGAGAGTACCGCAATTGTGAATATCTTCTTCGGTGGCGCTCCCTATGGGGCCACGAGCCGTATGAGGGGTGTGCCGAAATGCGTGGCAGTGTACACAACACGAACGAAGACGATAGGTCCGAATATGAAAGCTTGAGCGCGTGCGAGTCGGATCGCGAGCGAGTCTGATTATGAATGAATCTGCGCGCGATTGATTCTATTCGCATGAATGCGTGCATGGATACGCCCAGTGTAAATGTATGTATACGACTGTGAACAGTTTGGGTCTGCGTGACTCTCGGTACTCGTGACTCTGAGCGTCGCCTCTGCAGGGGGCTTCCCTGGGAACCCCGACGGCAGCGCCCGCGCGCCGCGACGCCCATGTCGGCACGCCACACACCTGGTGTGCGGGACGCATGCGGACGGCAGCACTGGGGCCTTCGGTGGAGCTCCCTGTGGGGCCACGAAACGTGTGAGGGGTGTGCCGAAATGGGTGTGCGGGACGCATGCGGACGGCAGCACTGGGGCCTTCGGTGGAGCTCCCTATGGGGCCACGAAACGTGTGAGGGGTGTGCCGAAATGGGTGTGCGGGACGCATGCGGACGGCAGCACTGGGGCCTTCGGTGGAGCTCCCTGTGGGCCATGTGAGGCCGAAATGGGTGTGCGGTAGGGGGGCCACGAAACGTGTGCCGAAATGCGGGACGACTGGGAGCTGTGCGGTGAAGCATGCTGTGCGGACGAAACGTGTGAGGCCTGCGGTGTGGGCCTTCGGTGGAGCTCCCTGTGGGGCCACGAAACGTGTGAGGGGTGTGCCGAAATGGGTGTGCGGGACGCATGCGGACGGCAGCCATGGGGCCTTCGGTGGAGCTCCCTATGGGGCCACGAAACGTGTGAGGTGTGCCGAAATGGGTGTGCGGGACGCATGCGGACGGCAGCACTGGGGCCTTCGGTGGAGCTCCCTGTGGGGCCACGAAACGTGTGAGGGGTGTGCCGAAATGGGTGTGCGGGACGCATGCGGACGGCAGCCATGGGGCCTTCGGTGGAGCTCCCTATGGGGCCACGAAACGTGTGAGGGGTGTGCCGAAATGGGTGTGCGGGACGCATGCGGACGGCAGCCATGGGGCCTTCGGTGGAGCTCCCTATGGGGCCACGAAACGTGTGAGGGGTGTGCCGAAATGGGTGTGCGGGACGCATGCGGACGGCAGCACTGGGGCCTTCGGTGGAGCTCCCTGTGGGGCCACGAAACGTGTGAGGGGTGTGCCGAAATGGGTGTGCGGGACGCATGCGGACGGCAGCCATGGGGCCTTCGGTGGAGCTCCCTATGGGGCCACGAAACGTGTGAGGGGTGTGCCGAAATGGGTGTGCGGGACGCATGCGGACGGCAGCCATGGGGCCTTCGGTGGAGCTCCCTGTGGGGCCACGAAACGTGTGAGGGGTGTGCCGAAATGGGTGTGCGGGACGCATGCGGACGGCACTGGGGCCTTCGGTGGAGCTCCCTGTGGGCCACGAAACGTGTGAGGGGTGTGCCGAAATGGGTGTGCGGGACGCATGCCGACGGCGCATGCGGACTGGGGCCTTCGGTGGAGCTCCCTGTGGGGCCACGAAACGTGTGAGGGGTGTGCCGAAATGGGTGTGCGGGACGCATGCGGACGGCAGCCATGGGGCCTTCGGTGGAGCTCCCTATGGGGCCACGAAACGTGTGAGGGGTGTGCCGAAATGGGTGTGGAGGAGGGAGGAGGGCGGAGGAGGAGGAGAGGAGGAAGGAGGAAGGAAGGAGACGCGGGGCACCGTCTCTTCAAAACGAGGACCCAACACCACAGGATGGTTGGGAAAAAACGCCTTAACCAAGAGGGCCCCAAGACGCTCCGGGAAGGCAAAGGATTCGCAGTATTCGCAGTATCCAGGGTCCCCAACCCCAGAAGAAGCAAAAACGGCATACGCAGAAACTGTTGGGGCTCCGCGCGGATTTCTGGGATCTGCGCTGAACCCCCCTCCCTGGCGCGCGGGGCGCGCCAGGGGCGGCGCCGGAGGCGCCGCTGGGGGGCCCAGCGCGGGTCCAAGAAATCCGCGCGGAGCCGCCGAAAGTTGATGCTTAACCCCATACCCACGATAATAATGTACCCCCCCCCCCAACACACATAAGAGTTGATTATCCACGGCCAATAAGAACTTGGTCGGGGGCGCGGGGCGCGGAGGCCGAACTTCATTATCACGGGGAAAAGTTCGTCATCAAGGTTACTTCCTTCTTATGTTGAGATAACAACACCAAGCGAAGCGAACACGTTTTTTTTTTCAGGATGTCTCAAGCGAAACCAATGTCCTTCTGTCTCTTTGTAGTTCTTTATGTCGTTATTTCTTTATTTATCTGTCTCTCACTCTCTCTGTCTCTCTATCTCTTTCTCCTCCTCCTCCCTCTGGCGCCCTGAACTTGTTTATCGCTGGGGGTGATTATCCTGGGACAACGAGGCAAGTGAGCTATACCATACACGAGCAAATGAAAACTTTAATTTTCATTCAGCGTTTACAAATTAAATATAATACGTTTTAAACTTTGGATGTTGCTATCTTCTTCTCCTCTCCTCCTCTTGCTCTTTCTCCTCCTCCTCCTCCTCTTCCTCCTCTACCTCCTCTTCTCTTTCTATATTTATATGTATATCTCTATCTTTCTTCTCCTCCCCCTGCCCCCCTGAACTTGTTCATCGCTGTGGTTGATTATCATGGGAAAAACGAGGCACCTGAGGAATCGCAATAGAAAGTCCAGGCTTCAGTTCTGTATTATAAAATGTTAAAAAGCCGACGCGTTCCTTCAGCCTCCTGAAAGGGCTCCAGAATTTTTCAATATTGTTTTTGAATTAAATGTCGATTTATTAATGGTGAATCGTATAGAAGTGAAGCTCAGAGGCGCGCGCGCACCTCCGAGCTTCAGTTCTGTATTCTAAAAATATTAAAAAGCCGACACGCTCCTTCAGGATGTTTCAGGGAGGACCACAAGCTAAGGATGTCTCAAGATATCCTCGGCTTTGGCTCCTCTGTTAACATCTTTATGCTGGCCTCTGGTGGGCAACTTTTATTATCACCCCGTAACCGCCGAACTTTATTATCTCTGGGGGGGTATTCTCGGGAGCATAGGGGTTATCGCGTTCTTTCTTCTTCTGGAACCCGCCCACGACGCACGGCGAGATCGTGGGGTGTGCCCACATGGAGGCCTGGAAGTGGGCACCAACGCCAACACAGGGGGTTGCCTCTACAGGGGGATGGTGATCCTAGATTTCAGTGTTGGTGGTAATACTTTGACCACCTTGAAAGCCAGAACATTACCACTACCACCGAGATCGGGATCCTCTTCCCTCGGTGGAGGCACAACGCCGATATTGGTCCCCGAGGCCTGCGAACATGTCCGCACTCCGCTGGGTCTCCCAGGAGCTCCCGAAAGAGGCGCCTGCTGTGCCCTTGGCGGCGCCCACAGCGGCGCGAGGTCCCGCTTGATGTCTGCGTGCGGATGCCACTCCGCCTTCGGATAGTGGTGACAACTGCGCGTTTGGCAGCGCCCACGGAAGCGAGGTCCCACTTGATCTTTGTAAGGCTCCTGCATTAAAGTTGGCCTGGCGAAGGACCCAACCATATGCAATTGTGAGTACCGTCTTTGTAAGCAACGCATCCGGTGGGGTTCCCTATAGGGCCACGAAACGCTGCCCTGGGTGCGGGAACCGCATGCGAACACCCCCATAGGGCCCTTCGGTGGAGCTCCCCATGGGGCCACGAAGCGCTGCCCTGGGTGGGGGAGAGCATGCGGGCACCCCCATTGGGGCCGTCGGTGGAAATCCCTATGGGAACACGAAACGCTGCCCTGGGTCGGGGAACCGCATGCGGGCACCCCCACTGGGGCCTACGGTGGAGCTCCCCATGGGGCCACGAAACGCTGCCCTGGGTGGGGGAACCGCAAGCGGGCAACCCCACTGGGGCCTACGGTGGAGCTCCCTATGGGGCCACGAAACGCTGCCCTGGGTGGGGGAACCACATGCGAGAGCAGCCACTGGTGCCTACGATGGAGCTCCCTATGGGGCCACGAAACGCTGCCCTGGGTGGGGGAACCGCATGCGGGCACCCCCTCTGGGGCCTTCAGTGGAGCTCCCTATTGGGACACGAAGCGCTGCCCTGGGTGGGGGAACCGCATGCGACCCCCTCCACTGGGGCCATCGGCGGAGCTCTCTATGGGAACACGAAACGCTGCCCTGGGTGGGGGAACGCATGCGAACACCCCCACTGGAACCTTCGGCGGGGCTCCCCATGGGTCTACGAAACGCTGCCCTGGGTGGGGGAACCGCATGCGAACCCCCCCACTGGGGCCATCGGCGGAGCTCCCTATGGGAACACGAAACGCTGCCCTGGGTGGGGGAACCGCATGCGACCCCCCCCACTGGGGCCATCGGCGGAACTCCCTATGGGGCCACGAAGCGCTGCCCTGGGTGGGGGAACCGCATGCGACCCCCCCCACTGGGGCCATCGGCGGAGCTCCCTATGGGGACACGAAACGCTGCCCTGGGTAGGGGAACCGCATGCGACCCCCCCCACTGGGGCCTTCGGTGGAGCTCCCTATGGGGCTACGAAACGTGTGAGAGGTGTGCCGAGAGCAGAGGCAAGGAGGGAGAGGAGGGAGGAGGGAGGGGGCAGCGGGGGGAGGAGACGCGGGGCACCGTCTCTTCAAAACGAAGACCCAACACCACAGGATGGTTGGGAAGAAGACACAACGCCATAAACATAAACTTTTGGCGCTCCGCGCGGGTGTCTCGGATCTGCGCTGGACCCCCCCCCCTCGCTGGCGCGCGCGGAGCACGCCAGGGGCGGCGCTGGGGGCGCTGCCAGGGGGGGCCCAGCGCAGATCCAAGCAGTCCGCGCGGAGGGCCAAAAGTCTATGTCTGTGGCGTTTGTTCTCCCGTCTTCTACGTAGCTTACACAGAAGACGACGAGGCGCCTCACGGTAAGGCGCCTTCTCGCCCTGCGCAGCGGCGCCTGCCGGGGGCCGACGAGAGGGCGGCGACGCGCTGCGCCAAAGGGCGACAGCGCCCACGCCGGCGAGCCTGTCCGCCAGACCCGCGCGGGGCGCCCTCCCGCCGGGCCTCGCACGAGCTCACCCGGGCGGCGGCACCTCTGCGCCGCTCTGGCGGCGCCCCGAGCCTGCGCGCAGCGGAGGGCCAGTCCACAGGAAGCCTTCCACGAGTCAGATGCTCATCCTGGGGACCTTCCTCTGGAGCCACTCGCTCCACTCCTGCGTCGAACCTGAGTAGAACCTGAGTCGAACCTGAGTCGAACCTGAGTCGAACCTGAGTCGAATCTGAGTCGAATCTGTGTCGAACCTGAGTCGAACTTGAGTCGAACCTGAGTCGAACAGATCCATGAGGTGGGCCCCAAGAAGGTCCCCAAAACGGGCATCGAACACGAGGAACCCAACCCTGGGACCCCAGGACGCCCATTGCCCTCTGGCGCGTGTGAGCGCCACACTTCCCGCAGCAAAGCCGTCGAGACCCCAGGACACCCAGGGCACCCCCTGGAGGCCAGCAGGCTGCTTCTTGGCCTGGGCCCCCACCGTGAGACACCCTTCCACGCGCTCTCCCAGAAGCTCACGACAGTGGGGTAAAACAGGGCTAGGATCGGGATAAATCGCTCCAGAGCGTTCCGGAGCGCTCTCAGAGCGTTCCGGAACGCTCTGGAGCGGCCGCGGCGCCCGATACACCCTCCAAACCCGCCGATTCTCAGAGATTTCGAGTTATCCCGATCCGATTTTGTCCCGATCTTCGCGTCGTTTGAGGGGGGCCGCAGCGCAACTGGCAGCGCCCGGCCCGGGAGGCGAGGCCCGGTGCGACCTGCAGCGCGGGCGACCTCGGCATCGCTCGGACGTCCATTTCCTGTGTTTTTTTCGGTTTCGTGCGTGGTTCTTTCGCCAAATGATCAAGGATGCTCCTCGATGGCCCTCGCCGAAGGAAAAATGCACACGTCCGAGCGATGCCAGGCGACCCCAACCTACCAGGCCACCCCAACCTAACCCGAAGACCCGAATTTCGGGTTGGGGGGGGGTAAGGGTTCCACATGTGTTTTCTCGATGTTCCTGAACCCCCCCCCCCACTGGAAATCGAGGGTAAATCTGAGCCTTCGGGTTGGGTTGGGGTGGTTTGGTGGGTGGTGACTGGTTCGACCTGCAGCAAAGGGCGACCAGTCCTCCGGACGTCTCCCGGGAGCGCGCGGGAAGACGCGGAGGCAGGTCTCGCGGCGGGCAGACCCTCGGAGAGGAGGCCGAAGCGGGGGCCAGGCGGGGCCTTGTCCACAGCCGCCGCCTGGGAGCCGACGTCCTGGTGCCCCAGCGGGCGGTGGGTATTTGGTAGTCCCCAAACGTGGTGGTGACAACACCTGGCGGTGAGTCTCGGGCGATTTGGTGTCACCACCCGGTTTGGGGACTCGTGCGGTTTTCCGAGGATGTCCCGAACGTTGGTGGGTCCAGGAGTCACAAAACCCGGCGGTGACCCCGCGTCCCCAAACCCAGCGGTGACCTTTTTGGGGATTCCAGGTCGCCACTTGGTGCCCCAGCGGGCGGTGGGTATGGACATGTTTTTAAGGGGCAAACTAACCTACCTCGCTTTTGACCACCCTCGCTTCCAAGAGACACCAAACGATGCCAAACTACGGCCTGTACTGGTCAGGCCGCTCGACGAGGAGGCGCGTGGTATGACTTGGTTATGCCTGGAAGCGAAAGCGGGAAAGGTAATTCACGCTGAGTTTTGGCCCCCGGGGGCCCGAATGCATCTGTATCCACACGCCTGCCGAGGTCCCCGAAAATTGGACCTCCAGGCGGTGGTCATGGATTAATTCCCGCCTCGGGTCGCTCACTTCGGATCAAACACCACTCCGCTAGCACCAGTGCGCTGGACCTCTCCAGAATCTTGACAGCGGCGACAGTTGCACAGTTGGCACTGCACGAGGAGAACGCGACACCGACAGGCTGGAAGACAACAGGGAGAAGGAGAAGGAGGAGGAGGAGGATGATGAGAAGGGATGGGCCCATATGGAGGTCCAACAGTGATCTATTCGATACACGGGGCCCCAAAAAGAATAGGGATTGGAGTAGAAACTGAATAGGCTCGATCTGATCCGTGTGTCGCCGGTTTGGCTCCCCAGATGCCAGATGGCTTCAGGACAGCCCCAGATGCCTCAAGACGACTCAATGTGTGTCCATGATTGCCCAATGGTGGCCCCAAGATGCCACCAACACCACCCCAGGTGGCCAAACAATACCCCAAGTCAGTCCCAAGATGTTCTTGCTAATCTTCAAGATTGCAACCGGAGGCCCCACGATAGCCCGAAATGTAACTTGAGATTGATCTAAGGTGGCCCCAAGAGGACCCAAGACGCCCCCAAGAGGCTCCTAAATCACAACAACAAAAAAAGTCCCAAGAGAGCCCCAAGGTGCTGCCAAGATAGATGCTACCTCGGCCTGGGGGGGCTGCTGCGGCAGAGGTCGCAGCCCTTCAGCTAATCTTCGCGGCTACCACCAGAGCCCACGTCGTCATGATCAAATGCCGCAGTCTGTCAACTGATGTTGATGTCCGATCATTTCGACCTGCACGGCGAAATTGCGCTTCCTGATACTTTCCAAGCATCCGGCAACAATCGCTCTCTGCACATCTTCATCCTCAACAAGTGAGGTCGCCCCCTGTGGTGTCAAGTCACGCTTGGCACAAAGGCGCTTCTCAATATCATGCTCTGGCTGAAACCACCCTGGCCTAACCCGCAACGTATCTTCCTCCAGACGCTGGTACTGTCCTGTGTGCGTTGTGCGTGCTAAGGCCGCCTCTGAAGGTGGCCCTGACGACACAACGGCTCGACGGCCTTTGTTCTGCGCCTGCAACTCCATGACCATCTTCCGCGTATGGTCTGTTCCATGACGGAGAACTTCGACCTCGTTCTTCCAATCGCCGTCGGTCTCAAGAATGGCCTTGAACCACGTCTTTTTCACACCGATTCTGGCAATCGACACATCTTCCTTCTCCTGGTCGACGCAAGCGACTGTGTGGATACAAATCAGCTGCCTTCGCATCCAGCTGGCGAGGCTGGTCAGGTTGGAGAATAGATCCACTGGAAACGGACTCCGCCACAACCTGTGCTCATTAGCGGCCTCGCCTGCAAACATCTCCGCCTGCGCGATGTGGCAAGCGAACGAATCGAAATCAGCGGCGTCCGTCCCACCTTCCTTGTTGTCGATGGCAAAGAGATGACCCATGATGCTCTGGCAGTGGCACCATGCTTGCACAAAAGCCTCATACGCCAGATCAGAAGGACGCCCCATGCTGAACATGCTGCCCGTGACAATCAGGACGCCAATGGCGACCACCATGTGAACTAGTACGCGGGCGGTTGCCTTAGTTTCAGTTATGTCATCGCAACCTTGCAGGAATGCATTAGTCCCGAATGCTGCTGCCAACAATCCAATGGAGCTGCATCGCGAAGTGTAATGATGCACAAAAAGGGTAAGCCATACGTACATGAAAACAACCGTGGCCAGGCATAGCTGTGCTGCTGGGTAACACCAGCCCAAGACCGCATACGCCAATGTGCCGAAAAACTTGCCAAGCACCACCAACTTGTCAGCCGGTCAAACATTTTGCCAGTGGGAGAAACGACAGAATGAGACAGGAGCACGGCGACTGTCGACGGTATGGTCGCGCCCTTCGCAACGATGATGCGACCATAACCGACATAATTGATCGAAAAGTGAGGTCCGTGCCACAAAACTGCGGTTCTTCGGAGCGAATATCGTGCTCTTGTCCAATACCCCAAGCAAGCACCCACCATAAGCTGCACCGCAGCATCTGCGAAGACGCTCTGCGAGAGGAGGATCGGTCGTCTGCCCATCTGTGAGCCACGTGCAATACATCTGCAAGCTGTCAGCGAAATCGCACAGGCAAAACATGAACACGTGCTCTGTAGCCAGCTGTCCCCTCAACTCTCGGGCATCGTCGTAGGGTTTTCCCCTGGTAATGTAGTCGATATATGCATTCACGTGCTTGTTGAGGTTGTCCTCGAAGCCTTCTACCACTTGCACTTGTAACCTCAACTGCTCCTTTTCGACCTCTGTGATGACTCCGTCATCAGCCTTCTGCAGCCCACTCTCCAGAAGCTCGATTGTGGAGGTGGCCAAGTCCACCACGGGGCCCTTGCAAGAGATCATCATCGACTGGTGGGACGCCTCAAACTTCTCCCTCTCGCAGGCGTCCACCACGTGACCTAGGAGCTGCAAGCACCTGGACAAAGTGCGGCTCAACTTGCTCAAGTTGGCGAGCCTCATCATGACTAGCCGGGGGCCAGACACACATGAAGTCAATACACCGGCCACCTCGAATGGTGTCACCTGCCTGCGCGGATGAGGAGTCCAAGCAGCAGGGCAACTTAGCACCCTGACAGTGGAGCACAATTGGCTCATGCTGACCTGACCCAGCCCTCGAAGTTCACAGCCTAGAGCCCTCCTGATGGCCTCCTGGTGGCCTCTTGGGGTCCTCCGCCCCCCGTGCCTCCATGTGGCTTGTGAGAGGCTCGCCGCAGGGCTGAAGTTCGTGTTTGTCCTGGCGGGTGTTGCCGAGATCTGGACGAAGGTGCAGCCAGGCATTTTTCGTTGGTCCAATTCGTGTGTGTGTTCTTTCCGGAACGCGCTGATATGCATCCGCCTCCGCGGGTGGGGTGGCTTCAACTACCATTCCCTGGGCGCACACGTGTATTTCTCACGTGTTCCAATAGGAAAAATCTTTCAATGATATTCAATTCAGGTACACGGCTACCTTCCGGTCCGCACCTTAGCCATGTTGGACGACACGCTGGCCCGATGTGGACAGTAATGGGCCTCTCGTGGGAGGGAGGCTCTCAAATAGTATTGAGGCCAAGGGGATCGCTCCAAGAAGCCCAAATCACCGAAGACACAGAATTTCCCACATTCTAAGTAGGGCTCTTGTTTTCTCTGGACAGCCCCGCGCTGGAAAGATTACTCACCTCACCCTCTCCTCCGATCCCCCTTCACACTCACGAACACACTACACCACGATCATCATAATCACGACCCCACCATGATCACCGACCATCATCATCATCCTCAGCATTGCCGTCGCCCTTCGTCATCATCACCATCCACCATCGTCGTCATCATCATCAGAATCAACACGACAGCGTCAGCGTCATCAATATCATCATCAGCATCATCATCATCAGCAGCATCATCACTCACACACTCCCGCATCTACACACACCACAGCCCGCACTCAATCGCACACTCACTAACCCACACACACACACACTCTCATACGGAGGCAGTCTCGGCCTGGAGCCTCGTCTACCCGTCTGTCAGTGAATCGCGAGGGTGTCTCGAGCGGGAGACCCCATCCCTGTGGGGTCCGCACCTCGTGCTTCTGATCCCCGGCGGCCATCGGCATACCGCAGCAGGCAAAGCACTTGAGCACCCCCAGGGAGCGAATCGTGAGAGTGCGTCGAGCGGGGTCCTCATCTCTGGGCGAATGGCGAGGATGTCTCGAGCGGGGGCCCTCTCCCCATGGCCCCACTCCACGCCTGTTGTCCCGGGCGGCCATCGGCATACCGCAGCGGGCGCAGCAGTTGAGCATCCCTGGGGGAGGAATCCTCATCTGCAGGGGAACGATCGGACGTCGAAGTCTCGAGAGGGAGCGCCCCCCCCCCCGATGGGGCTCGCACATCGCGTTTGCAATCCCAGGCGGTCATCGGCGTACCTTAGCAGGCATGGCACTTGAGCACCCATGAGGAGCGAATCGTGAGGATGTCTCGAGCGGAAGCCTCAACTGTGAGTGCATGGCGAGGAAGTTTCGAGCGGGAGACCTCTGCCTGTGGGGTCCGCACCTCATGTTTATAATCCCAGGCGGTCATCGGCATACCGTAGCAGGCAAAGCACTTGAGCGCCCCAAGGGGGCAAATCGTGAGGATGTCTCGAGTGGGGGTCTCATCTGTGAGTGAATGGCAAGGAAGTCTCGAGCAGGAGGCCTCTCCTCAGGGGGTCCCCGGTTCACGTCTGTGATCCCAGGCGTTCCTCGGCGCACCCTGGCAGGCGTAGCCCTCGAGCACCCCTTGGGGGCAAATCGTGAGGATCCCCCGAGCGGGAGCATCATCTGTGAGCGAATGACAAGGACGTCTCGAGCGGTACCCCCCCCTCCCAATGGGGTCTAGATTTCATCCTTGTCATTCCGAGCGGTCACCGCCAGAAGGCAGCAGGCACAGCACGTGGAGCATCCCCCCGGAGGTGCATGGTGAGGACGTCTCGAACGCGCGAGAGACTTGTCTGCGAGTGGCTTGCGAGGAGGAAGTCTCGAGCGGGAGCCTCCTCCCTGTGTTGGGCCCCCGCGTCATGTCGGTAAGCCCAGGCGGCCGCGAGCAAACTGCAGCAGGCATAGCGCTTGAGAACCCTAAGATAAGGTCGGGCATGTCCCCCTACAGGCGGTTTTGGGGCGAAAACTTAAAGATAGTCGAAACTATTCAAAATAACAAAACAATAAAAAATCGTCCCCAGACTATTGTTTTACAATTTGTGAATATTCCCCGGAGAGGGACAGGCCCGACTTAACCCTAAGACGGCAAATCGGGAGGATGTCTTGAGCGGGAGCCTCGTCAGCGAGTGATTCGTAACGAAGCCTTGAGCGTGTCCCCCACCCCCCATGGGATCCGCACTTCGTGTTTGCAACCCGAGGCTGCCATCGGCGTACTGCAGCAGGCATAGCACTTGAGCACTCCCAAGGGGGCAAAATCGTGAGGACGTGTCGAGTGAGGGCCCCGTGTGTTACGGAATTGCGAGGGTGTCTCTATCGGGTGCCTCCCAAGTACCATCGACCCCTCAGAGCGCTCCGGTTACACAGGTCCCACAGATCGTACAGGCCGAACAAATGTTACAGGTCCCACAGATCCCTCTGACCCAAAAGGCTGCACAAGTCGCACATGTCCCACGGGTCTTACAGGTCCCACGTGCCCGCCACAGATCTCGAAGGCCCAACAGATCTCACACGTCGCACGAGCTCCAACGCTCCCACAAGTCTGACTACCTCCCAGACCACCCCAACCCAACCCGAAGACCCGAATTTCGGGTTGGGGGGGGTAAGGGTTCCACACGTGTTTTTTCGATGGTTCCCGACCCCCCCCCACTGGAAATCGAGGGTAAATCTGGGCCTTCGGGTTGGGTTGGGGTGGTTTGGTGGGTGGAGAAAGTCCCACAGGTCCCCGCAGGGCCCACAGGTCTAAGAGGTCTGACAGGTCCCACAGGCCCAAAAGTCAGGCCGCAAAGGTGCATACCACAGGCTCCACAGGCCCAACAGGGCCCACACGTTCGACGGTCCGCAGTGGCCCCATGGTGCTCACGAGTCCCGCGGGTCCCGCAGGGGCCACAGGCCTCACAGGTCCCACAGGTCCCACGGGTCCCACAGTTCCCGCAACTCCCACGGGTCCGCAACTCCCACCGACAGGTCTCACAAGTCCCACAGATCGCACCCAGGTATTCTGGCATCCTGGCATCATCGCCATCGTTCCTTCTTGACGATGATTGGTCTCATGCGCACGAATGAGATTCTCATGTGGGGCCCTTGCGTCGAAATAAGTCCTTTTCGCATACTCGCCGTTTCTCTCTGAAGGGCGCCCAAGGCGGCCCACGACGCCGCCAAGGTACCCATGACGGCCCCATGAGCCCCCCAGACAGCCCAAAGAGGTCCCCAAGAAGCCCCACAGAGGGCCCAAGAGGGGGAGCCCGACCGCACTTCTATGCCCCGAAATGGCCCCCGAGACGGCCAGCTCGCTCCCGAGAGGCCCCCAAGAGGCCCCTAAGAGGCCCCCACAGGCCCCAAAGAGGCCCTAGGCTTCTCTCACGAGGCCTCTTGCCCACGACCCAGGCACGGCGGCGGGATTGAAGGGGCCCTGGGACACACAAATAAATACATACAAATAAAAGGATTCCCAATCTTTTCCCATATGTTCTGGGTTTTTGTCTTCCCGCCCAATCTTCATATTCTCCCATATTTTCCTGGGACTCGACGATGAATTGTGTCTGTGTGCTTCTTTCCCTCCTGAGGGCTGGGCGGGCCGCAGGCCATCACACATCGCGTGCGATGCCGCAGGCATCCCCTCCCTCACGCGACCGAAGAGCCTGCACGGGCGTGCCGAAGCTTCGCCGCGGTGCCGCCCGTGGCCGCCCGTGGGCGCCCATGCGTGGGGTGGGCCGGCGTGCAAGACGGCCCACCCCAGAAGGAGGGAGGAGGGAGGAGGGAGGAGTTAGGGAGGAGGGAGGAGGGAGGAGGAAGGAGGAGGAGGAGGAGGAGGAGGAGGAGGAGGAGGAGGAGGAGGAGAGGAGGAGGAGGAGGAGGAGGAGGGAGTTAGGGAGGAGGGAGGAGGAGTTAGGGAGGAGGAGGAGGGAGGAGGAGTTAGGGAGGAGGGAGGAGGGAGGATAGAGGAAGGAGGAGGAGGAGGAGGAGGAGGAGGAGGAGGAGGAGGAGGACCCCCCCAGAAGGCCAGAGAGGGTCCCAGAAGAGCCCCAGGACAGCCCCACGATGGCCACTCCAGGAGCTGGCGCGGAGCACCGGCCCACATGCCTCGTGACACCGAGCGACGGCCACGTGTGCACTGCGTTGACGGCATCAGCGCAGATCCCTACCCCTGTGCTCCCCCTGTCGTTGCGTCCACAGGTGGGGGCAATGATTGAGGACTGCCATTGCACTGCTGCTCGCTTCTATTGCAGAAACTGTCTCGCCCTGCCACGCGAGCGCCTACACGTTCTGCCAATACGCCTGGAAATTCTGGCCGCACTGGGCGTATCGGAAAAGCAGGGGGCGGCGGTGATTCGCCAGAGGTGGTTTCGATACTACCTCCCAGTAGCTGCCTTCCAACAGCTCGTTGAGACTGAAGATCTCGGTTTCGACAGTTCTCATAGAGCGCAGCATCTTGGTCTTGCTTATCTCGTCTGCTTCCTGGGCGGTGTAGAACTCGATGGTGTTTTCCCAGTGGCGGGCGAGCGCGTGGGCGATGACCGCAGCACGGTCACTCGCTCCCATCATGCAGGTGATCGGGTAGGGGAGCGAGACTATCAGCAGTGCCAGCACAAACCCGCTGAACATCTTCATGACACCCAAGGACACGCCGCCGCCCCAATCTTTCCACTCGTACCCAAAGATGAGGGCAGCACAGCCCACCCCCGGCCAGGACCTCCCCTCCCGGCCTGGTGATCCAGGGAGTCATGATGGCTGGGGGTGGGGGTGGTGTTGAGGGGGGTCTTGCGGGCCAGGGGAAGCCATCCCCACCCCCAGCCACCATGACCTGGGCATCGCTCGGACGTCCATTCCCTGTGACTTGTTTTCGGCTTCGTGCGTTGTTTTTTCCGCCACATGATCCGGGATGCTCCTCCATGGTCCTCGCCGAAGGAAAAGTGCACACGTCCGAGCGCTGCTAGGTGACCCCCTGGACCACCAGGTCGGGCGTGGGGGTCCTGGCCGGGGGGGTGGGGGCGGGCCGCGCTGCCCCCAGCAGAGCTCGCAGGCGTGGGCGTAGTCCGGGTCGCTCCGTCTCAGCGGTGCGCCGCGCGCGTCCTCGGCCGCCGGGTTCAGGAACGCCATCCACGAGAAGACAAAGTTCGAGCAGTAGAAGATCTGGAAGTTCGCGGGCAGGTTGAGCAGCAAGACGGCGACGATCGACGCTGCCCCGGCAAGGGCGCCGAAATCCCACCAGCCCTTCGGGGCGTGGGTAGTTCAAAGCGTTTCCTCTTCCAACATCCTGCTTCCCCTTCGGGGGCGGGTTTACACCTCCCCCTACCCCCTCGCCCTGGGTCTGGAGGGGGGAGGTCGCCAAGGGTTAGAGCGTCCAAAACGGCCTCGGCGAGGAAGCCCAAATCATAAACCATTGGTTGTATCAAGGTTTTGGCCACATGTTAGCCTGCAGGGGGGGCCAAGGCTAATTGGAGAGCTCCCCTCCTGTGCTCGATGTCCTCCAAGATGGCCCCAAGACGGCCCCCGAGGCTCCCCGGGTACCCCAAGACGGGCCCCAAGAGGTGCCCAGGATGCCCCAGGAAGCCCCCAAGAGGCGTCGCCCCCCAAAGGGCCCCTAAGGGGTCCCCCAGAAGCACCCACGACGCCCCGAGAAGCCTCGGCGAGGAGGCCCAAATCATTGATGGTACTGGGGTGTGGGCCACATGTTGGCCTCCTGCGGAGGGGGAGGAGGAGGAGGAGGAGGAGGAGGAGGAGGAGGAGGAGGAGGAGGAGGAGGAGGAGGAGGAGGAGGAGGAGGAGGTGTGGGCCACATGCTGGCCCCCATGGGGGGGGGGGCCCAAGATGGCCCCAAGAGGGCAGCGCCCAGGAAGCCTCGAGAGGCCCCTAAAAGAGGCCCCCCCAAGAGGCTCCCGCGAGGCCCCCAAGAGTCCCCCAAAGGGCCCAACGGGCTGCCCAGAGACACCCACGACGCCCCTAGAGGCCACGG
>CAUYUJ010006839.1:45000-50778 GCA_963575745.1 Prorocentrum cordatum
CGGATGTTGAAGCAGCTGGCGTCAATGATGCGAGGCCATGGCGTATCAACCCCCGCGGAGACGGCGGCATCTTGCACTCCCTCAGAGCTGCAGCGCCATCCAGACGCAGGCTATCGGACAAGACCCCAGGCGATCTGCCTTGGTGCCCTTGAGGGCTGGGTGGAGGAGAAGGAGGCGGAGACGAGCGTGGAGAGCGGATGACAATGATGATGGTAACGACGACGATGCTCATGGAGATGATGTTGGTGGCGATGATGATAATGTTGGTGACTATCGCCGTGACGATACAAGTGGTGATGATGATGGTGATGATGGTGATGGTGATGGTGGTGATGATGATTATGACGATGGTGATTATGATACTAGAGGTGATGATACTAATAAGTGTAAGAATAAAAATGATAATAATAAGAACAATCGTGATCAGATGATAATTCAGATGATGATGGTGACGATGATAATAATGATGGTGGTGGTGGTGGCTGCGGTGGGAATGGTTATGGTTTTTGTTCACATACTCGCCATCAGCTGGCGATGATGATGATGATGATGCTGCTGGTGATGATGAAGATGATGAGACGAAAACACTAGGCCGCCCCCCTGACCTGGCCCTCCCAAGCCGTGACTAGCCAAAGGCCTGTTGACACTGCACCGAAGCTCAGCCAACTCCCCCAGATTGGCCCGACATCACGCCAGGCGACATAAGCAGGCACGGGATGAAGCGGCACGGCAACGTGCAACTCATAAGCTCTGGCAATGTGAAGGTTCAAGCGTCGGGATCTGGCGCTGAGGCCAGAGCACCACGGCGAGCCGGGACTGTGGTTGGCACCGAGGCAAGCGTCCCGAACCAAGATAGCAACGCGAGAGACGCTACCGCTCCGGAGCACCGAGTCAGGGGTGAGGCCAGCGCTGAAGCGAAAGTACGTATCATTCCCAGTCAGGAGTGTAATGGGCGCTGTAAGCAAGAGCACCTTCCGGTTCAGGGATGAGTGCGGCAGGCACCAGGGAGGCGCACCGAACCCCCAGGCGCTCAGGAAAGTGGCCAGCGCGAAGGCAAGAGCACTGGTCGAGGTCATGACGCTGTCTGAGCTGGTGTGCGAGCACCGTTAGCTCCAGAGATGCAACGACGAGGACGAAGAGGAGGAGTGGAACGGGAGGAGGGCGAGGACGAAAGGAGGAGGAGGAGGAAAAGCAGCAGCAGCGAAAGCAGAGGGCTGTCAAAAAGACAGCAAAATCCGAGTGTTGACTGATGCAAACTGCTTGACGTATTGTTCAAAAGAGTGCACCTGTCTGCATCCGGCAATGCAGCATGATGCAGCAAAATAGCGCTCGGATAGAACATGGACTGCAACTTGCGAAAGACCAGAACTGTATACTCCAGCGAGCACCTTCTCCCCCTCATGCTCCGCCTCCCCCCCCTTCTCATCTTCCTCCTACTCCCCCACATAGACATCCTCCCCCTCATCCTCCTCCTGCAGTCCGTCCCAGTCCTCCTCCACGTCCTCCTCCACGTCCTCCTGCCTGTTCACTGTCCTTCGTCGCATCCTCCTGCCTGCCCTCCTGATGGCCCTCGTCATCTTCTTCATCACCATCATCATCATCATCATCATCATCATCATCATCATCATCATCATCAACATCAACATCAACATCAACATCATCATCAGCATCATCAGCATCACCAGCATCATCATCGTCATCATCGTCATCATCATTCATGATCGTCATCATCAGCAGCAGCATCATCATCGTCATCATCATCAGCAGCAGCATCATCATCAGCATCATCAGCATCATCATCGTCATCATCATCGTCATCATCAGCATCATCATCGTCATCATCATCATCAGCATCATCATCGTCATCATCATCAGCAGCATCATCACCCTCATCAGCATCAGCATCAGCATCATAATCAGCATCGTCATCATCAGCACACCAATACAGAGAATCACAATCAGAATCATCAGCAGCATCATCATCATCATAATCAGCATCATCACCATCATCATCATCATCATGCTCAGCCTCGTCATCAGCATTATCAGCATCATCAACATCATCAGCATCACAATGACCATCATCATGATCGTCCTCATCCTAATCCGCATCATCAACCTCAACCTCATCCTCATCCTCCTCCTCGTCATCATCATCATCACACATATCATCATCATCACCACGACCACCAGCATCATCGCCATCACCATCGTCATCATCATCAGCAGCATAACCATCAGCAGCAGCATCATCAGCATCAGCATCATCGCCATTACCATTATTCAAACATCATCAGTATCCGAACTCATCAGCATCATCATCAGCATCATCAGTATCATCGCTATCATCGTTAACATCCCCATCATCGTCATCATCATGAGCATCCTCCTCCTCCTCATCATCAGCAGCAGAATCGTCAGCATCATCGTCATCATCGTCATCATCATCAACTGCATAATCATCATCATCATCATCATCATCATCATCATCACCATCGCCACCAACAACATCATCCTCCGCAACATCAAGACCGTCCGCATCATCAGAATCATCATTATCATCGTCCCCACCGTCACCATCACCATCACCCCATCATCATCACTATCACCAGCATGGTCATTATCAGCCTCATCATCGCCTTCCTGTCTGTCCTCTTGTATGTTCCTCCTCCTCACCACCACCACCATCACCACCACCATCAACAGTATCAGAATCCCCTCAATCATCCTCACTACCACTAACATCACCATCGTCCTCGTCAACACCACTTCCACCATCCTCATCATAACCGCCACCACCATGAGCATCATACATATTCCTCTGCGCCGTCATAAGTGTAGCAATCATCAGCACCACCATCGTCAGCATCGTCAGCGTCATCGTCATCGTCAACATCGCCATGATCATCAGCATCGTCATCATGACAATCGGCGTCGCCGTCATCGTCATCATTGTCATGGCCATCGTAGTCCTAATCCCGCGCCTCATTCCCCCGCCCCCCTCCTCCTCCTCTTCCTGAAAGTGGGGCGGGAGGGAAAGCGGGGATGGAGCAGGAAAGGGGAGTAGAGGCTTTACCCCCCCCTGGGCCTTCAGGAGCCAGTAGATGTGATCTTGGACAAGGAACGTGACCAGCACGGCCCGCTGAGCGAACTCGAGGACGTCTCCGCTGCAGAAGGCCTCGTCGGAAGCTGAATGAGAAGAAGGACCACAGCTAAAAGGACGCCAGCCAACCGAGGGTCGGTGGGATGAGCGAGGGAGGGGCGACGGATGACGTGAGCCGAGGTGCGAGGCGCGCAAGGCAGGACGGACAAGAGAGCTGTCGAGCCAACACCCCACGCTGAAATCCCCCCGTTTCTCGGTTTCTCCTCCTGCTGCATTTCCTCCTCCCCCGCTTTCTCCTCCTGCTGCTCCGGACCTTCGAGGCCAACGAGGGCCTCGCCGAAATCGATAGAGCACACATCTCGGTAAAGGGGGAGATGCCGGAGCTCCGCAAGTGGGGTCTCGCCGGCGCGGCGTCGGCGCTGGCCTGCCAACTGCAAGCAAGCGCCGCCGCGGTGCCGTGCGGCGCGAGGCAAGGCGCGCGCGCGCGCGCCCGCGGCGCGGGCGGAGGGCGCCATGAGTGCGGGGAGCGCACGCGGCGAGGGCAACGGCACCTGTCGCATGATCATGACGCTCGGGGTGAGGCACGCGATCGCAAGAGCGCTGTACAGTGGGGCCACCAGCGCGTTTTGACTGGCGCGGGGCGTGCGGCGCCGTGACGACGGCTTGGGCATTCGTGACTTCGACGCGATGTTGAACAGCAACGTAGTAGCCTTCGTAGTAGGAGGCCTGGGCCTCCTCGAAAAAGCCCCACGAATGAAAAACATCCCGGAGGCGCGGTCGTGGACAATGCCGGTGTGGGGCGCCATCCGCCGAGGAGGCGGCTGGTAACATCGACCAGAAGTTCGCATTCGACCTCACCGACGCGGGCGACAAGGCCTTCGTGGTGGTTTAGCGATTCACGCCGCATCCCAAAGCCGATCCCAGCCCAACCTCCTTTCTGGAACTCGCGTTGGGATCACTACGAATGGCACGTACTACTACTACTACTACTACTACTACTACTACTACTACTACTACTACTACTACTACTACTACTACTACTACTACTACTACTACTACTACTACTACTACTACTACTACTACTACTACTACTACTACTACTACTACTACTACTACTACTACTACTACTACTACTACTACTACTACTACTACTACTACTACTACTACTACTACTACTACTACTACTACTACTACTACTACTACTACTGCTACTGCTACTACGACTACTACTACTACTACTACTACTACTACTACTACTACCACTACTACTACTACTACTACTACTACTACTACTACCACCATTACTGCGACGTCTACTACTACCACCATTAACACGACCACTACACTACCCACACTACTACTACTACTACTATACTACTACTACTGAATACGAACAACTACTATACTTCACTACTAACTACTACTACTTACTTTATACTTCCCACGACTACTATGCTTATCACTATAGACTACTTACTAAATCCTAAATAATACTACTATACTTACTACTGATGCTGCTAAGCTACGACTACGACTGCGACACGACTACTACTTACTAATTCCTACTACTAATACTACTACTACGTACCACTACTACTACTGCTACTGCTACTGCTACTAATAATGTTACTACTACGGAACGACTACTTACTACTGCTACTTACGTACTACTACTACTACTACTACTGCTACTGCAACTACTACTACTTCTACTACTACTACTACTACTACTACTACTACTAAATAATAATAATATTACGACTACTACTACTACTACTCCTACTACTACTGCTACTACTACTACTACTACTACTGCTACTACTACTACTACTACTACTACTAATACTAATACTAGTACTAGTACTACTACTACTACTACTACTACTACTACTACTACTACTACTACTACTACTACTACTACTACTACTACTACTACTACTACGACTACTACCACTACTACTACTTCTCTACTTCTACGGCTAACAACAACAACTACGAAACACTGCACGACATCCACGCACACTATTACTACTATCAACTACTCCATTCAAATAGAGTATTACTACTAAACTACTCACTACCACTACGAATTACTACTAACTACTACTACTACTACTACTACTACTACTACTGCTACTACAACTGCTACTGCTACGATTACTGCTACTACTACTACTAATATTAATACTACTACTACTACTACTACTACGACTACTACTACTACTACTACTACTACTACTACTGCAACTACTACTACTACTACTACAGCTACTACTAGTAGTACTAGTACTAGTACTAGTACCTAGTAGTAGTACTAGTACTACTACTACTACTACTACTACTACTACTACTACTACTACTACTACTACTACTCCTAACAACAACAACAACAACTACGAGTACTACGACTACTGCTGCTGCTGCTACTACTACTACTACTACTACTACTACTACTACTGCTACTGCTACTACGACTGCATCTATTACAATTACGACCCCTACTACTCACGACGACCACTACTACTACTACTACTACTACTACTACTACTACTACTACGTCTACTACTACTACTACTACTACTACTACTACTACTACCACTACGAGTACTACTACAACTACTACTACTACTACTACTGCTGCTACTACTACCACTACTACTACTACTACTACTACT
>CAUYUJ010006840.1:0-25000 GCA_963575745.1 Prorocentrum cordatum
CGTCGTCGCCGTCGCCGTCGCCATCGCCGTTGCCGTCGTCGTCGTCGTCGTCGTCGTCGTCGTCGTCGTCGTCGTCGTCGTCGTCGTTGTCTTCGTCGTCGCCGTCGTCGTCGCCGTCGCTGTCGCCGCCGCCGCCGTCGTCGTCTTTGTCGTCGTCGTCGCCGTCGCCGTCGCCGTCGCCGTCGCCGTCGCCGTCGCCGTCGCCGTCGCCGTCACCGTCGCCGTCGCCGTCGTCGCCGCCGCTGCAGTCGTCGTCGTTTTTCGTCCATTGCCCTCTCCCTGGCCCTTTGCCCGCGCGGAGAGGCCGAGGTAGTTCTCGCGGACGGCAGCATCGTGAAGGCCCCGCGGGCGGGGCGGCGCAACGGGGCGTCTCGCCGGGGGGCCCGTGGCGCCGTGAGTCCGATGCGAGGGGCTCGTGGGGTTTGTCCAGGGGGGTTGTCCCAATGTGGGGTCGGGGAGGTGGCCCGGCTGGGAGCCGTTCGGAGCTGTTTTTCTTTGGCGCCGCCTCTGCCCTTCACCGCCCTCACGGGGGTCTCTGACAGCAGAGGTCGGTCAGCAATGCATTTTTGGTTGTTTTTTTGGATTTTGCCAGCAGCCGGGGGCGCGGTCCGATGTTGTCAGTCAACAGGGAAACGTTTCGCACGGGGCTGGGGACCATACCCGCGTCGTCGAGGGAGCACGTTGCCGTAATTATAAGTCGGGCCTGTCCCTCTACAGGGGGAATCTTCAAAAATAGGTAAAAAATAGTCTGGGGACTATTTTATGTGTATTTCTAACATTTTGGAGTATTATTTGATTTTTTTTTACTTTTTCGTCAAAAATCTCCCTGTCCCTGTAGGGGGACACGCCCGACTTAACCGTAATTCCAACGGGGCTGTGGGGGGTGGGATGGGGGCGCGAAGCCAAAGCAAGTCCAAATGGGATCAAGTGCGGACTCAGCCCGTGGAGGCCCGTCGGCTGTTGCTCTTGATGTGACCGGGCCAACATGTCGGGCGCAGCCGTCTTCTGGAATTCATCAAGTATCGCTGTTACCCAGACCTCCGATGTGTATGTATGAATTCCTGCGTGTATGTATGTATGCATGCATGTATGCATGCATGCATGTAGTTTCTTTACGTAGGTATTTATGCACGTATGCATGTGTACATACATGAATGCATGTATGCATGCATGCATGCACGCATGAATGAATTAGTGCATGCATGCATGTCTTTATGCATGCATGCATGCATGCATGCATGCATGCACGCATGTATTTATGCATGTACGGCTGCATGTATGCATGTATATATATACACATACATATAAATATATATACGTACGCACGCATGCATGTATGTATGCATGTAGGTAGGTAGACAGGTATTTCGGTAGGTAGATCGGCATGCCAGTTTGTATGTATGTATGTATGTATGTATGTATGTATGTATGTACGCATGTATGTTTGTGTATATATATATATATATATATATATATGCATGCATGTATGCATGCACATACGTACATACGTACGTAGGTAGGTATGTATACCTGTATGTATGCACGCATGTATGTATGTATGCATGCATGCATGCATGTATGTATTTTTGTTTGTTTGTTTGTTTGTTTGTTTGTTTGTTTTGTATGTATGTATGTATGTATGTATGTATGTATGTATGTATGTATGTAATGAATGTATGTATGTATGTATGTATGTATGTATGTATGTATGTATGTATGTATGTATGTATATCTGCCGGCGGAAGGGGATCGGGGCCGCCAGGCTGGTACCTGCGCCCCCCATGGCCGCTCCGGGGCTGCGGGAGCGCTCCTGTCCGGGCCAAGAGGCGGCCAAGACGTGCCCAGGGAGGCGCAAGTGGCCCCCAAACCGGTCCTAGACGGCCCCGGGGTGCTCAAAGATCGCCCCTGGACGCTCAAAATGGCTCCCATAGAGCCCAAGAAGCCGCTACAACACCCCAAGTTGCTTTCCAAGAGAGCCCCGAGCGGCCAAAATCATTGATTTTGCATAGGAAAACGTACATTTTTAGCATCTACGACTTTTCGGTCTTCACGGCGTACACGAGGGTACAAGAGGCCCCCACGACGGCCCCAAGACGGCCCAAGAGGCTCCCAACACGGCCCAAGAGGAGCCCAAGACAGCCCCAGAGGCGGCCAAGGCGTGCTCAAGAGGTGGCCAAGACGTGTCCACGAAGCCCCAAGAGGCTCCCAAATCGGTCCAAGACGGCCCCAGGGCTCTCAAATGTCGCCTCTGGACGCCCAAGATGGCTCCCATAGAGCCCAAGAGGCCGCTACGACGCCCCAAGAAGCTTTCCAAGGGAGCCCCAAACGGCCCAAATCATTAATTTTTGCACAGGAAGCGTACATTTCTAGCATCTACGACTTTTCGGTCTTCACGGCGTGCACGAGGGTACAAGAGGCTCCAAAGACGGCCCCAAGAGGCTACCAACACGGCCCAAGACAGCCCGAGGGGCGGCCAAGGCGTGGCAAGAGGGCCCATGAGGCTCCCAAAACGTTCCATGGAGGCCCCGGAGCGCTCAAAGCTAGCCCTTGGACGCCCAAGACGGTTCTCACAGTGCCCAAGAGACATCCTAATGCTGATGATGCTGCTGATGATGATGGTGCTGATGATGATGCTGCTGCTGATGATGATGTTCATGTTGATGATGATGTTGATGATGATGATGATGATGATGATGATGATGATGATGATGATTCTGATGATGATGCTGATGGTGGTGGTGGTGATGATGATTATGCTGATGCTGATGATGCTGCTGATGATGATGGTGCTGATGCCGATGATGCTCGATGATGGTCGGTGATGGTGATGGTGATGATGCTTGCTGATGCTGCTGCTGTTGATGATGTTGACGACTATGATGATGATGATGATGATGATGATGATGATGGTGATGATGCTGATGGTTCTGATGATGATGATGATGATGATGATGATGATGATGGTGCTGGTGATGATGATGCTGCTGCTGATGACGGTGCTGATGATGATGTTGATGATGATGTTGATGATGATGATGCTAATGGTTGTGGTAATGGTGATGATGATGATGCTGATGGTGGTGGTGATGCGTCTGATGATTAAGATGATGCTGATGGTGATGATGATGATGAGGATGATGATGCTGATGGTCGGTGATAGTGATGATGATGCTGATGCTGATGCTGGTGCTGATGCTGGTGCTGATGCTGCTGCGGCTGCTGCTGTTGATGATGATGATGATGATGATGGTGCTGACTATGATGGTGATGACAACGGTGATGCTGATGATGCTGGTGCTGGAGATGCTGGGGATGATGATGATGATGCTGTTCATACTGATGATGATGTTGATGATGAGGATGCTGATCATGATGATTGATGATGCTGATGGTGGTGGTGATGATGATTATGCTGATGGTGGTGGTGATGATGATGGTGGCGATGATGATGATGATGATGATGATGCTCGATGATGGTCGGTGATGGTGACGATGATGCTGATGTTTGCTGATGCTGCGGCTGCTGCTGCTGTTGATGATGATTACGATGATGATGATGATGTTGATGATGATTCTGATGATGATGCTGATGGTGGTGGTGGTGATGATGATGATGCTGACTATGATGATGATGATGATGATGATGATGATGATGATGATGATGGTGATGATGATGATGATGATGCTGACGATGATCATGGTGCTGATGATGATGGTGATGATGATGCAGTTTCTGATGATGCTGATGCTGCTGATGATGTTGATGTTCATGCTGATGCTGCTGATCATGATGTTAATGCTGATGGAGATGACGATGCTGATGGTAGTGCTGATGATGCTGATGATGATCCTGATGATGATGATGATGATGATGATGATGCTGACGATGATGACGATGACGATGACGATGACGATGACGATGACGATGATGATGATGATGATGATGATGATGATGATGATGATGACGATGACGATGACGATGACGATGACGATGACGATGACGATGACGATGACGATTGATGATGATGATGATGATGATGATGATGATGATGATGATGATGATGATGATGATGAAGATGATGATGATGATGATGATGATGATGATGATGATGATGATGATGATGATGATGATGCCCATCGATGATCAGACGGTGGGACTTGTACGCAGGCGTGCCCGTTGCCACCATGCTTGGCAGCGCGTCGCGCCCGCCCCGAAGAAAGGCCAGCGCCTGCAACGCGTACTCGGATCTCTTCCGTGCGCTCCGCGGCGGCGGCGGGTCTTTCGGCCTCATCACGAAGGCAGCGCCGCCTGGCCCCCCCTGCTTGATGGGAGGAGGAGACCCTTGATCCCCTCACGGCATGCGCAACACACAACTGACAGTTTTTGTCCGTATTCGACTTCAGGAGGCTCGCAGGGCTCCAGGGCAGTGGACAGGAGCGAGTCGGGATGAGCACGTGGTCTTGTGGGAGGGGCAGGGACGTCTGGGGGCCCACGTTGCAACAAAAACAAGACGTCGGTGGTCTGGGGATATGGGGAGGGGGAGGAGGAGGGGAAGGGTTGATGAGGACCAGGGCAAACCCAAGATGCATCAGCGATGCTGCAAGACATCCGCCCGTCCTTGAAGGACGAGCACCCTGGAAGGACGAGCACCCTTGAAGGGCGAGCACCCTTGAAGGACCAGCACCCTTGACGGACGAGCACCCTTGAAGGACGAGCACCCTTGAAGGACGAGCTCCCCTGAAGGACCAGCACCCTTGAAGGACGAGCACCGTCGAGGGACGAGCACCCTCGAAGGACGAGCACCCCTGAAGGGCGAGCACCCTTGAAGGACGAGCACCCTTGAAGGACGAGCACCCTCGAGGGTGGAGCACCCTTGAATGACGAGCACCCGTCATTGCAAGCCCCCACTTTGAGGGACCAGCACCCCACGTGCCTGTCATGTTTTGAACATGAACTGCCTTGCATCTCTTTGGTGCCCTCTCCTCCTCCCCCTCCTCCCTCTCCTCCCCCTCCTCCTCCTCCTCCTCCTCCTCCTCTTCCTCCTCCTCCTCCCCCTCCATCTCCTCCGCCCCCTCCCCCTCCCCCTCCTCCTCCTTCCCCCCTACGGGCCTGCCATGTTCCCCAATCAGAGCTTGCCTCTGTAGGGGTCCTAGCAGATTTCATTCCCAAATCAGAGCTTGCCTCTTTAGGGGTCCTAGCGGATTCATATGGTTAGGTTGGGTTTGTCGCCGATTTTCGCCGCACGCCCGGGTGCCCGGGTGCCCGGGGGTGCCCGGGTGCCCGGGTGCCCGGGTGCCCGGGTGCCCAGGTGCCCGGGTGCCCAGGTGCCCCGTAGCTCTATGTATCCCTATAAGCCCTATAGCCCTGTAGCCCTATAGCCCTAATAGCCCTATAACCTTATAATAGCCTTATAGCCCTATAGCCCTATAGCCCTATAGCCCTACAGCCCCATAACCCTATAGCCCAATAGCCCTATAGCCCTATGGCCCTGTAGCCCTGTAGCCCTATAGCCCCATAGCCTTCTAGCCCTATAGCCTTATAGCCCCACAGCCCTAAAGCCCTAACAAGATAATGATTGGGGTTTTTCTCCAGTATCATTCTGAAAAGGAACTGCTTTGCACCGCTCTGGCGGGCCGGACGGGCTGCGAATCTGTATGAGCACACCGTCCAGCTAGGTGTCCAGCGAGATCCCCGTTCTGACACCAGCGCCCAGCCGGGTATATAACGGTTGCACATGTTGGTGCTTTTGGACATGAGCGCCGAGGAGGTCCCAAGTCAGAGCCCAATTTCGAAAAGGAAGCGCCCCCCATCTTCCCGTTCATGCCCCACTGCATTTGTTAATGTTCTGTTGTGCGCTGTTGGGGAAGTATGAAGGGAGAACCCCGCTTCGAACAGGAGCCGCCCCCCATCCCTGTAATTGCTACAAGCTCACAGGACGACTGTGCGCAGCGCTAAGGCGAGAGCCTCATGCCCACCAGCCTTGTGACTGCTTCATTTTGAAAGCCCATCGCCCTCTATCCTTACAAGTATTGCGAGCTTTTCAGGCGAATGTGCGAGGCGCTAAGGCGAGAGCTTCTGTTCAAAACGATCCACCTCCATCCTTGTAGTTGTAGACGTACCAGGCTTAATCATCCGAAGCTTTGAGGAAGTCTCAGGCGAAACGCCAGGTCCGTCCTACTGACACCTCTGGTGGTCAGACGAGGAGGAGTGACCTATCTCAGATGCCCACGGCGAATCACCGCCGCCCCCTGTCTTCTGGAAACGCCCATGCGGCCAAACTTTGGGCCGAAGTCTGGCCAAGCTATTGGGCTATGTGTGCTTCCAGTCGTTGTGGAAACTCTTGGGGGAACATTGTGTAGATGAAGATCGAGGAGGAGGAGGAGGATGAGGAGGATGAGGAGGAGGAGGAAGAGGAGGAGGAGGAGGAGGAGGAGGAGGAGGAGGAGGGAGGCTAATGAATCAGATGAGGCCTCTTGAAGCCCTCTTGAGGCCTCCTGGGGGCTTCCTGTGAGCAGTTTTGGGGCTCTTAAGGGGCGTCTTGGGGGCCTCCCGGGGCCTCTTGGGGTTCTCTTGGGGCCTCTTGGGGACCTCATAGGGGCATCTGGGTGCCTCTACGAGACCTCTTGGCCTTCGAGGGCCGTCTTGAGGCCCGCCTTAAGGCCGTCTTGGAGGTCTCCGGTGCCGTCTAGCTGCCGTCTGAGGGCCTCCTGTGCTGCCTTGGGGCCCTCTTGTTTTCGTGGCCTCTTGCGCCGACCCGTGGCGGTTTTCGGAGCCTATGGGCCCGTCCTGGAGTTTCGGAAGCCCGGACAGGCGAGAACGCTGACATTGGCGACAGAAGCGTTGACAATCATGAAGGTTGACCTCCTGGAGGTTCTTTTGTTGCGCCTCTTGGGGCGTCTAAGGTGCCTCTTGGCCTTCTGAGGCCGTCTTGGGCTCTCCCTGAGCAGCCGTGGGTCCCTCGTTGGGGGCTTCAGGGCCGTCCTGAAGGTCTGTGGGCCCGTCTTGGTGCCGTCTTTGGGGGCCTCTTGGGCTGTCTTATGGGCGTCTTGCCAGCCTCTTGGGGGCCTTTTGGGCCGTCTTGGGGCGATCTTGGGGGTCCCATGGGCCCGTCTTGGAGCGTCGGATGCCCGAACAGGCGAGAATGCTAAAATCATTGAAACACTTACGGAACAACATGGATTTTGGCCTCCTGGATGTCCTCTTGGAGCCTTCCTGGGGCGTCTGAAGGGCCTCTTGGCCTTCAGAGGCCGTCTAGGGCCCTCCCTGGGCAGTCGTGGGTCCTTCTTTGGGCGCTTTAGGGCCGTCTTGGAGGACTAGGCCCGTCTCGGGGCCGCCTTAGACCCATCTTGGACCGTTTTCGGGCCCTCTTGGGCAGTCTTTCGGGTTACTCGGGGGCCTCTTGGGCCGTCTTGGGGTGATCCGGGGGGCGGGGCTATGGGCCCGTCTTGGGGCGTCTGAAGCCCCAAAAGGCGAGAACGCGGAAATCCTTCAAAACCTCAGGGGGATCAATGATTTTGGCATCCTTGATACACCTTAGGCGATGCTTAAGAAAACTTAAATTTTCGGCCAGAGTCTCCATTATTCTTAATGTTTCAATGTAGATCCTAATGTTTGAATGGGAATTTTGGGTTTTATTCAAGTTCTGAGACTATGAATTTCTTAACCCACGATTTCTTAAGCATTTCGCAGGGTGTATCTTCTCGGAGCCCTCCTGGGGCGTCCGATAGGTCTCTCGGGCCGTCCGGAGGACTCGTCTCGGAGACCATGTTGGCCGTCTTGAACGCGATGGGGCAAATGGAGACATGATTTTCCCCGGCTTTTCCGCACGGCCAGCGGGTTGGGCCGAGACCCCGCGGTGTTTTTTTTTTGTTTTTGTTAAAAAAAGAAAAGTACATAACTCTTGCCAGACGTTAGGCATGCCGTGCACCGCCGAGTCTGTGACGCAAGTTGGCCCTCTACAGGGGGGGCACTCGAAAATAGCTAAAACATATCATGGGAACGTTTTTAAAACTAGTATTTTTGATCACGTTGCAGTTTTTTTTGCTACTTTCTATGTTTCCTCCCAAATCCGCCTGTAGGAGGACATGCCCGACTTAATCCTTGACGCCCAAGACGCCCTGCCTCTGGAGCACGCGGGTCTGGACCCCTCCTGAAACAGCACACCTACCGCTTGCTGCGCGAAGAGGTGCTCCATTTTGTCCATGCCGAGAAGTGAATGCATCACTTCTTCTTTCGAGAATGCGCGGATCGCGGAGCCTGACTGAAAGTACGCTCGCTCCACCGAAGGGGCCGATGGAAGCGCTCTCGTGCAACCCTGTAAGACCACATGGGGCGGTGGATCTAATGGCCTTCGGTCCAGCCGGCCAGCGGTCCTGGACTGCAGATCAGAGGCCTCCTAGATGCCCGTGGGGATCTTTTTTGTGAGGCCTCTTGAAAGCCTTTTGGAGGCGGTTTTGGGTTGTCTTGGGATCTCTTGGAGGCCTCTTGGGGCCTCTTTTGGGCCTAATTGAGCTCTCCTGGGGCTTCTAGGTGGCCAGCTGGCGATCTCAGGGGTCATCTTGGGGCGGGGGGCTCAAGATGCCAGTCCGTGTTTCCCCCTCCTGGCCTCCTCTTGGATTCTCCTTCGGCTGTTTTGGGGGCCTCTTGGGCAGTCGTGGCGCCCTCGTGGGCCGTCCTGGGGCCCTCGTGGCGGCCTCTTGGGCCGTCTTGGAGCAATTGTTTGGGCCTCTTGGCCCGTCGTGGTTCAAGGACTCCTGCCTCTTGGGGCCCTTCGAAGTGCCCTCCTGAAGCCCTGTCGGTGCACATTGGAGGCCTCTTGGGCCGTCTGGAGGCCATCTTGGGCTTCCCGGCTGATGCTGGCGAGTCCAACCTCTTGCACAGATGTCCGACTCCCTCTTCGGGGGCGGCAACGAGGGGGTAATGACTAAGGGGGGGGGGAAATATCATGGCGGGGGCCATGATACCTCCCCAGATTTCATGGCGCCTCTTCTTGTTTCAATGCGTCCCCGGCCCCCCCTGGGCCGCGCACATGCCGCCGGCCATGATTTGCGCCGCCCCCTCGTGGACGCCCCCCTCTTGGCCGCCCCCGACCTCTGGCCTGAGAGCCGCAGTCCCAGGCCCAGACCGCGGGGGAAACAGGCCTGCGATGGCGTCGCTCCCGGCCGCCTCCTCGCGCTGCCAGGGCGACTCGAGGGCCAGCGCGCGTCGGGCCCGAGAGGCTGTCTCGGACCCCCCTTGGGGGCCTGCTGGAGCCGTCTTGGCCTGTCTCTGGGCCCCCCTGGCCTCCGAAGGCAGCCCAGCGAGAGCACGCGACCGGCCCCGGCCTGCGCCCAGCGGCGCCCCGGGAGCGCCCGGGAGTCCAGGCTGGCGGCTCCCCACAGAGCATTGTAGCACTCGGGGCCGAGGATTCTAGGGGACCCGAGAGCACTCCACCTCGTGCCTGGGGGCAGGGCCGCGGAGGAGGAACAGGGATGGAGGTGGAGGAGTTGGAGGAGGAGGAGTTGCAGGAGGAGGAGGAGGAGGAGGAGGAGGAGGAGGAGGAGGAGGAGGAGGAGGAGGAGGAGGAGGAGGAGGAGGGAGGAGGGGGAGGAGGAGGAGGAGGAGGCGAGGAGGAGGAGGAGGAGGAGGAGGAGGAGGAAGAGGAGGAGGAGGAGGAGGAGGAGGAGTAGCACCGCAAGGACGAGGACGATGGGATCGAGCCACAGCCCGGCCCCCCTCGACTCGTCGAGGGTACTGCTGGGACGTCTCGAAGTTAGAGTGGCAGAGGGTTTGTCGACACACCGCTTTGCCTTCAGCTGGTGCCTGGCGTGCGCATGAAGGCGCGGATCTCGCGTTCCAGACGTCCCGAGCGTGTGCTCTCGTAGGCCGAGCACTCTATCTTCCTGGGTCACCGCGACGACGACGGCAGCCGCGGCGACGACGGTGACTACCATCGCGGCGCGACAGGCGACCTACCGCACGTACCCAATGCCGACGGACATGGGCAGCATCGGCTGCGAGTACCGCGACCAGGACCCGCTCGCCACCGGCCGCTGCCGCACCGCCGCAGCCGCTGCCGCAGCCGCTGCCGCCGCCGCCGCCGCCGTCGCCGTCGTCGTCGTCGTCGTCGTCGTCGTCGTCGTCGTCGTCGTCGTCGTCGTCGTGTTCGTCGTCGTGTTCGTCGTCGTCGTCGCGTTGCTCTGGCGATGCCAGCAGCTGCCCTCTACAGGCCGAATGCGTGGAAAGTTGGCCGTCTTGTTCGTTGTCCGCATTGTTCCCAACCATCCTGTGTTGTTGGGTCCTCGTTTTGAAGAGACGGACCCCACGTTCCTTCTCCTTCTCTCCTCCTCCTCCTCCTCCTCCCTTCTCCTCCTCCTCCTCCTCCTCCTCCTCCTCCTCCTCCTCCTCCTCCTCCTCCTCCCCCTCCTCCCTCCTCCCGTCACCCCCCTCACTCTGGCACACCTCTCACATGTTTCGTGGCTTCATAACGAGCCCCACCGAAGGCCCCAGTGGCACCGCTCGCATGCAGCAGCCGCCACCCAGCACAGCGTTTCGTGGGCCCATAGGGGGCTCCCCCGAAGGTCCCAGTGGGACCGCCCGCATGCGTCAGCCACCACCCAGCACAGCGTATCGTGGCCCCGTAGGGGGCTTCACCGAAGACCCCAGTGGCACCGCCCTCTTGCGTCAGTTACCACCCAGTACAGCGTTTCGTGGCCCCATGGGGGGTTCCACCGACGGCCCAGTGGCATCGCCCGCATGCGTCAGCCACCACCCAACACAGCGTCTCTGCCCAGTCGCTCCCTGGCGGCACTGGGCTGCCACTGTCCTCTCAGCTGGGCGGGTGTTGCGTTGCCATTTCTGGCTGCCCCACGCTTCCCCGCCGCGTCGTTGTTCCGCCCCGCAGCCCGCGGGCGCTTGGGACGCTTCGCCCAGTGCCTCCCGCCCCTCCTTTCTCCGCTCCCTGGCCACCTGGCTTCGGGCGGTCACGCCGCAGTGTCCCTGTCACTGCCAGCCATCCGCTGCTCCCGCCCCCGCACGGCTCAGTGCTGTGCTTTCTCCTCGGGGCCCGCGGTACGACGTTCGCGGAGTTCCACTGTGTTCCCCCAGCCCCAGGCTCTGACTGCCACTCCCCGCCACCCGTGCCACCGTGGTTCGCCACGGCCGCCCACCGCGCTCTGGCCCTGCGCGCCCGGCTGCTGCTGCCCGCCCGGCTGCTCATCGTCAAATTCTTCGGCGTCTGAGCGTCCTTTTCTCCTCTCGGCCGTCCCCCTTTCCTCTTTGGTCGCTGGCCAATTCGCTAGTTAGTGCCCCAATCTAGCTTCACGCTGGAGCGGATTTCGCCGCCTCGCCGATGACGAAAAAGTTTCGTGGCCCTATACGCCCCATAAGGAGCCCCACCGAAGGTCCAAGTAAACCCGCCCGCGTGCGTCCGCCACCACCCAGCACCGCGCTTCGTGGCCCCATAGGGGGTTCCCCCGAAGGCCCCAGTGGCACCGCCAACATGCGTCAGCCACCACCCAGTACAGCGTTTCGTGGCCCCACAAGGAGCTCCACCGAAGGTCCCAGTGGGACCGTTCGCATGCGTCAGCCACCACCCAGTACAGCGCTTCGTGGCGACAGGGAGCTCCACCAAAGGGCCCAGTGGCACCGCCCGCATGCGTCAGCCACCACCCAGTACAGCACTTCGTGACACCATAAGGGGGCTCCACCGAAAGCCCCAGTGGCACCGCCCGCTTGCGTCAGCCACCACCCAGTACAGCGTTTCGTGGGCCCATAAGTGAGCTCCACCGAAGGCCCCAGTGGCACCGCCCGCATGCGTCAGCCACACCCAGCACAGCGTTTCGTGGCCCCATGGGGGGTTCCACCGACGGCCCAGTGGCATCGCCCGCATGCGTCAGCCACCACCCAACACAGCGTTTCGTGGCCTCGTAGGGAGCTCCACCGAAGGCTCCAGTGGGACCGCCCGCATGCGTCAGCCACCACCTGGTGCAGCGTTTCGTGGTTCCATATGGAGCTCCACCGATGGTCCCAGTGGCACCGCCAGCATGAGTCAGCCACCACCCAGTACAACGTTTCGTCGCCCCGTGAGGAACTCGACCGAAGGCCCCAGTGGCACCGCCCGCATGTATCGTCCACCACCCTGTATTGCATTTCGCGGCCCCGTTGATTGCGATTCCCACCGAACACCAGTGGGACCGTAGGAAATTCCAGTGGTCCGCCCGCATGCGACCTCCACCCAGTATAGCGTTTCGTGGTACAGCGTTAACAGGGAGCTTCGCAGAAAGACCCCGGTGGCACCGCCCGCATGCGTCTCCCCCAACCAATACAGCGTTTGGGGGCCTTAACGGGAGCTCCAGCGAGGGGCACCGCACGCATGTGTCCGCCACACCCTGTACAGCGTTTCGTGGCCCATAGGGAGCCCCACCGAAGGCCCAAGTGGCACCGCCCGCATGCGTCCCCCCCAACCCATTACGGCACGTCCCTCACGTGTTCCGTGACAATTCAGGGAACTCCACCGAAAGAGGCCCCCACAACGCGTTAGTCACACTTGCGTATGGTTGGATCCTTCGTCAGGAATTTTTCGCAACGCCAGAGGTATTCGTGCCGATCCCATTAGTTCTCTTCTAAGAGGAGAACCCTGGGCCCTTACCGTACAGAAGTCAGGTCAGCTTTCGGGCTGCGTGCAACCGCGCTCACCAGGGCAGCTCAGCAGGGCCCAAACAGGCAAACATGTCAAGTTACAGTTTTTTTCCTCCTCCTCCTCCTCCTCCTCCTCCTCCTCTTCCTTCTCCTCCACCTCCACCTTCTCCTCCTCCTCCTCCTCCTCCTCCTCCTCCTCCTCCTCCTCCTCCTCTCTTCCTTCCCTCTCACCTCCCTCTCCCTCCTCGTTCTCTCTCCCTCCTTCCTCTGCCTCCCTCCCCCCTCCCTCCTCCCTCCTCCCGCCTCCTCCTCCCTCCCTCCTTCCTCCCTCCTCTCCTCCTCCTTCTCCTCTTCCTCGTCCTCATCCTCCTCCTGTTCCTCCGCTTCCTCCTCCTCTTCCTCCTCTTCCTCCCCCTCCTCCTCCTCCTCCTTCCTTCTCCTCCTCCTCCTTTTTCTCCTCCTCCCCCTCCTGCTCCTTCTTCCCTCTCCATCCTCCCTCCGCCAATCCTCCTTCCTCCCTCCTCTTTCCTCCTTCCTGCTCCTCGCCCTCCCTCTACTGCCTTGGCGTCTCGGCCGCCCAGCCAGGACATCACCAGCACCGTGGAACAGTTTCTCGCCTGGCGCCCCCCCACCCCAGGGGCGGCGGTCTCCTCCTCCCCTCACTGGGCGCCGGCGGCCGAATAGCCACCCCTGCAAGTTGCGAGGGGGAGGAGGGGCAGGAGGAGGAAGGCGGAGGGGGAGGAGGAGGGAGGTGATGGAGGGGGAGGAGGGAGAGGGGAGGGGGAGGAGTACGAGGACCAGGAGGAGGAGGAGGAGGAGGAGGATGGAGGAGGAGGAGGAGGAGGAGGAGGAGGAGGAGGAGGAGAGGAGGAGGAGGAGGAGGAGGAGGAGGAGTACGAGGACCAGGAGGAGGAGGAGGAGGAGGAGGAGGAGGAGGAGGAGGAGGAGGAGGAGGAGGAGGGCAGGAGGAGGAGGCGGAGGAGGAGGCGGAGGGAGGAGGAGGAGGAGGCGGAGGAGGAGGAGGAGGAGGTGAAGGAGGAAAGGAGGAGGAGGAGGAGGAGGAGGAGGAGGAGGAGGAGGAGGAAGAGCAGGAGGAGGAGGAGGAGGCATAATTATAGTAAAAAGGATTCTTACGCAGGCCGAGCAATTTTTCCTCTCGAGCCCCAAATGTCGCAAGCGACGTGCCGTTCAGGCGAGCGGATACATGTAGCGCTCTCTTCGGCTTGAGGCGTGCCATATGTTATGGGAGGAGATGCGGGAGTTGGCCGGGCCCGCTGTGACGTTCGAGCAACCTTGTGTTATTGGAGGATTTTCGGGAGATGGCCAGGCCCGCTGTGGCGCTCGAGCAACCAGATGCTATGGGAGGAATTGAGGGAGGTGGCCAGGCCCGCTGTGGTGCTCGAGCTTCCGATCTCGACACTTTGCTTGTGTGTCCTCATGCTCCCCGTCCTCCCTCCTCCCTCCTCCTCCCACCACCTCCCTCTTCCCCCCACCTCCTCTTCCTTCCTTTTTCCTCCTTCCGCATCCTGCCTCCCTCCTCCTCATCCCCTTTCTTCCTCCCTCCCCCTCTCCTCCCTGATTGTTCCTCCTCTCTCTTCCCTCCTCCCGTCCCTTCTCCCCTCCTCCCTCCTTCTCGTGCCTCCTCCCTTCTTCTTTCCCTCTCCGTCCTGGGAAGATCCCCCCTCCCCCGTATAATCATAGCTTTGGTCAGCAGATTCAGAGTACGGTGGATCGCATGATGCTTCGCGTGCGGTGCCCCGTGGATCCAATTTCCCCTGGGTCCAGGTTGCTAATTATTAGGATGCATTTATCCCCAGGAAATACATGGATCCATTGGATGCTTACACGAAGGAAATTTGTTCCGCGCAAGACAGAGATATAATCCACGACGCTGTCGCACACTCGAAAAAGGATCCACTTGGATCCGTCGGCGTTCTCATTATTTAATATAAGAGGAAAGAACTTTCGGCTTGGGGATGTAAAAAGAAGGAAGACAATGATACTACTAATGATGCGAATCGTGGTAACATTATTTAATCGCTTCGCTCATTCCGCCGGCCCATATTGTCGCACCGTTGTGGGCTAGCCGAGTTTTGGGGCCTCTTGGGGGCCGTTTTGGGGCCTCTTGGGGCCTCTTTTGGGCCTCTTGGGCGCCTCTTGGGGCGTCTTGGGGGCCTCTTGGGGGCCTCTTGGGGCCTTTTTGGGGCCTCCTGGGCGCCTTCTGGGGCGGAGGGCTCGATTTTTCAGTTCTCGGTTCCCCTCTTGAGCCCCTCTTGGGCCCGTCTTGGGGCCTCTTGGTCCGTCTTGGGCGGCACTTGGGCCGTTTTGGGGGCCCTCCTGGGCCGTTCCGGGGCCGTCTTGGGAGCCTCGTGGGCCGTCTTGGAGCGGTCTTGGGGGCCTCTTGGGCCGTCTTGGAGCGTCCGGAAGCCGGAAAAGCCAAAACACAAAAAACATAGAAAAAACACATGAAAATCAACAATCTTGGCCTCTTGGGGCTCTCTTCGGAGGCCTCTTGGAAGGCTCTTGGGGCGTCTTGGAGGCCTCTTGGGCTGTCTTGGGGGCCTTTTGGGCCGTCTTGGGGTCATCTTCGGCGTCTTCGAGCGCTCTTTGGGCGTCTCGGGGGCCTCTTGGGCAGTCTTGGGGGCCTCTTGGGGCACTCTGAGCGCGCTCTGGGGAGCCTGAGAGGCCGCACCCAGAAGGAAAACCATCTCTGAGTAGACTTGGTCGGGCGGCGGTCGGGGTACTTTTCGCCGGGGGACCCCCAGGGGCCGCCCCGCGCGCGCGAACTAGAAGTACTGTTAATACTGTTAACCAGTTACCGGAGATCTTAGCACGCCCTGGCCCGTTGGGCCGGCGAATTTATAAAAAACGAAGAATAACCAGCATACTACGAACAGCAATAATACTAGCACGACGCAGAGGAATGCTAATACGACGAATGCTTATGCGACGAAGAATGCTAATCATTACAGGATTATGAGCAATAGTGATATTACGAATAATGCTATTAATACTACGCCGAATGTTAATAATGATGGTGCACATCCAGAATACTACCACTAATCATGGCAATCTTAAAAGGACAAGTTCGAATACTACATTTTTCTGTAGCTTAGTACGAAGATATTAAGAAGAGCCCGAGTATCAACCATGAGAAGAGAACGGCTAAGACAAGTCATGATGCGAATACTCATGATAGGAAATGGATGATGATGAGGAGGAGGAGGAGGAAACCACATACGAGAGAGCGTGATCCACCGCCGCCTCTTTAATGTGGAAAGTTCCCCCCTCTTACGCTCTTTCGCACATACTGATAAAAAAGAATGAGAACGCGGATAGCACTAATGAGAAGGAAACCAAGCATAAGAAGGGTACTGCGAACCACCATAATGATAATACTAATACTAAGACTAAACGTACTAATGTACTAATGGTTCGAATACGAGGATGAACAACCCAAAGTAAACTGGTGATCGTGCGAATCAGATAACTCATAAGACGATGTAACATACAATTAGTTATAATAAGAAAACAAGAAAAGACGAATACTAATACTGCTTACACTGGTATTGATAAGAAGATAAGGAGGTGGAGTCAATGCACCCCTTCCGCACAACCATTCTTTTGTCCTGCCTGCTATCTCTCCTTGCACGCGCTGTCCGCAAGCTGTGCTAACTTATTCTGCTCCCGCAACTATATACTTTGGCTCTAGGAAAACGGAAGAGGAGCGAGCCTGCGGCGCGCGCGCGCGTGCGTCGGCCTGCGGGCCGGCTTCCTCCCGTGAGAGTTACCTTAGTGTACGCTTGACGGCGCTGTCCCTTCTTGCCCATGTCATCTGCGGAGCCCACTGATCATGATATATCATCGGAACATCTTGCAGGGATTACGAATGTCCAGGCAAAAGACTGGTCATCAGCCGAAACGAAGGCGCAGCCGTTCGGTTCGCAGAGCGCGGGGTCTCAAGAAGGAGCAGCGTTCGGGCCAACAGAAGATCGAAGACCTTCCGAGCGTAACGCAAGTATAAGCGCCCCAACGAGGCGACCAAACCCTCGTAACTTTCCCAGTGATACAGCATCAGAGACTCTGTTAGACTTGACAGACGGGGATTCATCGGTTGATTCAGTGACCAGATCCAGAGAGCAACGCTCGAGCGGAAGGTATGGCGCAGCCAAAACTTCCGCTGAGGGACCCTCTGAGTTGGCGTCGGTGCACCCTGGCTTTCAGCCATCGATCGACGCAGATTTCGAAATTGAAAAGTTGCTGGAGCATATCCCCATCGAAACATCGGGCGCTGAAAGTTTGCGCGCCGAGCATGCAGTGCAATATACGTTGTGTGGACAGAGTGGGGATGTGAGCGACCTACAGTCTGAAGGGGGCAGTTCCCACTCGATAGAAAAGAATGAGGAATATGCCCAGTTTCGCACCTTGCCGGGTCCGTCGCGTCATCTCGAGCCTCTCCTTGATCTGTGTGTCGGTCTCGCTCCAGACCGTAAAATGATAGAGGCAAGTCAGAGAGCCATCATTGATTCGGACGATGACTGTAGAGGCGGTGATAGCCTCAATGCTCATCGGCACAGCCAACGTCGAGCTCCCCTGACGCAGTGCGCGCGGGCAGAGATGCGCGAGAAGCTACAGGCGTGACCCCCGACCCGCTTACGAAGACACCGAATGATGAGAATGGCGACTTGAACGCCTCGCCCGTATCGCAGGGCCCTTCTAGACCAGATTTCTCGTTGCCCGTAACAGACAGAGATAGAGTGCCAGAACTCGGCGAGCTCGTCGCGCAGGACGAACGAGACGACCTGGCAAGGAGCATGGGCGTTGGCGCCGTCAAGAGGGGCGCAAGAGCGAGAAAACAACACGCGCCTACCCGAAGCAGCGAAAGGGGGCGCTCCAGTAAGGCCCCCAGGGCCGGGCGTTCCAGTTCCAGAGGATTTAATGCATTTGATTCGCCGCGAATGTCATCGAATAGAACCACTGGCAGCTTTTCGGCGCGGGAAGGCCGCTGGAACGCCGGGCCAACGTGCCCCGCTCGAGCGGGGAGTCGGTGTCCCGCGAAAGCGCGCAAACCGGGGGTTTCATGTCGAAGGCCAGTGTGTTCTCAAAAATCGATTGTCCGCTCCGAATGTAGCCTAGCGTGGCTTTGTGATGAGTGCGTCGCGATGGAAGAGCACCGCTGCCATCGTCTCGCGATTCAAGAGTGGGCGGAAAGAAGCGGGCAGGTTCGAGAGCAGCTGAGGGCTGCGAGTGCGCGCGTGCAACGGATTATCTCTGAGGCACAGGTAAATGAGAACGCCGCCGAAGAGACTCAACGACAGCTTGCGGTTTCCGAGGCTGAGAGACAAGCAATTGCACAAAGGATGGTGCATGAGAAAACCACCATTCTGGAACGCGCGCAGAAATTGATGCAGCATGCTGAGGCCAACGCAGCGCGCGTTACAGACGAAGCACATAATTCGGCGTCTTGCTCAAGAGGAAATGGGAAAATTGGGCATTCAGAGCATGGCGGAAAAAGCTGGTGTCTGACTCTCAGCAGAAGGCCGAAGGAGAGAAAGCTGAATGCAGAGAGATGGCGGATGCTGCAAGGAGGGAAGGAGAGAGAAGCCCGAGAACAGGCATCGCGAGAAAATCAGGAGCTCCGCAATCAAATGGCAGCTGCTGGACTCGAGGCCGAAAGAGTGAAATCTGAAGCGCTGCGAGCCCTTAGAGAGAGGGGGCCGAATACCCAAGCAGCAGCGAAGAGGACCATAAAAGAAAGGCCGACGCCTGGGGTCGTCTGAAGGGGCACGCAAGATAACATATAAGAAACAATGTCATTGCAACTCGGGCCGTGAGCGAGGAAAGTAGAAGATTGAGGTCTGATCTTGAGCAACGAAGAATCGAGGAAGTGGTTGATTCAACGCTGGCACAGTCGGCGCATGTTGAGCTGCTTCCTCGCCCCACTGCTGCCCTTCCTATTGGGGCGCCTGTCGCGTCGCGAGGTCAAACGCGATTGGGTGCTCCGAGTCAGGCCTGTCGCATTTGTACACGGCCTTCGAACGATGCATGGAAGGGTTGGTTGAAGCGCGGTGCAATGATCACCTGGATATGGGTGCTAAACGCTGCGATGAATGTGCTTGGAGAAAATCGCTAAGATATCAGGGTGACTGCGAGAAGAGGGGGGGGGGGGGGGGGTCCCGAGGCATGCCTGATGCTCAGCGCGCGGGCAACGATCCTGATGGGAAGACACCGAGACACTCGGCCTCGCCGAAAGGTTCAACCCGAACGCCAGATGAGCAATCGTGCAGATATCGTGGGCACGCCAGTCTTTGAATCAGAAAAGTCGGATCTTGGCCAGATGCCGAAGCTGACTGCTCCGTCGACGCCGTCGCCCCCTCTTGCAAAATCGCATTTCATTCCTGGGCCGGCTGTCGAGGAGACCTCGGGGGCAAGCGGGGGTCCGACGCGGGGGGCGCTCAAGGAACGAGCCCTGGAAACGCCCCTTTCAATGCGAAGATATCGGATCGCCCTAACAACCTCTATTTGCCTGGGCACCTTCCTCTCGCCGTCGACCCAGCCGTGTCTGGCGAGGGAGGTGGGGGCCCGGGAGGCCACGGCGACGATCGAAGAGACGGTCAGAGTGCAGCCCCCAGCGCAGGGATGATTGCTGCGTTGCAGTATGACGAGATGGATAAGTCCAAGCCGCCCAGAGGCCCTCCAGGGGGACCTGGTGGCGATGGTGACCCGGGCGGAGATGGCGGAGGGGGGCCGAATGATCGCAGCGACCCTGCATGGCGGCCACTTCGCGCCGACCAAATGGACATGAACTTGAGAAGTTTTGGAAGCAATAAAGGAATAGACTTGCTTGATTTACCAGGTGTCTAGACACTCCGAGAATGGGGGCAACATTGCATGGGGGCGGTAGCTGGATCATGGCATAACGTTCGCGCAGCGCGGACATGGGTCAGCGAAGCAATGGGCCCTGATGTGCCCATGGAGAATCAGGGGCATTGATGCGCCCTGATACGATGCTCGCTACCAACCTGCTCGAGGAATTTGCAAATATGAAACGTAACCGACGTATGTCAGTGCAACGTGCCCACTTCCTGTCGCAAATCAATCGCGTGGAACATTCGTGTCAGATTGAAGGGCGTCTCCAGACGGGTCGAGAAATGATGCGAGCCATGTGCGTTTGGTGTTCTGTCAGGTCGGAGAGCTGACAACATTGGATATGCCGAGACCTTTTCAAACTGACCATCGATCGACAAAAGCCTGATCAGGACTTGTACTATTGCTAAAGAGAATGGATGGAGCGGTGCCAGGAGTTTTACGGCGCCAGGGAACCATCGGATGAAATGAAAGCTTCCATAAACGCACATTTCTATGAACAGATCCGACAGGTCCCTAGGCTTGAATATGCAATGCAGTGGTATGAGTTGTCAACAGATCTTCCGGGTACGGAAATGAGAACTTATCAATGGCTCTTGCTCCAAGTCGAGTCCCTCGTGATGCGAGACAGAGAACCGTGGGCAATTTGTGAGCGGGAGTCGACCTTCAAGTCTAGAAATAGACAGGCCCGCCTGACAGGCGGGAAAAATGAGGATGGCGGGGCGGAACAAGGGCCTCTGCTATGGCAGCGACAGTCCACCGACTAGGACTGCCCACGGATAAGTTGGCAAGTGGAAGAACGAAAGGTAAGACAACCTGCAAGTTCGTGAAGCAAGGGAAGAATGGCCCCAAGCAGGACAAGGTGGCCCCTGCAATCGCAAGAAGCCCAAGACACCTGCCGCACCGGCACAGCCGGGAGCGGGCGGTGATGCTCGTGCTGCCGGCGGAAACAGCGATCGCAGAGGCGGAAGTAATCGGTCTGCGAGCAGAGGCCCGAGAGGAAAGGACCGGCCTCGCTCCTCGACCCCGTCGAACAGATTCGGCAATTCGAATAAGACGCAGTCGCGGACGAGGGGTTCGTCGGAAGCCTCACGAGAGCGTCACAGCAAAATGGTGCCATGCATGGTCGCGAGACCCCCGCAACTGCAAGGGCCCTCGCAGTGGGTGCTAAGAGCGACGCGGAGGCTTGACCGGTGCTGATAGAATCAAGCGTGATAAATACGAGGAAGCGCAGCTGAAGGCTGGCAAGTCTTTGGGATGCCAAAGAACTTCTCGGTGAGCTGATTCTGCAGCCGCGGAAGGAGCAGGGGCAAGGGCAAAGGAAAGGGTACATAAAAAACCATGTAAGACGTTCGCCGAGACCGGAGCTTGCTCACGAGGCAAAGACTGCTGGTGCGCGAAGAACACACCAAATCTTCCGTGACGATGGCTGGGCAGTTGCGGAACATGGGCCAGTGCCAAGATGTTCGTCATGTATTTCTACTTTCTCTTGCTGATGCTCATTCGCCTTGTGGCTATGTGTTTGCAAAGGTCCCATCGGCCTAGCCGGCGAGGGAAGGGCGGACATGCGCTCCCAGGCACAGCCAGTAGAGTTACACTTGCCTGCCCTGCCCCACTGGCTCGGGGATCGCGTGTCCCACTCAGCAATTCCGGGGGGCAGCCAACTGCGATTGACTCCGACAATGCATGTCTATATCAGGTTAACGCATTTCCCGAGGAAGCCGTTCCCGCTTCCGACGCGCAGCGCGAACGCAGAGAGATGCTGACGAAACTCGTCATTTTCTTTGTTCAAGTACATCCTCTTCCCTGGGGGGCTATCGCGTCCTCCTGTGGCGAACCTCGCGGGAAAAGCTGTGGCAGACCTGCGAAGACGGGGGGTGTGGCCAGAGTGTGAAGTTTCCCTCCACCCGTGAGCCGGCCATTGCTCGAAGGAAGGCGCGTCGCCGCAGCCGGAGGGGGCTGCCCTCCAGCGTCGACAACAGATGGAAATTCCCACGGGGCGAGCATAGACGAATTCAATCCGAATGGGGGCATCATCGAGAGACGCGCAGCTCAGAGCATCTTATTTGGCCGACGAAGTTCGGCAACGTAAATTTCCGAGTCGTTGCTGAAATTCATCACCGGCCAAGCCTCAATGATGAAGTAGTCTCGGAACGTGAAGAGAGGGCTGCTATGTTGGGTGGCGTATGCCATTACCATATCGCACAGCGACGTCAATGGCTTTTTCCGACTCGATCGCTGCCTTTTTGGCTTGACTTGGTTTTTATTTTTGGTTGCATGTGTGGTCATAACTACAATACTGAAACTTACGAGAGGCCAGATGTTATCCAAGTTGCAACGCAATGTGTTCATACTTAGCGATTGCTCCACATACAAGCCCGTTGGACACTGACATTATCCATGACCTACCTCCGGGACTACCCGAGCATGTGGATCGCATGTGGAACCGACTGTTTGATCGCATCCCCACTCATGGAAGATGGGGGCGCGTTCCGTTAGCTGTACCAGAAGTCATATTTTTGTTCATGTCCGCGGGAATCAATGTTGCGTTTCCATGATATTAGGCGCAGCGTAATCCGCAATCCACCCAAATTTTGCGAGATACTTCTTTTTTGGATTCTCGGATCCGAGCTGCTGTAGAGACATTGGATTCGCTTCGTACTTGGATCAGCGGATTAGGAAATCAAGTATCTGGGACCGCGCGACGGAATTGCTCGGGCATTCAAGAGGCCATGGTCTTTATACACACGTCAACGGAGCTTCAATTTAGTGTCGAGATTTGTCTCGCCAGCAGCCTTTTTGGGGTCTTCAATACTGATGGCGCCATTGGGGCCACCAGTTGCTTTAAGAAGAAAGAGGAGGAGAGTGGCTCAGCCAACTCTCCCACCGAGACAGTCCCAGCCGAGTCGCCAGCAGATGCTGTAGCCCCAGTCGTTGAAATCATTGCCTCGAGCGGCGCTGCTGCCTCGGGACAGCGAACTCAGCAATGCTTTCGCCGGGCATCGCGGCCGAGGTGCCAGTGCGGAAGGCAATCCCATCGGGCCGCTCCCTATGTTCCTGTGTCTGCTAGCTCAGCCGCGTCAGGCACCAATTCCGGCTGGATTGATTCTGACAGGATTCGGTCGTGGGCGGGTGAATCCTGGATTGAGGAACCCACCCCCCAAAGACTGGCTGTCGAGCCGGTTGGCGGCCGCGCGCGCGATGGCGACGGCCCCGGGCCGGCCGTGGACGGCGTGTGCGACGCGACCGTCGATTGCGAAGACAAGACCGAGAATGGAGAAATTCGAGGATACTACGTACATGTATCTCGGCATCATCAAGTCGCCGGTCACCGCGCAACGTGGCAATGGTTTAGCCTGGATGAGTACAGCGACATGTTCCAGCGCGACTGGGGCGCCGAGCACCATGTCCGCGCCTCCCCCGCCGCCGTCGCCCATGGCGAGACCGCCGGAGAAGGGCCGGGGCAAGAGTGAGCCAAGCGGCTGGAGCTCGAGCCGAAGAGAGGACAGATCCTCCAGGGACCAGAACCAGTGGCGCTGGAGCAACAGCGATCCCTGGGATGACTCGAGAGAGTGGAGAGGTCGATGGAGAAGGTGGTGGTGCGCAATGGAACCTGTGCGACAAAGTCGATACTGGTCCGCGCTACTTCGTGGAGCGGGTGCACCAGGTGTGCGTGGGCATTGAGGCCTGAGCTGGAAATGTTAGCTCAGGCGGGGAGCGTCGGACTTCTGCGGCCTTCCGCCCCCTGCCAACCACCGTCGAGCGGTAAAATGTTTTCTAGGCCCGGGTTCGCTCCGGTGGCTGTACATGTGCAGGCCAGGTGGGTTGGGGGTCGGGGCGGCTCTGCGGATCCTGCCGCGGGGGGAGTCAATGCGCCCCTTCCGCGCCGCCATTCTTTTGCCCTGCCTGCTCTCTCTCCTTGCGCGCGCTGTTCGCCTGCTGTGCTAACTTATTCTGCTCCCGCAGCTATGTGCTGTGGCTCTAGGGAAACGGAAAGGGAACGACCATGCGGCGCGCGCGCGTGCGTCGGCCGGCGGGCCGGCCTCCTCCCTTCAGTGTTACCTTAGTGTATGCTTGACGGCGATATCCTTTCTTACCCATGTCATCAGCGGAGCCCACTGACCATGATATATCATCGGAACATCTCGCAGGGATTACGAATCTCCAGGCAAAAGACTGGTGGAGCAGGGGAGGACGAATAATAAACACATCACAAATAATCGTAATACTAATAAGAAGACGGATTAGAACAATACAACTATTATTAGTAGTAATAATAAGAAGCGTACTAAGAGCAGTACGAATAATACTAAGACGCAGAAAAGTATCATTAATAATCAAATAATCAAAAATAGACGAGTAAGGAGAATAGTAGTGTTAAGAAAAAGCATACTAATAGTAATGATAGAAGAAGAGGAACTAGCAAACATATCATAACACTATCAGCAATAATCATGCTACTACTACTGCTAATCGTAATGAGAAAAATGCGAATACTACTGCTAATCGTAATGAGAAAAAAGCGAGGAGGAGGAAGATGAGGAGGAGGAGGGGGAGGAGGAAGAGGACTTGAGGTGACATGGCTGTGGAGCGCCTTAACCCTGTTGATGGGCCTAGCTACCTGATGTTACCACCCTGTATGGCACGGTGGCCCGCGTTGCCGCGCGTGGAACGGCTGTGGCCGACGTTCCCCCCTCTTGGGCCACCTTGGCAGGCCAGGCGGTTGCAACTGCTATGGGGCCGACCTCGGGGCCTCCTGAGCAGGCCAGAAGGGGGAAGGGATATTTTGTGCTTGGGGGGGGGGCAGGATTTGTCCGCCCAGGCGGCCCGCGGGGCTGAAACCCCAGTCTCCGAGTCACACAATCGGTGCGCCACTGGGGGTCTGGTGAATACCATTATTTTTATTCGCGCGTCTCATTATATCGTCCAGTGTATGACAGCGATATGATGATGGACGCTCCAATGTTGTTCTGTGAGAGAGGCCATGCGTAGTACAGAGCGGAGATCGGCATCTATGTTTCCAGGCAGATTGCGGGCCCTTATTTTCCGGTGCCACCAAGCCAGTCACAAGCAAGACAACAACCTAAATAGAGGTACCAGGAAAAACTTTAAACACTTCTCTGTCACACCCCGCCAGGGTTTTAGCAACATGGGGACTCCCCCCGCCGGGAGTGGAACTTTTGAACCCAGCTCCCCGGACAGGCCTATTGGATGTCCTGGAGAGCACAGCCAGGATCCAGGACGCATTTTGTCGTCCACCCCCACTCCCTCCCCGCTCAACAACTATTCAATATGAAAATACTTTCCCTCTTCCCCTGATGGCGTCCGGGTGATGGCCGCCCACCCTCCGCGTACTGTTTTTTAACACACAGGATGCCCGGGAAATCCCGGGAAACGACTCGCGCTGAGGCGCTGGCGTCATTTTCGGGCCGAGTGCCCCCCGCGTACTGTTTTTTTACACACAGGATTCCCGGGAAACGGGTTTTCGCCTGCGTTTTTTTTTCCAAAATGATG
>CAUYUJ010006840.1:30000-50769 GCA_963575745.1 Prorocentrum cordatum
TTACGGTCGGTAACTTTTTGGTTAGCGTGTCTCACCGCAGGTTCCATCGGCATGAGCGAAGTGGGTACGGAAAACACGGGTACGTACGAAGATCGGCAGCAGTTTCTGCTCATTTTGAGCAGGACTCGCTGTCGGTGTCGCCGCTGGCGTTGTCCATTTGGGGCAGACAGGTGCCTGGCCAACAGCGGCCGCTGTCGGTTTGGGATAGCATTCGGTGTTGCGCATCGTACTCCTTTTTCCCGTACCCATTCGGAGCGTCCCTTCCATCCCCGGTCCCCGGGCGTCAACGCCCTGAGCCTCTCCCAGCCCCCCGCCCCGCGGAGCGGAGCGATATTCTATCCGCTCGCAGGGCACAGTTTGTCGCCGTGGCCGCCGCCGCGACATGCCATCCCAGTATGTTCGCGTGGCGTTGTTTCGGTGAGCCGGGGGGCCGAACGACATCTGGGCGCCGACCCAGGCAGAGAAGCGGGCCGCGTGCGGTCGAGACGTGGGCCGCGTGCGGCTGGGAGCGGGCCCTGCAGAGGAGGCATCGGCTTGTGTCCGCACCGTGTGCACGTTGCTCTGGAGAGTGTCGGCAGGATTTGGAGATGGCTGGGGGTCTGAGGTGGCCCAGCACTGGTTCTGGCGAGCGGGAAGGGGGGTCGGTTTCGAGGCGCTCGGTTCGATAAGGTTTTCTTTTCTCGGCCTCTGGGGGTCGCTTTCGGGCTCCGGAACCGTCACAAGGTGTCCAGGGTAAAGCTGCACCAGATGGACCCGTGGACCGATTTTGCGCGGATTTGCCTTCGTCCCCCCCTTTTGGTAGATTTCTGGGGCCCCATCCAGTTCAGATCGCCTGGCCGCCTGCAATCAGCAGGATCATCGTCAGCCTGATCTCGAAGAAGCGGGAGCGACACAAGCATGTTTTTTCGAAAGTCCGCGCGGACCTTCGACAGTTCATGCTGACCTGTCTCGGATAAGAGTTATTGCTTCTCTGTCTCCTTCTTTCAGTCCGCGCCACACATTTCCGTGTTGGCACTTGTTTTCTCGCCCACGCGCCAGACGGCATATAGCATGTAAGCGATTCAGTATGATCCGCCCCGCATTCGAAGCCGAGACGTTTGCTTTGGAGGCGGGGCTTGAATGCCCAGTCAGGGTATTGGGGAGTAGACGGCGGACCACGGCCCAGGGGCGCGTCGTCAAAAAAAGATCGACATGGAAGGCGGTGACGAGGGCGGCGGCCGTGATTGATGACGATGGTAGTGGTGGTGATGGGGATGACGGCGGCGACGATTGAAGATGTCGTGATGATTGGGATGATGATAATGATGTTGATGCTGGTGGTGGTGGTGATGATGATGATGATGATGATGAGATGATGATGATGATGATGATGATGATGATGATGATGATGATGATGATGATGATGATGATGATGATGATGATGATGATGATGATGATGATGATGATGTGAATTATATTTACCTAACAGCGAAGACTGATAGGTTTCTAATGGTCTCAAAAGAAAGCATCATGACTCCCCAGGGGGATCCGGGCAGGATCCGGGGAGAATCCGCGGAAGTCGTTTTAAGCAAACAGTTACACACTTCGTGGTCTTCGAGGTCCCAGAACTCCATTCCCGGGCCACATTCTGAATGCCCGGAGCCAACTGTAAGCCACTTCGGGCTCTTCGAGTTCCCAGAACTCCATTCCTGGGCCACATTTTGAATGCCCGGAGCCAACTGTAGGCCACTTCGTACTCTTCGAGCTCCCAGAACTCCATTCCTGGGCATGATTTTGAATGCCCGGAGCCAACTGTAGGCCACTTCGTGGTCTTCGTTTTCCCAGAACTCCACTCCTGGGCATGATTTTTTGAATGCCCGGAGCCAACTGTAGGCCACTTCGTGTTGTTCGAGTTCCCAGAACTTCATTCCCACCCCACATTTTGAATGCTGAGGCAGGCTGATGCTGAGGCTGAGGCAGGCTGAGGCTGAGGTAGGCTGAGGCTGAGGCTGAGGCTGAAGGCAGGCTGAGGCTGAGGCTGAGGCAGGCTGATGCTGAGGCAGGCTGAGGCTGAGGCTGAGGCTGATGCAGGCTGAGGCTGAGGCAGGCTGAGGCTGAGGCAGGCTGAGGCTGAGGCCGAGGCTGAAGGCAGACTGAGGCTGAGGCTGAAGCAGGCTGGCTGAGGCTGAGGCTGAGGCAGGCTGAGGCTGAGGCTGAGGCAGGCTGATGCTGAGGCAGGCTGAGGCTGAGGCTGAGGCTGATGCAGGCTGAGGCTGAGGCAGGCTGAGGCTGAGGCCGAGGCTGAAGGCAGACTGAGGCTGAGGCTGAAGCAGGCTGAGGCTGAGGCTGAGGCAGGCTGAGGCTGAGGCTGAGGCAGGCTGATGCTGACGCAGGCTGAGGCTGAGGCTGAGGCTGATGCAGGCTGATGCTGAGGCAGGCTGAGACTGAGGCCGAGGCTGAAGGCAGATTGAGGCTGAGGCTGAAGCATGATGAGGCTGAGGCAGAGGCAGGCTGAGGCTGAGGCTGAGGCAGGCTGATGCTGAGGCAGGCTGAAGCTGATTTGATGGTGGTGATGGTGATGGTGATGGTCATGGTGATGGTGATGATGATGAGGATACGGATGATGATGATGATGATGATGATGATGATGATGGTGGTGGTGGTGGTGGTGGTGGTGGTGGTGGCGGTGGTTATTGTGGTGGTGGTGGTGATGATGATGATGATGATAACGACGACGACGTCGATGATGATGATGATGATGATGATGATGATGATGATGATGATGATGATGATGTTGGCAGTGATAGTGATGATGATGATAATGGTGACGATGATGATGGCGGTGATGATGATGATGCTGCTGATGATGATGATGATTATCATGATGATGATGTGGATGATGATGATGATCATCACTATTATTATCATTGTTGTTTTAATTGTTAATGTGATCACTATTATGATAACGATGACGATGATGACGACAATGATGATGATGATGGTGGTGATGATGATGATGATTATGATGATGACCATGATGATGATAATGATGATGATGATGATGATGATGATGGTGGTGGTGGTGGTGGTGGTTGTGGTGATGATGATGATGATGATGATGATGATGATGCTGATGCTGCTGCTGCTGCTGATGATGATGATGATGATGATGACGATGCTGATTATGCTGCTGATGCTGCTGCTGATGATGCTGATACCGATGCTGATGCTGATGCTGATGATAATGATGATGCTGATGCTGCTGCTGCTGATTATGCTTATATGATGATGCGGATGATAATGATGGTGCTGCTGCTGATGATGATGATGCTGATGCTGCTGCTGCTGATGATGCTGCTGCTGATGATGATGATGATGATGATGATGATGATGATGATGTTGATGATGATGATGATGATGATGATGATGATGATGATGATGATGATGATGATGATGATGATGATGATGATGATGATGATGATGTATGGGCATGACGGTTTGGGCTGTGATGACGGTGGTAATGCTGATGGTAAGGCTGCCGATGATAACGGCACCTCGGCTGCAAGGACGCGCTTGCGGACGCGTGGCCACCGCGCAATGAGGTGAGCTTCCTGACGGGCAGTTCTCGCTGCCTGCACGCGGCAGTCCTCGCATTGTGCGAATCCACCGTTCTCCACGGGGCGCTTGCAGTATCGATGTAGCTCGAACTGTGGCTGATGGCAAACATCGACCATGACCACTGTGTAGGAACTCGCCGTCTATGAAGAATGCAGGGTGCAATGTGCGCGATGGCGGCGAGCAGGATCTTCCTGCCAGTGTAGCCACCGACCATGCTTGAAAAAGGCGGTCGTCAATCACGCCTGCAGTCGGTGCGCACGCAAGGTCCAAGCAATGGTGGTGTTGCCAATCGCCTCCTGGGCCAGAGCTATCTAGTGGCCTTCGGTCCGCTCCGACGCCGTGCCTTGGACCGATCCTTCGGCGACTCGGAGCCCTCCAGGACCGTCTTGGGGGCCCATCGGGGCCCTCTTGGCCCGCTTTGGGGCCCCCTTGGGCCCGAGCAGGCCATGCGAGAAGGCGCGCTGGGGTCGGGGGGGCGCACCCAGGGCCACATCCCGGGAGCTTCGGGTCCAGGCCCCTCCAGGCTGCTCCTTCCTGCGGGCCGAGGGCAGGACCGCAGAGGGCCCGAGGACACCCCAGCTCGTGCCTCGCGGCACCGGCGGCGGACGGCACACGGAGAGGAGGCGCCGCGGGCCGCGCACGCGTCGGGGGGGGGGCTGCCGCCCGGGGCCCGCTCGGGCACCCCGCCAGTCGAGCCAGCCCAGCGTGCAGCTCTGGCGGGGGCTCCTTGTCCTCCCTCCTCCTCCTCCTCCTCCTCCTCCTCCTCCCCTCCTCCTCCTCCTCTCTCCTCCTCCTCCTCCTCCTCCTCCTCCTCCTCCTCCTCCTCCTCCTCCTCCACCTCCTCCCCCCCCCCTCCTCCTCTTCCTTCTCCTCCTCCTCCCCCTCCTCCTCCTCCTTGGGTCTCCCAGATGGGGGCCCGAGCAGATGGGGTCCGAGGGCCGCGCCGCATCGCCGGATGCATCGCCGAGGCGGCTCGTCACCGCCCACCAAACCACCCCAACCCAACCCGAAGGTCCAAAGGTATCCTCGATTTCCAGCGGGGGGGGGGGTCGGGGAACGTTGGAAAAGCACATGGAACCCGTTCCCCCCCCCAACCCGAACTTCGGGTCGAATTCGGGTCTTCGGGGAGGGTTGGGGTGGTCTGGTAGGTAGTCAGCTCGATGTGGAGCCCGAGCTGGTCCGCGCTGGCGTCGCCGATGCACCGCCGACGTCGCCGATGCACCGCCGATGCACCGCCGATGCATCGCCGATGCACGGGCGATGCGGCGCGATCCTCCGGCCCCACCTGCCCGGACCCACCTGCCCGGACCCAACGAAGGAGGCCTCCGAGTGCAGCTCCAGCCGGGAGGCGGGCGCCCAGCCCGGCGCCCGCGCCAGCCCGAGCTGCGGAGGGCTGCCTCGCTGCGGCCCAGTGGGCCCGGAGGCCGCGCGACCGATCGGCCGCGGGCCGCGCGCGCGCCGCAGGCCGCCGACGCCGCCGTCGACGACGCCGCCGCCGACGACGACGACGACCACGATGCGTCGGCGACGACGCGACCGCGACGGCGACGGCGGCACCGACGGCCCCGCGGCGGTGCCGGCGACGACGCCCGCGGCGGCGGCGGCTGAGCGCCCGAAGACTGCAACTGCGCCGAGGCTCCGCGTCGCGCTGGGGGAGGGGGGGAAGCGGGAGGGTAGCAGGCCTGCTCGGAAGCCGCGGGGCTTGAGACCCTGGGGCTCTCCGAGGAGCCTGAAGTCGGGCAGGTCCCTCTGCAGGAGGAATCTTCAGAAGCAGTTAAAGAGTGGCGATCTTTCGAGCATTTTGTCCTGAAATACCGTTTTTTTTTTTTTTTTTTTTTTTTTGTGTGTGTGTGTGTGTGTGTGTGTGTGTGTGTGTGTGTGTGTGTGTGTGTGGGGCAAGTTTTGTTTTTCGTGCAAAGTCCGCCCGTGGGAGGACATGCCCGACCTGAGAGGAGCCGTCCCTGCTCGAGCAGCACAGCGGGAAAAGCGGCGTAAGAGCAGAGCTGCTCGGAGGTCCGCGCCCGTCCCTTGGAGCGGGGCGGGGTCCACCTCCCTGGCGCGTCGGAGGGCACCAACTATACACCAACACCGATCCTGGCCCAGGATCACCCTGGGCCCAGGATCGGTGTATATGCCTTCTTGCCCAAGGCAGGAGGGCGTATACACCGATCCTGGGCCCAGGGTGATCCTGGGCCAGGATCGGTGTTGGTGTATAGTTGGTGCCTTCCTATGGCGCGCGGAGCGCGCCAGGGGCGGCGCTGGAGGTTCCGCCAGGGGGGGCCCAGCGCGGGTCCAGGAGATCCGCGCGGACCTCCGAGACGCTATGTTTCAGAGAAGCCCTGGTGATCGTTTTCTGACGCGTTGTTCTGCCAATCTGCGCGGGCCCTCGCAACCCCCCTCCCCACCCCACCCCACGTGGAGCAGATCTTGGCTGCTTTGGGGGCCTGTTTCGAGCAGGTGGAGTCGTCCCCGTAGCACGCGCTGCTGCAAACAGTCACGTTAAGCCGAAGTCCAGAGCCAGACCCCCCCCTTCCGCCCAATGTCGAAACGCTGAATACAGTGGGGGCCCATGCCCAGAACACCCTGCTTGCCTCCAGGGTGCCCTGGGTTTCTTAGGTCTCGATGGTTCTGCCAGGGGAAGCGTGACGTTCCCGCACCAAAAAACTCCGTGGACGCCCTGGGGCCTCGGGGCTGGGTCTCTCGTGGAGGGCTTCTTGTGGACTGGCCTCCCACTGTAAGAAAACCTTCGCCCGGAACGCGCCCTGCGGGAGGCCAGAGGCCTCAACCGCGCACTCTGCGGAGGCCCGTCCCTTCGGCCGGCCTCCCCCCCGGGCGCGCTGCCGAGGAGGGCGCTCTCGGTGCGCGCGTGCCGGGGCCCCGGCGCAAGCGGGGCTCAGCCAGGGGCAACGATAGGGGGGGGGACAGGCACAGGGTCACCGAGCGCGTTCCGCTGCTCGCAAAGTGCCTACTCGCAAACGCCCGAAAGACACATGTCTGCTTCGATGTAGTTTATCGTAGATCCCGCGCGGCGGATCCAGGCCATTTGCGAGTAGCTACTCTGCGAGTAGTGGAACGCGCCTGTCTAATAGGGGGGATGCATCGACCCCCAATCGCCCATTGATCGCCGATAAGGGGCCCGGCAGCCCCAGCCTGCCCAGGAAGGTGCGGATTTATTCGCGACGGGGGCTGATGTGTGGCTGTCGGCGGGGGTGACCCCCCTTCCCGAGGTACCCTTGCACCCTTGCCTCCTCGGCCCATCCTGAACCACCGTCGATGGCAAGCCCCGCTCGAGAAGCTTCGACATGGGCGTACCAGGGGCCTGCATCCTCGCCCGGCATCCTTACGCGCCGGTCGTTGAAAGTAGGCATTGCTGGATTCCCAGATCCCCATCTACTTTAGGCTTAAGTCGGGCCTGTCCCCGCACAGGGGGGATATTCAAAAATAGTCAAAAAATAGTCAGGGGACTATTTTTTGAGTATTCTTTGGCCATTTTGTATTTGTTGGGTATTTTTTATTTTTCGTCGAAAATCCCCCTGTAGGGGGACACGCCCGACTTAACTTTGGGCGCCTTCCTACTTCCAGAATCCAGTGGCTTCCCCTCTTCCTTCCCCTTCAGGGGGCGGGCGGAAGCCCCATCTGCTCTCAACGCCTTCCCACTCCATGCCTCTCTACCCGCCTCTCCGACCGACGGCTTTAGCGCCTCCTTCCGCAGCCCACGCCCGACCCGCGCCGAGGAGGGGGACCACCCGCTGCCAGGCGGCCTCGAGTGCGAGGACCGCCCTGCGCGGCGCCCCCCCCCCGTGCGGCAGCGGCTGCGCCGAGGCCTCTCTTTGCGGCCTCTCTCTTTACGGCCCTCGGCGGCCTCTCTCTGCGGCCCTCGGAGAGTCGTGGGGAGGGGGCGGGCGGAGGAGGCGAGCCAGCAGGAGTGGGAAGGCTGGGGCCGTGGTCGAGGACGGGGTCGAGGAGGAGTGGGAGGAGAGGTACGAGGACGGGGAGGAGGAGGGAGGATGAGGAGGGTGGAGAAGGAGGGAAGGTAAGAGGGAGGAGCAGGGCGGTGGATGGGGAAAGAGAAATGAGGAGCGAGGGAGGGAAGGAGGGAGGGAGCGATGGGGAAGAGGGCGATGGTGATTAGTGTTGGTGATGATGATGCTGCTGATGATGCTGACTGGTGATGATGAGTGATGATGGTGATGATGATGAAGATGATCATGATGACGATGCTGATGATCATGATGATCAGGATCATGATGACGATTGTGGTGGTGGTGTTGATGATGATGCTTATGTCGATCATGAGGATGATGGTGCTGGTTATGACGATCATATGGCGATGGTAATGACGATGACGATGACGGTAATGACGGTGATGATGCTGCTGATGATGATGATCATGATGATGATAATGCTGACGACGAAGACAATGATACTGGCGAGGATGATGATACTGGTGAAGATAATGATACACGTGTTGGCGATGGTGCTTGTGATTCCGATGCTGACGCTGATCAGATCGATTGTCCTGATGATAAGTCAGGTGGTGACGCTTCTGCCGCTGATACTTACGAGGAGAATGGTCTGTAATGTTTAGGAGCTGGTGAGTAAGGGATAACGAGTTATGATGATGAGGACGGGCATTCTGATGACGATGATGGCGATGACGATGACGATGACGACGATGATGACGATGACGATGACGATGATGATGACTATGCCGATGCTGATGCTGATGGTTATGATGGTTATGATGATGCTGCTGATGATGATGACGATGATGATGCTGATGATGATGATGATGATGATGATGATTCGCCAAGTAGGCTTGCCCTGTAGGAATTCCTAGCTCAAACCCTACTAACTGGTCCGTTGCACCCCCCCTAATTCTCATGCCCCCCCCTAATTCCTATGGCTATGCCCATGCCAACGCCTATGCCTCCCCCCTAACTCCTATGCCTACGCCTTTGCCTATGCCTGCCTGCTTGCTTGCTCGCGCGCTTGCGCGCTTGCACGCTTGCTTGCTTGCTTGCACGCTTTCTTGCTTGCTCAGTTGAATATTCCAAACATGCTTGATTCTTCGGATTCCTTGATTTGAGCCATCTAATCTATTTGAAATCAACGCTGGCTGATATGACGATGCTGGTGATGATGATGGCGCTGCTAATGACGGTAAATATGCTGCTGCTGACGATGCTAATGATGATGATGAGGATGATGCGGATGATGATGCAACTGAAGATGACGAGGGGGGCGATGATGTTCATTGAGGAAGTAATGTAGATGATGGTGATGGTGATGATGATGTTGATGAAGATGAACATGATGGTGATGATGATGATGATGTCGCTGTCGAGGTCGATGCTACGAATGGTCTTGATGACGATACATATGACGATACCGATGGTGATGATCATGATGATGCTGCTGCTCATGATGATGCTGATGATGCTGATGATGGTGCTGATGATAGTGATGCTGATGCTGCTGATGATGGTGATGATGCAGATGAGTTTGATGATGCTGCCGATGATGCTGATGATGACCAGGAGGAGGAGGAGGGGATGGCGCTGATGGTGTGGTGGTGATGATGATGGTGATGTTGATGCTGCTGATGGTGATTCCTATGATGATGGTGATGGTGATGAGGATTATCATGATGATGATGCTGATGACGATGATGATGACGACGATGATGTGGGTGACGACGATGCTGATGATGATGATGATGATGATGATGATGATGATGATAATGCTGCTGCTGACGATTATGATGATGAGGATCACGAGGATCACGATGCTGATGCTGATGAGGATGATGTTGCTGATGGTGGTAGTGGTGATGGTGATGATGATGGTGATGATGATGAGGATGATGATGATGATGCTGAAGATGATGATGATGATGACGATGCTTTGGATGATGATGCCAATGATGACGATGGCGACGTCGATCACCATTACGATGACGATGATGATGACGATGACGATGACGATGACGATGATGATGATGATGATGATGATGATGATGATGATGGTGGTGGTGGTGGTGGTGGTGGTGGTGATGATACTTATAATGTGATGATGATGATGATGATGAGGAGGAGGATGATGATGATGATGATGATGCTGCTGCTGATGATGATGATGAGGATGCCGATGAGCTGATGATGATAATGATAAGGATGATATGGAGGATGAGGATGAGGACGATGAGGAGGAGGAGGAGGATGACGACGACGATGATGATGCTGCTGCTTAGGAGGGGGAGGAGGAGGAGGAGGAGGAGGAGGAGGAGGAGGAGGGTGGAGCTTTGGAGCAGGAGGAGGAGGAGGAGAAGGAGGAGGAGGAGCAGGAGGAGGAGGAGGAGCAGGATGAGGATGAGGAGGAGGAGAGAAAGACTGAGGATGAGATGGGAGAGGGTCGAGCGGAGGGGAGCGGGGGGAGGAGTGAGGGTGGCTGGACGGGGGTTGGGGTCGAGGTGCGACGCGGCGCGCTGCGCCCCCCCCGAGGCCAAGGACGTGGCGTGGCCTCCTGCTGGCGCGGTCCACAGCGACCGCGCGAAGGGCTGGATGACGTGCGCCGCCCGCCCCTCCGCTCGGCTGGGCCCCTCAGGTGTTCTCAAAACACTTGGCGGGCCCCTCGGCTTGGCCTCCTCCTCCTCCTCATCCTCCTCCTCCCCCTCGGCTTGGCCGGCCCCTCAGCCCGCCCCTCGGCTTGGCAGGCCCCTCAGATGTTCAAAAAAACGCCGGGGGCGTTTTCAACAACATCTGAGGGTTCCCGTTTCCCAGCGGGTGTCGTTTTTGTTCAGTTTTGGGTTGTTTTGTTGTTGTTGCTGTTACTGTTGCTGTTGCTGTTGCTGTTTGCTCTTGTTGTTGTTGTCGTCGTTGTTGTTGCCCTTATTGTTGTTGTTGCTGCTGTTCCTGTTGCTGTTGCTGTTGCGGTTGTTGCTAAGGCTGTTGCTGCTGTTGTTGTTGCTGCTGCTGTTGCTGTTGTTGCTGTTGCTGTTGTTGCTGTTGTTGTTATCGTTGCTGCTGCTGCTGCTGTTGTTGTTGTTGTTGTTGTTGAACATTATTAATTCTAAAGAATAATTATTGTTGGGACCCCTGGTGCACGGCCCCCCTGCGCCGCCTAGGCCGCAGCTACATTTTCATCATTTTCGTGAGGAAGCCTCAGGTAATTCGATGTGATCAAGATCCGGTTGTTTTGTTCCCCCCCGCTTTCCCTTGCAAAAAACACTATAAAATGACATTTCTTGTTCTAATATAATCAAATTTCAAGAATCCCTTGCAAAAAATAAGGTAAAGTGGACATTCGCGCGCGCAAGACGAAATCCTTCCAAAAGCTTAGTGTTCGGAGCGATTTTAACATAAAAACATCAAAAAACCAATGGTTTTTCAACAAAAAAATGTCAAAATCTCATCCCGCGCGCTCTTGCGGATTCGTAGGAAACCCAACACTTTTTAAACATTTCTGTCAAACGGGCTTTTGCGAGCAACTTTTTCGAACTTCTGCGACAACGGTTGCGCACCTGCCAGGGCCATCATCCCTGTCAAATAATACCATGCGGGACACATTCGTTTTTTGCGCGCGCACGCCGAAATCTCCAAAAACCATTGGGTCCTCGAAAAACACCTGCACGTCTTCCCTTGCGAGTACGTATCATGTGTATCATGTGTATCATGTACCATATGCATCATATGCAACAGATGTTCTGTGGAAGGCTTAACAACTTCTGTGGGTTAACAAGGCTTAACAACTTCTGTGGGTGTACGAACGTAGGCTTAACAACTTCTGTGGGTGTGTACTCCACGCCAGTGTAGTAGCCACGGTCGTCCGCAGGCCACGAAGTGAAGTGTCCGAACGTCATAGGGCGGGAAGCTGGGTGTGGGTGGTGGCGAAGAGTCGTGTGGATATTTGGTAGAGCTTGCACTGCCCCCCACAAAGTGGGGGTATTGGCTGGCGTCGCATGAAAACCCTGGCACTGGTGAGAACACTGAGCGTTCGGGTAAAGTGATTGTTGTTGTTGTTGTTATTGTTGTTGTTAGTGCTGTTGTTGTTATTGTTGCTGCTGTTGCTGTTGTTGTTGTTGTTGTTGTTGCTGTTGTTGTTGTTGTCGTTGTTGTTGTTGTTGTTATTGCTGTTGTTGCTGTTGTTGCTGCTGGTGCATATATTGTTGTTGTGGCTATTGGTTGTGGTTGTTGTTGTTGTTGTTGTTGTGGTTGTTGATTTTCTTGTTGTTCTTAGTGCTGTTTTGGATTGTGTTTTGTTGTTGCTGCTGTTGTTTAGGTTTTTTGTTCGTGTGTTGTGCTGTGTTGTGTTGTGTGTTTGTGATTCGGATGTGTTGATCGACTGCAGCACGAACAGTTGGAAACGGGGGGAAAGCCTAGCTTTTCAAAACACTGATCTCTTCGTCGACACGTGCAAGTGACCCTTTGCAGGAGTGGGCCATGGTGCGGGCCCACCAGGGGTCCCCTGATCGCCGAGCGGGTGCGATAGCAGCGTCTCGCGCGATCGGGGCTTGCGTCTCCCGCGGCCCCCCACCACGCCGCGCACCGACGGCCACTCCTGCCCAGAGCCACTCCTGCGCGTACGGTGGGTTCGCGTCGTGTCGACCGGCGGCGGCCCCGCCGCGGGCGTTCACGATGGAGCGCCGCCAGTGGCCCAGAGATCGGCGATCGACATGGAACGATCGACAGGCCGCCGATCGGCCGCCGATCGGCCGAGGTTGCCCTGGTCAGGGCGTCGGAGCCCAGGACACGAGGCAGGCCGGGGCTCTGCCGGGCCGCCGAGCCTCCGCGCCTCCGGCGCAGCCCCCGACCTCCCGAGGGCGGCGGCCTGGGCACGCGCTGCCGTCGCCGCCAGCGCAGGGGCAGTGGTGACTTCGAGTCCGCCTGCTGCGAAGGCCGCGGCTCTGCCCAGCTCTGCGCCTGCGTATGCGCTGCTCGAGCTGGACCCCCATCAGCGAGCGACCTTCGGGCACCGGTGCGGAGCCTGCTGGAGCAGACCAGGGTCTTGCCAGATCGAGCGGGAGAGAACACGACGGCTTGAAGAATGTTCCGACCCGCGCCTGCAGTTTTCACGGGCGCGCGTCGACGTCCTGGTTCATCGGGGTCCCCGTCCACGGGGCCCGGAGACTTGCCTCGGAGGCTCCGCCCTCGGTCCTGCTTCCTCTCCTCTCGGGTCGGTCACGTCGGACGAGAGGGGAGGGATACGAAGCCTGCTGAATGTAGCCAGTTTCGGCCCCACCGCTGGGCGCCATGGTCGCATTCGGTGCCAGGAGGCGCCCGGACCAGCTGCGTGAGCTGGTTCGCTCCTCGCCCCCACCCCTTTTCTAACTGACCCCCCCTTGCCCCCCTTTCGTCCGACGCGACCCTCCTCCTCCCCCCCCCTACTCGGGAGGAGGTGGAGGAAGAACTCTCCCTGGCCGTTCTGAGGCCCGAGGGTCTTTGCAATCGCGATTTCTCCAGAAAGGCACGCGATGGCGAGCCGTACCGTGCAACCATTTCTCGCCTTAGCAGCCCCTGCTCTTTCGTCACTTCTCAGGTGCTGCCATGGCGGTCCAGCAGGCTCCTGGCGGGGCTGCTGGTTCTAGCGGGCTGGCTGGTCGCTGGCGTCGCTCCCAGCGCGCCCAGCTCTTCCACTTGCCGCTTCTCCCAGGGCTTGTACCTCCCCTCCCGAAGGTTCCGTTCCTGGTGAAGGTGGCGGAGGCAGGCCGGCCCAGCAGCAGTCCTGGACCTGCGGCAAGTGCGGTTGCAAGCGGGACAAGCTTTCCTGGCAGTGGTGCAAACATTGCAAGACTCCGTGGAAGGAATGTTTCCAATATGGCCATTCTGGTGCTCCCCCTTCATCTTCGGCAGGAGGAGGGGGTGCTGGTCTCCTGGCGGATGCTGTGCCTGCCCAGCCGTCCAAGGGCATCGCATCGCTCACCGCCAGTGGGGAATGATTCCATGATAGGGTGATGATGGCGTTGATGTTATTGTTGTTGTCGATGCTGATCCTGATGATGCTGATGCTGATGCGGATGATGAGGATGATGATGCTGATGGTGATGATGCTGATGATGATGTTGTCGATGATGATGATGAGGATGCTGACGATGCTGATGACGATGATGATGTTGATGGTGTTATTGGTGCTGATGCTGATGAGGCCGACGATGTTGGTGACAATGGCGTAGATGATGCTGCTGATGATGATGCTGATGCTGATGCCGATTATGATGATGATGCTGTTGATGATGATGGTGTCGATGACAATGAACATGGTGGTGATGGCGGCGACGATGATTAGGATGATGATGATGTCGGTGATGCTGCTATGATGCTGCTGCTGATGGTGATGATTTTGATCACGCTGGTGATGGCGATGATGCTGCTGATGATGGTGATGCTGATACTGATGATGATGTTGACGACGATGCTGGTAGTGGTGATCATGATGATGCTGATGATGATGGCAGTGCTGCTAGGATTGATGACGGTTTTGATGGTGATGATTGTGAAGCCAATGATTACGACGATGGTAATGTTGTTGCTACTGATGGTGCTGCTGCGTATGATAACACTGCCGACTAATATACGGACACGGCAAACGATGATGATGATGATGATGATGATGATGATGATGATGATGATGATGGTGGTGGTGGTGGTGGTGGTGGTGGTGGTGGTGGTGATGATGATGATGATGATGATGATGAGGTTCATGTTGCTTATGATGAATCTGCTGTCGATGCTATTGTTGTTGATGGTGCTGGTGGTACTGTTGACGATGCTGCTGACGAAGATGCTTGTGATGCTAATGTTGATTTGGTTGCGGTGGGTGAAGATGCTGATGATGGTGATGATGCTGCCGCTGATGCTGATGCTGATGCTGATGCCGATGCCGATGACGATGATTATGATGATGATGATGATGATGATGATGATGATGATGATGATGATGATGATGCTGATTATGATGATGATGATGATGCTGATAAGAATGATGATGATGATAATGATGATGCTGATGCTGATTATGATGATGCTGATGTTCACGATGCCGATGATGATGGTAATGATGATGATGCTGCTGCTGCTGATGCTGATGCTGATGCTGATGCTGATGATGATGCTGATGCTGATGCTGATGCTGCTGATGATGATGATGATGATGCTGATGATGATGATTATGATGATGATGATGATGATGATGATGATGATGATGATGATGGTGGTGGTGATGATGATGATGATGATGGTATGCCTTGCATTCTGATGTCGGTGAGGGTGTTGATGACGATGCTGATGATGAGGGCGGGAAGCTCCGATTCGCGTGCCCGCGAGCAGCTCCCCCTGGCGTTCTCTGGGGCAGACCGAGGCTGCCCGCGCGGCCGCGCGGTGGCGACGACTCCGAGTGTGCGCGGCCCGGTGGGGGGGATGATGCAAGGGTGCCCCTGACGGCGCGAAGTTGTTCGCGCTTCGTGCTTCGTGGTTCGGCTCCGATCCCTCCTCGTCCTCCTCTTCTCCCCTTGGGGGCGGCGCGACAGCGCGAAGTTATTCGCGCTTCGCAAAGCGCGAAGCGCGAAGTTAGGCGCTCTTGAGGTGGAGGGTGAGGGGAGGACCCTCTCCCCCCATCGCGACGGCGCGCCCGCGCAGCTCCTGGGCGGGCGACTCCGCTTCCGCCTACCACGTGGAGGCCCCGGCGCGCCTCTGGCGCTGGACGTCGGGTCGCCGCCGCCGCCGCCGTCGTCGTCGTCGTCGTTTTCTTCGTCGTCGTCGTCGTTGTCCGAGGATCGAGGATCGACGTTTTTGGTCGAGCCTTGTCGGGGGAGACCTCTTGACGTCGTCGTCGTCGTCGTCGTCATCGTCGTCGGCGGCGGCGGCGGCGGAGGCGGCGGTGCGGCTGGGGATGGGGAGGAGGAGGGGAGGGGTCGGGGAGAAGGGGGAGGAGGAGAAGGAGGAGGAGGAAGAGGAGGACCAGTGTAAACCCAAGAGTCATCAACGATGTTGGAATTAATCCTCCCTCCAAGCTCCGTCTTCATAGGCCCCTACAACGGTTAATTTCCATCGAGAGAACTGCCTCGTTGGAAGACAACCGTTTGAAGATCCTGAAGCATGTCAAAACATTGTTCTCGGGATTTCACCGCCACGTGTCAACTTGATTGCTGCGTCTTGACGATCCGCAATCGTGCCAGAACGCCGTTTCCGGGAGTTCAACGGGAGTTCAACACCGCGAGTTTGGCGCGACCGACGCGGCCGTAGCGGCGCTGACCGCTGAAAACTTCCCCGCGCGTTTCGAAGGCCGCGCTGACGCGCGGGAATTTGCAGTGCGAGTCGGTGACTCTGGCGGGCGCAGTCGGAGGTTGGGGGGTGAGATCGCAGTGAAACGGAGACCCCCAACCAGGAAGTCGTTTCGTTTCGCTCGTGTCGTGCGTGCGGGAGAAGCGAAGCTGCGTGGGCGCGCGAGAGGAATGAACCCGCCGTTGCTAGGGCGCAGTCAAGACAAATGATTCTCCCCCTCCCGCCCGTCCGGCGGTGGCTCGCGGTGTCCCGCGGTGTCCGGTGGTGCCCGCCGTTGCTAGGGCGAAGTCGAGACAGATGATTCTCCCCCTCCCGCCCGTCCGGCGGTGGCCCGCGGTGTCCCGTGGTGTCCCGTGGTGTCCCGTGGTGTCCCGTGGTGCCCGCCGTTGCTAGGGCGAAGTCAAGACAAATGATTCTCCCCCTCCCGCCCGTCCGGCGGTGGCTCGCGGTGTCCCGCGGTGTCCCGCGGTGTCCCGAGGTGTCCCGTGGTGTCCCGTGGTGTCCGCCGTTGCTAGGGCGAAGTCGTCAAGACAAATGATTCCCCCCCTCTCGCCCGTCCGTTCGTCCGTCCGGCGGTGGCTCGCGGGCGGAGGCTCGCGGTGTCCCGTGGTGTCCCGTGGTGTCCCGTGGTGTCCCGTAGTGTCCAGTGGTGTCCCGTTGAGTGAGATGGATAGTGGGATGGATAGTGAGATGGATAATGAGATCGATAGTGAGATTGATACTGAGATCGATACTGAGATCGATGTGGTGCCCCGAGGTGTTCCGTGGTGTCCCGTGGTATCCCAAAAAGTGAGATCGATATTGAGATCGATAGTGAGATTGACAAGTGTCCCGTGGTGTCCCGTGGTGTCCCGTGGTGTCCCGTTGAGTGAAATCGATTGTGAGATCGATAGTGAGATCGATACTGAGATCGATGTGGTGCCCCGAGGTGTCCCGTGGTATCCCAAAAAGTGAGATCGATATGTGCCCCGTGGTATCCCGTGGTGTCCCGTGGTGTCTCGTTGAGGGAGATCGATAGTGAGATCGATACTGAGATCGATACTGAGATCGATGTGGTGCCCCGTGGTGTCCCGTGGTGTCCCGTGGTATCCCGTGGTGTCCTATGGTGTCCCGTTGAGTGAGATCGATAGTGAGATCGATCGTGATACCGATAGTGAGACCGACAGTGAGGTCGAGAGGTGTCCCGCGGTGTCCCGTGGTGTCCCGTGGTGTCCCGTTGAGTGAGATCGATAGTGAGATCGATAGCGAGATCGACAAGTGTCCCGTGGTGTCCCGTGGTGTCCCGTTGAGTGAGATCGATGGTGAGATCGATGGAGTCAGATGTTGGCTCGCCCCCCTCCCCCCTCCCACAACCTCCTCATCACCCGAAGGGTGGTCGTATAGCTATCATGGCGACGTCGGCAACGGCAGACACGATGATGATAGTACCGATGCTAATGTCGGCGGCGAGCGAGGGGGGGAAGTGAGAAGGAGAAGGCCTTCTCAGAAGGCTCGGAAGTCCGCCGGCCTTCTGAGAAGTTTTCTAAGCCTTCCCCGACGACGGAAAAAAACTTCTCAGAGGGCGCGAGGGCTTCTGAGAAGTCCCGCCGCCTTCTGAGAAGACCTTCTCCTTCTCATTTCCCCCCTTCGCTCGCCGCCAATGATGGCGACAATGGCGATGACGACGGCACGGTCCATGGTCGGCCCGGTGGCGATGACGGTGTCCGCGTGTCTTCGTCGTGCGCGCGCGGCCGATGGGCGCGGGTGGCCCGCCTGGTATCATTCGACGAGGTATCGTGCCCTCCCAGTGCTGTTTCCTCCTCGCCCTCTTCCTCGCTTTCGTCCTCCTCCCCTCGTCGTCCTCCCCCCCCCTTCGCCGCCGCCGTCGTCGCTGTCGGTGTCTGCACGGCGTCTTCTTGTTTCGCAGCCGCGCCTCCGGCAGCGGAACCTGCTGTTTCACTTATTTGCCAACGCACCTCTGACGTGCACGGCGCTTCTCTCTCTCAGCACGCGTGCGTGGGCGTTCGAATGCTGTCGGCATGCGCGCGCGAGAGGCGCGTTTGGGTGCGTTTGATGAGCTCGGAGGCGAACAAATGGTTTTTCAGGAGTTGTCAAGAGCGCGCACAGACTTCTTCTGAACATTTGCAGTGCGAGCCCCACTTTGTGCGAAAGAATCCAGGACATTCGTTTTTGCAATCCCCACGCAATTCGGTCTATTTTCTATGGGTTTCGGCATGAGCGCCTGACGGCGCGCTCGTGTTGTTGTTTTTGGAGGGGTTTTTGGAATTTGCGGATGGTTGATCATCGAGTGTTCGTGCATTGTATTATGTGATGTTGATGATGATGGGGCGTGTCGAACCCGGTGCGGTTGGGGCTGTATGTGATCAATCATTTTTGCAATGAGCTATGGGGCAGGATCACATGTAAACTGCACATCTCTAGGGTGAATGGAAACTCGAGCCTCGTGGTACAATCTATGTTGCGCAAGCTGGGCGGCGACTGGGAGGCGACGGGGCGGCGACGGGCGGCGACGGCGACAACGTAGCCGCCAGAGCGTCTCCCGGCCCAGAAGACGGGCGGCGACGAGGCGGCGACGGGGCGGCCACGGCAACAACGTAGCCGCCAGAGTGGCGCATCGGCCGGGACGACGGGTTCCAAAGAGGCGGCGGCGGGGCGGTGATGGCGACACCACAGCCGCCAGATCGGTATACCGCCGAGACGACGGGCGACGACGAGGCGACGAAGGGGCGGCAGCATGGCCGACAGAGTGGCACACCCGCTCGGTTGAATCAGAAAATTGGAACCACTACGTGCAAACACTGCTTGGGGAACTGACGATTCTGGCCTCCCGGGGCCCTGTTGGGAAGGATCTTTGGGGTCTCGGGGGTCGTCTCGAAGGTCTCTTCGGCCGTCTTGGGGCCGTCTTGGGCGTGGGCGTCTTGGGAAGCTGTGGGGCCGTCTCGGAGGCTTCTTTGAACCTCAGGGCCGTCCTGGCCCGTTTTGGGGCCTCCCCGGTGGGGGCACCGCCCCAGAGGCTTCCGTGGATACATGCATGCATGCATACGTACATACATACGTACCTACATACATACATACAAACACACATACACACATACTTACATATACACATGCATACATGCATGCATGCATACATACGTACGTACGTACATACATACACACATACGTACGTACGTACGTACGTAAGTAGTACCATCCATCCATCCATCCATCCATCCGTCCATCCATCCATCCATCCATCCATCCATCCATCCATCCATCCATACGGACATACATACATACATACATACATACATACATACAAACATACACATATCCATATACACATACACATACATACATACATACATACATACATACATGCATGCATACATACATACATACATACATACATACACACATACAACCATACACACATACATACATACATACATACAGACAGACAGACAGACAGACAGACAGACAGACAGACAGACAGACAGACAGACATACACACATACATACACACATACACATACAAACACATGCACACATACACACATAAACATACATACATGCATCCATACATACATTCATGCATGCATGAATGCATTCATGCATGCATACATGCAGGCATGCATACATACTAACATGTATGCATGTATATACATGTATATATGTCTGTCAAACAAAGGTCTGGGTCGTATGGATGTGTGCCGAGTATGTATGTTCGAAATCAACAGGTGAGGGTTCGGTCGTGTGGATGCGATCAGACCTGTACTTTTAGCACATGATTGTGCGGGTTGGGTCGGATGGATGTGAACCGAATAGTTTTTGGTGGCATAGGATGGGGGGTGGTGGGTCGTATGGATGTGCGCGGCGCTGAGGCGAGAGCCACATTCTGAAAACGTACCGGCCTCTATCCTTGAGCTTGCTGCAAGTTCTTATGACGGATGCGCACGGCGCTGAGGCGAGAGCCAAATTTTGAAAATCACCTGGGCTCCATACTTTGAGAAGCTGCTGCAAGTTTTCAGAACGAATGTGCTCGGCGCCAAGGCGAGAGCCACATTTTGAAAATTGTTGACGCTTCGCGAATCCCTACCAGCCCATCCAGAAACGATGCCCAGAGGAATTGCCTCGATCAGGGAAGTGGGCAGCACACAGAGGAAGCCATGATGAGACATCTTGGGATATCTTGAGCCATCTTGGAGGTCAGTTTGGGCTATCCCAGGCGCTCTTGATCTTAATCAGAGCCCCCCCAAAGAGGCCAACATGTGGCTAAAACCTTCGTCAAATCAATGATTTGGCATTCTCGCCGAGGCCTCTTGGAACATCTTGGGTGCCTCTGGGGGGTCTCTTGGGGCCTCTTGGGGGCCTCTTGGGGCCATCTTGGGGCCATCTTGGGACCTCTTGGGGCCTCCTGGGCGCTTCTCGGGGCCATCTTGGAGGAGACCGATCAAACAAGAGGGGAGCATTAATTTGCGTCCCCCCCCCCGGGAAGCCAAAATGAGGCTAAAACCCCAGTAAAACCAATGATTCTGGTTTCCTCGCCGAGGCCATTTTGGCATTCTCGCCGAGGCCTCTTGGAGCATCTAGGGTACCCTTGGGGGTCTCTTGGGGCCTCTTGGGGGTCTCTTAGGGCATCTTGGGTGCCTCTTGGGGGGCTCTTGGGGCCATCTTGTGGCCATCTTGGGACCTCTTGGGGCCTCCTGGGCGCTTCTTGGGGCCATCTTGGAGGAGATCGATCAAACAAGAGGGGAGCATTAATTAGCGTCCCCCCTCCCCCAGGAGGCCAAAATGGGACCAACACCACAGTCAAACCAATGATTTTGGCTTCCTCGCCGAGGCCGTTTTGAAACGCCCTGACACCTCGCGAGACCCCCTGTCCAGGTCCAGGGGAGGGGGTTAGGGGGAGGGG
>CAUYUJ010006841.1:0-42500 GCA_963575745.1 Prorocentrum cordatum
AGAGCCAGCGCGCCGTCGGCGTTGTCCGAGAAGTGGTCGTCGCTGAGCTGGAGTCGGAGAGCCCGTTGTTGGTCCAAGAGCGGCTGGATGGTAGCGGCCAGAGTGCGATACCCAGGGCGGTACTCAGGGGCCTGCGCGAAATGCTTGCTGCCAATGGTCATCATAGCGTCCATCATAAAGCCCCAGTCGGCGCTAGGTGTCTGCTCCTCGCGTTGGATGGTGGCCCACTCGTCCGCGTGCTCGCGTAGGTAGGTCTCGAGCTCAATGAGGAAGGCAGCACGACCTTGGCCCGAGCGAAGAGACTGCATGAGGGCCTCGCGGTTCCAGCGGATGGCACGCGGCAGGTAGCCCAGGCGGCGGTGCTCCGTCATGTCGCAGTGAATGTGAGAGTCCGTGGTGGCCGAGATAGAGTAGTGCATGCAGGCGTGGACTGGGACGTGGTCCCTGGGCTGGCGAGTGGCGATAACCTGCAGCTCGCGACCCAAGCGGCGGAGCGGCCCAGCCGAGGTGATGTCGCCCAGGCAGGCCTTGGGCACGAAGATGAAGTCGATCTGCGAGGCCGTGGTCGAGCCGAAGAACGTCGGGCCCAGACCTATGTAGCTGTTGACCGCCACCATGCCGAGCTCCTCCATGAGGGGCAGGATGCTGGTCGCGGCGTAGCGCTGCTTGTCCTGCGCCTTGGGGCCGCTGACGTCGGATGTAGTGGGTCGCCATTGAGGGTCGCCGTCGAGCTGGTGAAGTCCGAGCCCCGAGTTCAGGTCGATGCAGAAAATGGGGAGGACCCGCTTGGAGCAGAGGTAGGGCAGCGAGCGGAGCCAGTCCGTGAGCGCGTCGCAGGTGCGGCGGTAGACCTCCAAGCCGCCCTTGACAGGAGGTGGTGGGTAGTAGGCCGAGCAGACGCCAAGATCGTACGTGGAGCACCGTGCACGAAGCGCTAGTCCGCGTCCCGCCAGCGAAGCTGCGGGCGTCCAGGTGTGCGTCACGGAGGACTTCTTCACTTTGGCCCCGAGGAGAATGCTGCAGCCAGCGCTTTTGTTGGTATACGGACCTCGGGCCCACCCACTTTCGAGACACCAGTTGTGGTCTCCTGCTTTCCGCCAGCGAGCCTCCCAGGGCCTCTCTCGACCGTGGCCCTTGGCCGTCGTGCCATTCAGACACACGAAGTCGTACGCGCGGCAGGCCTGCGCGATCGCGGTGAGCCTCTCTCCGCTGGACGCGTGCAAGGGGTTGTACTGGAGTACGCGAAGGCGGCTGCCGACCATCGCGCGAACGAGCAGGAGCCAGCAGCCCACACTGAGACAGGAGGAGGAGGAGGGGACCCCTTGGGCTGTGGGCACCCTTGAAGAAGAGGGAGGCCCGCGACCGCGGCGCGGGGGCGCACGGGGGGCGACTGTGCAGCGGCAGGCGTGACCTGCGCAGAAGCACGAGCCCACCACCACCACCACCAACCTGCTCCGCCTTGTCCTCCTGCTCCCGATGCTCCGCCCCACCGCTCTCCCTCCCTCTCGAGAGGAACACAAAACACGGTACCAGCATCGCTTCTCGGAACTCCGCGCGGGTTTCTCGGATCGGCCCTGGGCTCCATCCATGGCGCGCGGAGCGCGAAAAGGGACGGCGCCAGAGGCGCCGCCAGGAGGGCCGGGCGGGCGCCGATGCAAGAAATCTGCGCGGGCCTCCAAGAAATGAGATGTAGGCCGTTTTTGTTCTTCAATCCTTCGCGTAGGGGATCGACTGCAGAATTGATCTACCCCAGCATCATTCCTCGCCCAATCCACGGCAGCACGTGTATAGTGTGTGTGTGTGTGTGTGTCTAGACCCACAAGCTCTCTGCAGTGAGTCGATCCCCTGCTCGAATCCTCGTCCTACCCCCGCACTCTCCCTCCTCCTCCTCCTCCTCCTTCTCCTCCTCCCCTCCACCTCCTCCTCCTCCTCCTCCCCCTCCTCCTCCACCTCCTCCTATCCTCCACCACCCACCTCCTCCTCCTCCTCCCTCCTCCTCCTCCTCCTCCTCCTCCTCTCCTCCTCCTCCTCCTCCTCCTCCTCCTCCTCCTCCCCCTCCCGCTCCCCTGCCCCGTTGACCCCCCCCCGAGGCCTTCATCCTCGCAGGCGGCGGGGCGCCCACGGCCGCGCGCCCTCCCTCCGAGCAGGGGGCCAGCTGAGCCGCCGGCCGCCCCGCCGAACAGGGGGGGGGGGACAGGGGGGAGGACCCTCGGGCGACGAGATCTTTTATCGGGTCGGGCGACAGGGGGGGGATAGCAAAGGGGGGGCTTTGAGAATCAGCTCACGTAGCTGATTTTCCTGGCGCCTCCTGGCGCCGGAGGGAGCTATGTATCGAGGAATGGGCCCCTCGGTGAGGCCGAAACCAGCTGCGTGCAGCAAATTTCGTAACCCCCTTGTCCCAATCCCCCCCTTTCGTCTGGCCCGATTTTACAGCAGGGCTGATCCTTGACTGTGTTTTTCGTTTCCGTTCTGCTTTCGTGTTCCCTCGTTCTGTCCTCCATCCGCCCTGCACGCAGAACGAAGTCGAAAGGAAAGCGGCCCACGAGATCGCCCAAACACCGTCGAGGTCCACCCCCGTTGTTGCGGATCCACCGCTCCTGGCCAGGCCCGCCCTGTGGGCTCCGGCTCGGCCGTGCGTGCCTCCCCCAGGCCAGGCCACGGGGGGGGGGGCGTGCACACACCGCTCCTGGGCCCAGCATGGGCCTGGCCTGGGGCAGGGGATGTACAGCTCTCGTCGCCCAAGACTTGAGTCGGGCCTGCAGGGGGGCACGCCCGACTTGACCCAAGATGGCGGAGACGCAAGGGAAAGCACGGACACGCGGAGAGGGCCGGGGGCGCAGCACACCATACCGATGCTGCGTATACGTCGCCCCCGTCGCAGGCCCTTGCTCCTCGGATCGGTCGGGAGCCGCCGCCCCCGCGCGGGGAGGTCGCGCGGTGCCCTCGAGTCCCTGCCGCGCGCGGCGTGCGGGCCTCCAGTTGTTCCTCCTCCTTGGGCCTTTGAAATTCCTGGACACAGTCGTGTCGCCGGCCCCCTTGGTTACGCCGATTTGGCATCCGACGATGTTTGGCGACCAACTCCCAGAGGCGAAGTGTTGCTGGAAGTACTGCCACTCATGCTCCTGCTTTGGCTGGCGGCGGCCGCGGTGCTCCGGTGGTGTGCCGACGGCTCGAGGAACACGAGTCCGCCACTGTGCCGCAAGCACTGGGTGGAGTGTCTCCAGTCTCCAGGCCCCTTCGGGTTCTCTGCACTGGATGCTGTGTATGAAGCTTGCCAGTGCCAGCGTAGGCCCGAAACAGTGGGTTCCTGCACTCTCGACGTGCCACCGCAATGGCGCAACATGTGTGTGTGTGTGTGGCATGGTGCAGCCTACGAGCGTGCTGCAACCTGTGCGGTGCGGTGCAATGGATGCGATGACACGTATGTTGCGCAAGCTGCTAGTGCAACAACTACACATGGAGAAACGTCAGACCATGGGGTACACTGTGTGAAACGAATCACCTTGCTGGCAACCGCGCGTGACCACCTCCAGTGCTCGAGCAAACAGCTCACCCACCCGCCCGCAACATTGTTGGCAGAGCTCACCCGGCGTAGTGTCGCGACGGCCCGCTTCACACAGGGTCACGCCTCGGGCGGGCGAGCAGCGCTGATAATGATGTGGTGAGGGTGCCGCTGGTCACGAGGGCGACGACAGCGACGATGCCAACGACGATGCTGATGCTGACACCGACGGTGGGACGGTGACGACCGCGATGGTGGTATCGATGAAGATCATGGTGGTGGCGGTGGCATTGATGATGCTGGCGATGGCGGTGCGGATGGTGCTGATGAGCATGGTGATGAGCGCGAGCCCACACGCTCATAAACTCGGACTTCCAAGACGAATATGGTACTGAGGGGTCTTATGTGTTTGAACACTTCTGTAGTGAATTATTGGCATGGTTTGGAGATCTGGCTTCAGAGAATTACAATCTGCGCGTGCGGAGACGCGCGAGTGCGGCTCGCTTGGTATATTATATGAGACAGGGTTGGCGGGTGCGCGATGATTGTTCAATGGATTCGGCATTGCGGGCGCATGCGGCCTGCGTAGTCACACTCAACAGAATATGAACACAGCCTATGATGTTCAGCCTGTAAAAACTGGCACCACTGTAAAGAATTGAGTAAGACATATATTCAACTAGTTATTGAACTCAAGCTATGACATGTCTACACCTGTTTGCTGCGATTCGTGGAAACCGGTTTGACTGATATGAGTATGCGGGCGCGGGGGCGCGCGCATGTGGCTGGCAGGGTAAGACTGCTTGTCACTGGGCCAGGATTCTGACACAACGCACTTCGCGCACTTCGCAGACCAACGCGTGCGCACTGCATACTATGATAGAATAAGGACGAAGGGCAGACAGAAGGGATACCGCCCTTTCAAGCTTTGTGTGGTTTAGCATCTGTCCCCGGACAGAAGCAATCATGATGCGCGGAACGAGCGGGTACATTACCCCGACCTCGGGCGGGCACCAGCAAAAACCAGAAACCTATTTAGCGCACGGGGTATCGACGCTGGTGGATGGAGGAGGAGGAGGAGGAGGAGAAAGAAATAAAAAAAAAGAAAAAGAGAAAAAGAAAAAAAAAAAGAACAAAGCATTAAAAAAGAGAAAAAAAAAAAAAAAAAGGAAGGAGGGGAAGGGATATGGCGCTGCTGCGGTGCTTCGTGCCGAGATCGGCGTTAATTCGTAGTATTGCGTCTTCGTTCTTCGTTATTCTTCGGCTTCGGAATCTTCTTCTGTATTCTTCTGTCTAGTGCGATGTGGGCGTCTGACGCTTACATGCGGCCTGTGCGTCGTGTGGCGAAGGCCCGTACTGTGTCGCAGGCACCATGTAGACAAGTTGCTCCCTTAGCTGCGAGTCTGACAGGTTCACGAGAGGGGGTAGCGTGCGTGCGGAAACCCGGTGGAGGAGGAGAGGAGAAAGGGGGAGAAAGCGGCTCCGTAGCCATTTTGGCTCAAGCCATTTGGGCTCAAGACTTGCGCAGCAGCTTCTGCATACTGCACTGTCTTCATACGGCATCCCCTGTTGCGCTCGCTACACTGCAGGCGGTGTCCTCTCTTGCGATGCCGCGGGGCCGTGGCATCACCGTGCGGCACGGGATGTGCGTGGCGCACGCGGAGTCCCCAGAGGAAGCGGGACGATCATGCAGCAGCTCGGCGCCGGCGCTGGCGCGGGCCAGCCCCGTGAGCTGCTGGCGGGGCTCGAGGAGGCGCTCAAGGAGGCGGGCGACATCCTGAACCTTGGCAGGAAGGCGACCTCCGAAGAGGTACGGCGCACGTTGCGTGCACTTTCGCCAGGTCTGGCCAGGCGCTAGACGTCCTTCCGTGCTGGGAGGCAGATGGTGGCGCACCCAGACAAGTCGATTGCAGAGGAGGTTCGGGCTGCTCTGATGGTTGCAGCGCCAAGTCTGGTTGAGCAGTCGCAGATGACAGTCAAGGCCGGGAGCGTGACCCAGCCTATACTCCAGGAGTCGGGCGAGGCGGACGGCTCTGGGGGGACGTCCTGCGAGGAGGAGCGGCGAGTACCCGCAGACTCCGAGGCTGCAACACAGATGGCGCACTTACGGCACCAGCTCGTGGACTTGCAGACCCAAATGTCCGTTCATATGGTGCAGCACTCGAGGGAGGTCGCAGAGCTGCAGGACAAGCTGGTCGCGGAGAAGTGGCAGCGAGTGGCTGCAGCGGCCGCGGCAGCCGCCGAGTCGGCGCAGCTGAGGCAGCGTCTCTCGGACTCGCAGGCCAAGACGGCCAAGACGTCAGAGGCAAAGCTGAACGGCCCTGAACGGTATGACATTGGGTCGGACACGGTAAGCACGGATGGCAGAGTTCAGGCCCCTTCAGCAGTGGAGGAGCCCCTCCTTGATGCCATCCTGGGCCTCAAAGATATTGTCATGGACCTCAGGGAGGACATCCTCAACCTGGATGGGCCGCTGCAGCAGTAAGATAGGACTCCTACCGCCACCTCCCCGCCTAATGACAAGACGCAGAGTGAATCTGATGGCGGGAGCGAGTATTGGCGCGGGCCGTTTGATGGCAGAATCAAGCCTCAGCCGATCGCCAAATCGCACCCGCCATCGAAACACGTGTACTGCACGATGTGTGGGGCCGACCTGACAGTTTTTCCGGAGGCTGAATGTACAACACTTGGAGCAAGTTCAGTGTGCTGAGTGCGATCCACGGCATGGACATATGAGAGCCACCTGAGTTCAGCATATGCGCACTGTGCTCCTGTTCTATCTACTTCCGCTCTCCTTTTGCTTCCGCCCTCATTCTACCTCCTCCATGCCCTCACCCACCCCCGCCCTTCCATCAGGCACGATCGCTGCAGTAGAGTCGCGCCTCAAGTTGGGGCTTGGGGAATGGATGTAATGGGGGGTTCGGGATCAGGAAGGCTTCGTGCGCCAGAGGGAGGCGAAGACGGCCTCGCTCGCGCGACCTTTCCGCGCACCGCCTCGGTGTGCAGAGCGCGCGCCCGCCACAGGCCAGCAGCCCCTAACACTCCCTCAACAGCGAAGCTGTATGGCCTTCCAGTAGTAGGGTGGAGCGTGGAAGGCGCAGAAAGGTTTGCCCGAGGGGTCTTGCCTTCACTGGCCCCCCTGCTGCCCCGAGTGGAGCCAACTGACTTGGTTTCGTGGGTCAACCGCCCACCCGACGGATTACTGCAGGGCCCTTTGTTCACAGACGGCAGCGCGTTCGACATGGAGATCCCTGAGTTGGCCCGCGCTGGTTGGGCGGATGTCCAGGTCGACCGGTTCGGGCCCATGGTGGCTGCGGCGCATGGGCCGTTTCCCCTCTGGGCTGGCCCGCAGCAGACGTCCAGAGACGGAGAGGACGCTGCCATCTTCATGCTGTGCGACCTCGTCTGGCCAGGCACCCACGACGCTTGCATCGATGGCCAGGGCACGGTCGACACGTTGCAGGGCGAGGAGCTGACTCGCGAGAACGCCCGCTGGTTCGGCGAGCTGCAGAGCGTCGTGGTGGGCAGCGGTGCGAGCGACTACGAGGCCGTGCTGGGCCCTGCCGAGGGGGGGGGGCGTCGGTGGAGCTGCGGAGGCGCACGCGAACGCACTGCCAACCGTTCTGGGGGCTGCCGCTGGCGAGTCCGAGGCGACCGTCGACGGCCAAGCCGACGCAGCCGAGTGCTTGCGTCGGGGCGGCCAGCATGAGCCCGAACTCGAATTCGTTTGGGATGGGTCGTGGGGCTGGCCAATACCGTGAGGTGGCTCTGCGCCTCGGCGGGCACGCACTCTTATGCACCCACATAGTTGAGCGCCCTGCAATTTCGATTACGATGTTGCTTCCATTGCGGAGGTGTTTTCTCTGCCCGGAAGCCCAGTGCAAAGATGCTAGGGCCACGCCGTGGGGCTCGCGCAGGGCCGCGCCATTGTGAGCAATTGCGCCGCCCTGCCGAGGGCAGGTTCCCTGGCACCAGGGCTCGCACAAAGGATCTACACATGGGGGGAGGAGGAGGAGGAGAAGGAGGAGGAGGAGGAGGAGGAGGAGGAGGAGGAGGAGGAGGAGGGAAGAGGAGGAGGGGCGGAGGAGGAGGAGGAGGAGGAGGGCCCCTGTTGGCATCGGCAGAGATGCGGCCTGCAGGCCTCGTGGCACGCGGGAGCCGCAGCGGGCCGAGCCACATGGGGATGTGCACGAGCCGCCCGGGGCCTGTGCCGCCCCAGTAGCCCTCCCGAGCCAGACGAGGAGGAGCTGCATCTGATTTAGGGATGGGTGGCAGAGATTGGGCGGCTCTCCACGGAGAGAGGCCGCAGCCCCGACGGTGGCGGTGATTCCTGGGAGGACGTAGCCTCCGAGCCTGACTGAGGCTCGTTCGGGATTGCCCTTCAGACCACACGCGACCGACCTCTGTGAAGGGGCCATGGGACACACACATAAATACACACAAATAACCGGATTCGCCATGTTTTCCCATATTTTCTGGGTTTCTGTCTTCCCCCCCACTTCCCATATTTTCCCATATTTTCTGGGGAATCGACGATTAATTGTGTCTGTGTGTTTTTTCCCCTCCTTACTCTGGGCTCTTCGTCTGCAGCAACTCGTGGCAGCATCCCATGCCATCTTGCTGACGCCGACTTGCGCTGGTCGGCGTCAAACGACGCTACAACGACGGTCAAATCGCCGCTTCCTCATCGACTATCAGACGTTGGCGCACGCCAGTGCGATCGAAAAATGAAATGCGCATACAGTGGAGACCCATGCCAAGAAACACCCTGATTGCCTCCAGTGCCCTGGGTTCCTTGGGTCTCGATGGTTTTGCTATGGCAAGCATGACGTTCCCACACCACAAATCAATGGACGCCCTGGGGTCTCAGGGTTGGGCTTCTTGTGCAAGGTTTCTTGTTGTCGAGCTCCTACTGTAAGGGGAACGAACAACAATGACATGAACATAAAAACTCGGAGGTCAGCGCGGATTTCTCGCATCGGAGCTGGACCTCCTCCCTGGCGCGGAGCGCGGCGGCGCCGGAGGCGCCGCCAGCGGGGCCCAACGCCGATCCGAGAAACCCACACGGACCTCCGTGCTTTTATCGGGCGTTGGCAAAACTGGGTTTAATGGAACCTGGTTTAATGATCTGTACCGGGGGCGCCCCCCCGTCCCATTTCCACCAACCGGGACTGGCGCCACCCGAAAAAACACCAGCTCTGGTAGACCTGGCCTGGTGATCCTGGCCAATTCACAGGCTCCGGGGCCCTCCCCCTAACCGGGTCCCCTAACCTGCAGTCCTGGCCATATACCCGACCGAAGTTGCCGCCGAACTCTCCCGCCTCCTTTCTCCGGCGCAGGCGCGCGCGGGCGCGAGCCGCAGCGGGGCCGCCGGCCGGCCGCCCCCGGGCGCCGCCCCCATGCGCGACTGGAGCGCGGGGCCCTTCGGCAGGCCCGCGCGGCGCCGGCGCGCGGAGCTGTCTCTGACACCGCGTCGATCGTCCCAAATAAATACACACAAATAAAACTATTCCCCATATGTTCCCATAGTTTCTGGGTTTCTGTCTTCCCCCCCACTTCCTATATTTTCCCATATTTTCTGGGTTTCTGTCTCTGACACCGCGTCGATCGTCCCACCTCGAGCGCATCCTTTGATCCGCGGTCATAACGGGCGTCATGGTGGTGCCGCACGCGCTGCGGCAGTGCCGGGGACGCGCTGAGGGCCCAGCAGGGTAGCAAAAACACTCTCCCTGAGCTCACCGCGGCCCCGATCGCTCGAGGCTGAATCCCGTCGGGTCCTGTGGCGCTGCCGTGTCCCTCGGTGCTGCCGCGTCCCTGCATCGTGCGGAGCTCGACCTCTAGAACGCATTCGCCGGCGTCGCCGGCGCGCCATCGCCGCGCGAACCTGCCGCGCGACTGCGCGCCAGCGCCCCGCCGCCTGCCGCCCTACCGCCGCGCAGCCTGGGGCCATCGCCGCCAGTGGTGCGCTGGGCGCGCGCGAGCGAATTACCTGCCGGCCCCCGCGGGGGATTTTGTGGGCCGCTGACCTCCGAGAGCTCCAAGAGCTCCTCCGCCCTCCTCCTCCTCCTCCTCCTCCCCCTCCTCCTCCCTCCCCCCCCTCCTCCTCATCATCCTCCTCCCTCCTTCCTGCTCTCCCTCCTCCTCCCTGCTCCTCCTCCTCCTCCGCCTCATCTCCTCTTCCTCGTCCTCCTCCCCTCCTCCTCCATCCTCCTCCTCCTCCTCCTCCTCCTCCTCCTCCTCCTCCTCCTCCTCCTCCCTCCTCCTCTCCATCCTCCTCCCCTCCTCTCCCTCCTCTCCTCCTCCTCCTCCTCCTCCTCCTCCTCCCCCCCCTCCCCCCTCCTCCTCCTCCTCCCCCCCCTCCTCCTCCCTCCTCCTCCCTCCCCCCGAGAGCACGTGGAGGGGGGCGACTTTGCGGAGTGTCGGGCTGCAGGCCCGGGCCGAGGCCAAGAGAGGTCCGAAGGTCCGAGGCAGGAGGAGGACAGTCCTGGAGCGCTCGGGCGCCCTCGCCACTCGCCCTCCGAAGGGGGCCGAGCGTGCCAAAAGGCGGCAGAACCACAGCGCGGGTTGGATACAGCGACTCTCCCTCTCACTCTCTCTCCCTCTCTCTCTCTCCTTCTCTCTCTCTCTGTAGCTCTCTTCCTCTTTACCTGCGTGTTTTCATGTACCTGTGCGTCCATCAAGCTGCATGTGTGTGTGTGAGTGTGCAGACGCGCCTCTCCCACAAGACGGCCCCAGAGTCCCCCAAGAGGCCCGAACAGGCCAAAATAATTGATCGACCATAGGTTTTTGATTGGTTTTGGCATTCGCTTCCTGTCGGCCTTGCGACGGCCCGAGACGGCCCAAGAGCTCCCAAAGATCGCCCCAAGATCGCCCAAGAGGCCTCCATGATGGCCCCAGAACGGCCCAAGAGGCCTCCAAGACGGCCACAAGGAGGCCCCAAGAAAGCCCAAGAGGCCCCCAAGACGCCCGAGATGGGTTTCAAAACGGCTCTGGAACATCCCGAGGGCCCCAAATCGGCCCACAGAGGCCCCCAAGACGGCTTCCGACGGCGTCAAACGGGCCAGGAACGCCCTAAGACAGACAAGGAAGCCCTGGAGAAACCCCCAAGAGGCCCAAGGAAACCCCCAAGATGCCTCCCAGAGGCTCCCAGGAAGCGCCTGGGAGGCTCCAAGAGTTCCCCCCAGAGGCTCCCAAAATGCTCTTCCTTTTTGTTGTTCCTCCTCCTCCTCCTACTCCTGATCGTTTCCACCATCCTGCCCCAAGTGCTCCCCTAAGAGCTCCCACAACGGCTGGAGGAACACATGGTCCGATAGCTTGGCAGCGCTCTTGCCATAACGCTCGGCCACATGGGCGATTCCAAAAGGCAGGGGGCGGAACCGCGATTCGCCGCATGCGTCTTCGATATCCGCCGCCCCCTGTCGGCTTGCCACAAAGGCGTCTGGCGTGCTAGACCCTGCCGTTGTTGGTTTTGGCTCGTCTCCAGAAGAACTCCCCCGGGGGCTTCGGCGCACTGCGCCGGGGCCACCTGGAAAGGTTCCCAGATGTCATATGCTGTTGCCCAGATCGCCTCTGAGGCAGCCAAGATGGCCTCCAAGATGCCTCAAAGACGCCTCCAAGACTGCCAAGATGGCCCCAAGAGAGCACAAGATGGTCCCATAATGCACTCGAGACGGCCCACGACGCACCCAACACGGCCCAAGATGGTTTCAAGATGGTCCAAAACGGCCCCCAAGAGGCCCCCTAGAGGCCTCCAAGGGGTCCCCCAGGAAGGCCCGAAGAGGCAAACAATTATATATTGTCCGTAGGTGGTTGAAAGATTTTAGCAATTGTTGTTCTTCGAAGTTCCGGCGGCCCAAGGCGACCCGAGAGGCGCCCAAGATCGCCCAGAAGGCATCCAAGATGGCCCCAATGGCCCCAGAGGCCTTTCAGACGGCCCCAGGAGGCCTCCATGACCCCCAAGATGGCCCCAAGGACGCCCTGTGGCGCCCGAGTGGGCCACTAAGTCGGCCCGCAGATGCCTCCAAGACGGCCCCCCGGCGTCAGACGGGCCAGGAGGCCATCGAGACAGCCCAAGATGCTCCAAAATGGCCCAAGGTGCCCACAAGATCGCCCAAATATCGCCCAAAAAGCCTCTAAGATGGCCCCAATGGCCCAAGAGGTCCTCAAGACGGCATCAAGACGGCCCGAGAGGCCTCCCAAACCCTCGAGTCTCCTTCGCGGCGACGTTCGACCGCGATGCCACCCAGAGGGGGGAATACGGCACCCAAACAACGTTGGGTGAGGCCGCGGCCGTGCGCCAACAGCGGACACGCCAGCCCACCGCGTCAAACGACACAGGCGGCTGGCGCGCCAGGGCGCAGGCCGAAGCACATGGGTACCATACCCCCCCACGAGGGCGGCGGGTGGGAGAAAAGAAGCGCGACCGCGGTCGCGTCCGACGCACTCTGGCGAACGGGCGCCCCGCGCGTCGCCCCCAGGGTTGGTCCAGAGCCGCGCAGTGGCAGACAGAGGACCACGCCCCGGCCAGCCGCCCCACCTTAAGAGTGCACACAAGGCAGGTGGGGCGCTGCAGACATGACCGGGCACTTGATATCCCACCCCGCGGCCAGGCGGCAAAGAGGAGACATCGCGACCGTGCACGGAGGAGCGGAGGGAGGAAGGGCCCCGACGCACGGCCGCGCGGCACGCCAGCGTGCCCGCGCGGGGCCTGGCCCGCCCGACGTAGCGGCGGCGCGCGGCGGGTGGGCACGCGGGCGCCCGCCATCGCGCGGTGCGCCGACGGCGGGGCACTCCCGCCTGGGAGCGTCGACTTATGACTTGCAATAACAAGTTATTACTGCCCCATAAGTCTCCCTCGCGGCGACGTTCGACCGCGACGCCACCCAGAGGGGGGAATACGGCACCCAAACAACGTTGGGTGAGGCCGCGGCCGTGCGCCAACAGCCGACACGCCAGCCCACCGCGTCAAACGACACAGGCGGCTGGCGCGCCAGGGCGCAGGCCGAAGCACATGGGCGCCATACCCACTGCCACGGGCCCAGGGGCTGAGGCCGAGCGCTGCCCCACACAGCGGGCCTGCGGCACCCGCAGGCACGCCGCCACCCAATGCCAGGCAGAGAGACGGCCGCAGACGCGCGGCCCGCGAGAGAGCGACCGATGGACCGAACGAGGGCGAACGAGCGTGCGAAGGGGCCTGGCGCGACGTAACTTGCACCGACCAAGCGTGGAATGACGTCGCTGGACGCCGGGGGTTTCCGAATCTCCACCCTCGTCGTCACTGGACGACGCGCCGAAATGCGCCTCGGCGACGGCCTGGCGCTCCATCTTCTCAACGTCAAGGTAGCGCACCCAAGCTGGCATCTGCCAGTCACCTGCCTTCAGGATGTCGGCGACTCGGCCGCCGAACTCCACAATGTCTTGGGCGTGGCCCCGACGGAACGAGTGGGCGCCGTAGGCGTCGGCGTTAACTACTCCCGCGTGACGCAGTGCCGACCGCAGCGCGTTACGCACGCCCGTGGCGCACCAGCCCGCCCACGGGGCCTCTCCAACGGACTGCGAGTTGAACCGCGCGCCGAGAGCGTGTGCGGGGCACGCGGCGCGTGAGCGCTGACACCAGCAATTGCGCACAATAGTTGTCCGTCTTTCCCGGTTCTTCCGTCTGGCGAGCGATGAGACGGCCGCCTCTTCGCTGATAAAAAGGCCCGCGCGTAAATGCGACGCGTCGTCGAGCGAGGCGGCCCGTTGGATGGCCAGCGCTTCCGACGGGAGGCGAAGTAGAAACGCGTACGCGGTCGCGAAGAGAGACCCAGCCCGGATCCCTCTGGTAACGCGCCTGGGCGTTCCAGTAGCTGTTCCAGCACGTGCATCCGGACCGCCATGCGGGGTCGCGCCGACCAACCCGAACGCTTCTCGATTGCCAGCTTGGCGCCGGCCAGCGACGCGTGCGTGAGCGCTGCGTCTGCCACGCGCGCGACGTGGCATGCCTTCTTCAAATGCGACAGGTAATTGCAGAACGTCGCGCGACACCTGAACGTCGTAGACCAGAGCAAAAGACCGTCGACCGACGGCGGGAGTTCGCTTCCTTTGCGCTGCAAAACGTCGCGCGCGAACTTCGCCCAACATTCGAAGCCGCTGCGAACCTGCGATAGTGGCCGCGGGCGCGATCCGAGCAGGGCGCTGTTGCGGGCAACCTGGGCCCACGCCCGCCCCGCCTCGGGCGACGCGACGGCTGCGGCAGCCCTCGCGATCTCGCAGCGCGGATCGCCCATCTGACGCTCGAAACCTTCCGTTGCCGTACGTAGCGCACGGCGTACCGCTGCCACCGGGCCCGCTGCCGAGCTGCGGCTGCGCCGCCGACGGGCCGCGCGCATCGCGGGTGGAGGCCCCGGTGGCGGCGCCGGCCCTGGGACGCCCTGCGCGCGCGGCCGCGCGCGAAGACGTCGCGCGCGTGCAACGCGCGGAAAAGAGCGGTCTGCGACGGACCACGCGGGGTGGCCATAACCGCACACTCGAGGAAGAGGACGATGAAGAAGCCGAGCTCGCAGAGCCTTGACTCGACGGGCGTGCCCGCGCCGCCTCGCCACCGTTGGGCCTGGCGTTCGCCCATCGCCCTTGAGAATGCGCGCGGCGCGCGCGCGCACGACCCGCGCGCCCGCGATGCACGCCACCTTGCGGGCGTGCCAGCAGCTCTCGCACTGCTGTCGCTGCGGTGACAGAAAGGCGTTCACAACCCAGAAAGTCATCGAACAGCGCGCCCTCGAGGTGCTGCCAGCGCGTCATCCCGTTAAACCGCAGGCAAGAGCAAACCGCGTCGATATCAGCACGCGACGCTCTGGGCAGAACATTGCTCAGCTGAGCGGCGAAATCGTCGTGAGACATAATGATACAGGCTAGGTCGCGTGGACCTTGCGGTGTGAGCCCCTGCTGAGTGGCGCGCGTCAACCGTGGCGCGCGCCGCGAGATACCCGATAGCTGGCGCCGAGTTTCGGCTGCCTCGCAGCGTAGCCGTGCTGCGAGCGCTGGCTCACCTTGTCGGGATGAGCATCGACGTCCATGACGCTGGCGTGCAGAACGCCTCGTCCAGGTGCGGGTCAATTCGCACTGCACCGAGCTGCCGCATCAGCCCGAACTCACCCCTGGACGGATCATCTGCGATATTTTCGTCTGTCGGCACACGCTCCACACGTGCTAGACACCGCAATTGCGCAATCTTGACCCAAAGGCCGTGTGCGAGACAAGCGTGATCGAACGCGCGCGCGGCGTCGCTGCCGGCGGCGGCCTGCGCGCCTGTGTTGTCAGACCAGATTACGACGCGCCGACGGCAGAGCAGGTGTTCAAACGAGCGCAAGCCCAGGGCAATGCTCAGCATTTCCAAGCCCATGATTTGATTATCTTCCCTGGGCTGGAACGCCTTCAAGATCCTGGCGCACGCGTGCGCGCGCGTCGCGACCAAAACTGACGCTGACCTGCGCAGCCGTGCCGGGCGGCAGGTGGCATGCACGTCCAGTAGCATTTGTTGTCAACGAACAGTACGGCGGCCGCCATGGGCGGGCGGCTGGCTGCGTCGCAGAACAGATAGGCCACGGGGCCCGCCGCTTCGTCGCACCACCTTCGTGACTGTGCCAGCTCGCCGCCCAGCACGATCAACCACCACCGCAGCACTAGCCGTAGCGCTTGCGGCATGTCGGGAGAGCCGCGTTGTGCCTGGGCGTAGATCGGCCTGCCGCAACGTGGGCGTGGCAAATGGGTGCGCTGCCGGCGCACGGTTCAGAAAAATACACCTGAGCATGGCGCGCCCCGCGCGGTTGAACATGTTACCGGATGCCCAGGCTAGTGCGCCCGCGAGTTTGCTCGCGCCACCTGGCCGCGCGCGCCGCGACGCTGCGTGGCGGGCCGCAAACTGGGTCCACGCCTGCGCGTAAGATGCCCGAATCGAGTGCCAACGTGATACGTGCTGTCCACTTAGCGATCTTGTCGGGCAGCGGAACGCACGACATCCCCTCCGATGAGAGGTCGACGCGAAGTCCCAGGATACCGAGCGGGACAGCACAGGAAATCTTCTCGTCTGCCAGCGCGGACCGGCCCAATAAGCATCTTACGATGCGCGCGATGCAATCCAGCAGGTGTTCGACCTGCCGCGCGGCGCGTGACGGCGACCGATCGGCCGGCTCGCGTGACACCCCGCGCCTCGGCCCACCTTTCGGCGCCGAACATATCGTCCACGTAACGAAGGATCGCCGCGTGGAGTACACGGCGTAGAATCGCGCATATGAGGGCGCCAACGCGTTCCCAGTTATGAACGCTTGCAACTGCGCGGGGGACATGTGCGACGCGGTGTGCGCCGAGAGCGGACGACGCGCCTGCCCCGAATGGGCACGCGCAGCGTGCATGCCCGGTGACCTCATCCTTGTAACGGAATATGACCCTAATCAAAGCCCGATGCTCAGGTCGCAGCGGAAGCCTCCGGAAGGCGGCGTCGATGTCGAGCTTAAACAAGCGCGGCACAGCGGATGCCTGCAACCTGGGCGCGCGTGGCCCCTGCGCCCTCGCGACGCAGCGGCCACCGTTTCAGTATATAGTCGGCAAAGCAGGTATAGGTGATCAATTGTCTCGTGCCGCATACGCTCACGCGGACGCGTTGCGGTGTTGATGCCGGCAATGGAGCAATCGTCCACCGCGCGAACCTGCCGCTAAGTGCGCGCGCGACAAACTTTAAACAACGCTTCGCGCGGGCGCGCGCGCGCGCCTTGCGGGCGCCGTCGCTCCTGACACCCTGTGCTACTCCGAACCGGGGCACCATAATGATACTGCCCAAATCGAGGTCTGACAGACCCTCGGGCGCTCGCATCCTCCATAGTCGGAAATCTTTATCCGTGAGGTCCCACAACTCTTGCGCGTCGGGGTCGGAGCGTAAACCCGCGAGCAGACGCGTGTTTGCCGCCCGGGCGCCCTTTAAAAGAACCTCGGTGGACTTCTCTTGCGGAAATGCAGCAGGCGCGCCAATGCCCAACACCGGTAATTCACCCAGCAGGGGCGCCCCCTCGCGCGCCTCGCGCGCGATGGCAAACGACGGCGGCACGTGGGCACGCCTGACGAAAGAACTCCACGCATTCGCGATCAATGTGTCCAATGCTGGCCGCCAACTCTGCAAGCAGCGGCCCGTTGACATACCAGGCGACCCCGCGAACGCCTTCGTCTGCGCCGCGGTACCGCGCCTCGATGGCGCCACTCTGCTCGAGCTGGCGGGCCCGAGTTTCAATGCGCTAAACGGCTTCTTCGCGCGCTCGCCGGACCGCGCCGGGCGTGCGCTCGCTGATCCAGCGCGCCGCGTCTGAGACGTCTGTCGCCAACGTGATCTTCTTTTCAAATTCGTATGTCCTGCCTTGGGCCTGACGTATGAAGTCGCGCTTGAGGGCGCACTTTGCGCCGTCCCGCGCCGGCGGCGCCGGCGAGGGCGGCGCGCCCTTCGCCGTGCAACGTCGTTTCGGCGGCGGCGGCGGCGCCGGTATGATGCTTGACCGTTGTGGCCGCCTCACCATAATACAAGAGTGCGAAGACTGCGCAACCGTGAGCCCCTGCGCGCCCTCTCTTGCAACAAAACTCTGCCGCTGCTAACTCCGCGAGAGGCGCGACGCCGCCGATGCGCGCGCTTGCGGTGGCAACCGATGCCACCCGCCACACTCCACCAATGCGCGTGGGCAGGACGAGGGCGCGAGAGCATTGGTAGCGCACCCCCAAGCCGAGCACGGCCTCGCACGAGAAGCCCTGGACTCTGCGGGATGCTTGTACGCCTACCACGGGTGCACCCACCGCGGATAAGGCGAGACCAGACCTGCGTGCATCGCCGCGCGCCGCGCCATGCGCGCGAGCAGGAGCGCTGCGTGCCTTGGGACGGGCCGCGCGCGAATGGCCCTCTCTTCATAGAAATGTAACCGCAGGCGAATGCGTCAAAATGCCACGGCGCGAGGCCGGCGCGCTGCGCCAGGCAGGAAGGCCACGCAGGTCACGGACGCCGCCTGCGTTATCTGCAGCAGCGCCTGCCGCGCGCGCGGCCGCGGAGCGAACGGCGCGACCGCGCAAACATTGCGAGGGCGCCGCGAATCGGGGACGTCAAGCGCTCCCCTACTTCTTGGCCCATTTCGCGGGCCGGGGCGGCGTGCGCGGCGCGCGTCTGGCGCCGGCCTCTTCGAGCTGCCCCACGCGCCCGTCTTCCACGTAGATCGGCCCCAGCCGCCGCTGTGCCAGGACGCGCCGGAATGCGAAGAGCGCGTCTCCGCCGCGCCCTTGTTCGGCGCGGCGCGGCCACTGCCGCGGCCGTTGCCCGCGGGCGTGGCCTGGGCGGCCTGCCCCTGCGCCTGCAAACGCAACTGTCACGCGCGACGCGCGACGCCCCCGGCACGCGCGAGCGACCTTGGCTGCGCGGTCGAACTCGTTCTCCGCAGACCGCAGGGACAACGCGTCGAGCCCTTTCGAGGCCTCCTCAATATCGAACTTCTCGCCGCCGCTCTGTCGCGAGCGCTCGGCCCAGATCTTGCGAGCGATTTTGTCGCACAGGGGCCCAAGCCCCGCCTTGCGGCCCGCAAGCGGAGCGTCCAAGGCCACCTCGCGAAAGGCAACGGGCGCGCGCGCCGCTACGTGCGCGCGCTGGTACGTCGCGGACCTGGAGCACAAATCGCTTATGCTCCAAGCAGCGCGCGTAAAATAGCTGCTTAGTGGCAGCAGCCGCAATCGCCCATGCGTCGTAGGCGAGGTGAAACTCGGCCCACGACAACGCGCGCTGACCTATACTGCCGCACTCAGCCGTCACTCCGTTGGCGTCTGCGTCGTCGACCCCGTGGGCGCTCGCGGCCCAGGTCGGGAGAAAGCCGCGAAAATCAGAGTAAACGAAAAGGATTCGCGCAGCCCCTCTTTCTCGCGCGTACGACCTCGGCAGCCGTCCAATCACATTTCTCGCCCCTGTGCAAGGCAGCGACCGCTGTCACCGCTGCTGGCGCGCTCACGTGAGGGCGCGCCTCGGCCAGATCGTCTGGCTGAGGCCGTTCAACGTAATCGTCGCCAACTCAGCGCCCACGTCTACGTGGTGTACGGGGGCGGCCATTTCCACATTGGCCTCCGCCCCGATGCGAGCGTACAGACCAGGGGGGCTCGCCGGGCGCGCTCGCGCACGCCACCTGCTTACCCGCAGTTGTGGCGCGCTCCAGCGCGCGGCAGAGCACGCCTTTCACGCCCGCTGGTGGGCCCCCCGAGCCTGACCGCTCTTCTAGCCGAATGTTCGCCAGCTGTGCCGGCGTCAGCAGCTTCCCTGAGAATCTTCGAGCTAAAAAGTTAGGACACACCTATGATTTAGGACGCGCCGCATCATTAACCTAATAGTTAGGTTCGACCTAACATTTAGGAACATAACACATCTTCTCGTACAGAAGCGAAAACCTAACTTTTAGGTCAGAGTTAAAGCGATAAGTGCGCGACACTGTCGACGCGCTTCAACCACGAAGGCTTATGCCAAAATGGCCACGGGCGGGAGGCGAGGCAGGAGAGGGGGAGGGGAGAGGAAGGGAACGAGGAGGAAGAAGGAAGGGAGGAGCAAAGGAGGGGGGAGAGCAGAAAGGAGGGGAAGGGAGGGGCGGCGACGACGACGATGGACCCCCAGATCTCTCATGGGGTGCGTTCTGACAAGGATTTCGAAGGGAACACAGCCGTGGCCACGATGGCGCCACCCAAGGCCCAGAAAGACCCGAAAACGTTAAACAACTTGGTCCATCGATCGGCGCCGACGACGGCGGGGGGCGACGACGGACGGCGACGACGACCGACGCCGACGACGGCGGCGGCGGCGACGACGGCGGCGCGGCGGCAACGACGACGACGACGACGACGGACTCCCAGATCTCTCTCGGGGCGCGTTCTGATTGGGATTTCGAAGGCCACGAGGGCGCCCCCAAAGGCCCAAAAAGGCCAGAGAACGCTAAACAACCTGAAACTCGACCGTCGATCGACGACGGCGGCGGCGGCGGCGGGGGGCGACGACGGACGGCGACGGCGACCGACGCCGACGGCGGCGGCGGCGGCGACGACGACGGCGGCGCCGCGGCGACGACGACGCCTTTCGCGGATCGGGTTCGTTTGACCAGGATTTCGCCAGGAGGGCGCCCCTCGAGGCCCCAAAAGGCCAGAACACCTGGACCCTCGACCCCCGACCTGGACCCTCGACCCCTCGATCGGCGCCGACGTCGACGACGACGACGATGACGACCACATCGACGACGACGACGATCCTCGATCCCTCTGTCCTCATCCCCCCCCCTTCCCCTCCCCACCCTCCCCCTACACGTCCTCCTCTGTCATCGTTCTCCTCCCTCCCCCCGCCCTCCCATCCCCTCCCCTCGTGCTCGGATTTCGGGTGGGCATTCGGGATTCTTCAGAGCTTCCCAAAACTGTTGACAGGGCCCCCTCCGAGGGCCCGAGACGACCTCCGATGGGCCCTGGACAATTTCGGAGGCCTCCGAAAACCCAAAAAGGATGGGGAGGTCTTGCAGAATCCCGCTGCCGCAGTCGCCGTCGTCGTCGTGATCGTCGTCATCGTCGTTGGCGCCGCCGTCGTCGTCGTCGTCGCTGTACTCGTCGTCGTCGTCGTCGTCGTCGCCGTCGTCGCCATCGCCGTCGTCGTCCTCGACGTCCTCGTCAACGTGTCGTCGATCGTCGCTCGTCGTCCATCGCCGTCGGCGTCGGTCACTGCCGTCGTCGTCGTCGAGATCGCCCGACGTCGTCGTTGTCGTCGCCGCCGTCGTCGTCGTCGTCGTCGAAGTGGTCGTCATCCTTGACGCCGTCCGCTGTCGTCGCCGTCGTTCGTCGCACGTCGTCGTCGTCACCGACCGCCGCCACCGTCGTCGTGGACGTCCGTCGTCGTAGTCGTTTTTCGTCGCCCGCCGCCGTCGGCCCCCTTAGGTATCGGAGAGCTCTAATGGAGGGGGGGGGACCGCGTGCGGAGCGCCCGCGCTTGACCCCGCGAGCGCTCCGACCACTCCCTCCGACTGCCCTAGCAAGCGAAGGCACATGCGGCTGCGAGGACGGGGGGGGGGGGGGAGAGAGGGCCCTGCTGGATGAGGAGGGAGGGCCATGATGAGGATAGAGGGCCAGGAAGAGGGCCAGCCAGAACAGCTGGGCTTAATTTTTAAACCAGGGCGACGGGGACAACAGGCCAAACACTGGCCATGCACGCGCGTGCTCGGCTGCGGCGAAATCGCCGAATCGTTCGCGGACCTATCTCAATCGTGATCGCTCGACGGTCTGCCTCGATCGCGCTCCTGACTTCCCTCGGTCCCCCGACTGATGTCCGAGACCCAGCGCTCCAGAGCGGACGGAGCGCCAGGATAAACAAATAGAGCAGCGTGCTGGGGGCGCCTCCTGGCACCAATGGCTTGAAATACGAACGGACCTACTCGCCAGCCATGCTCATCGCGACCTGCACAGCGCTCGCAATCGGGGCCATCGCCTTCGAATCCGACATGAGTTTCGCCCTGATCGCCGCCACATCGGTCTTGCCCGCGTGGTCCTGGAGGACCTTGTTCTTCAGCAGGTAGTCGTAGCTGTTGAGAAGGCTCTGGATCTCGGGGATCTTGTTGGTCACCTGCTTCTCGATCAGATCGGCGTGGTGCGGGTCCTTCGCATCGAGGCCGCTCACCTGCGCGATCGGCAGATGAGCAATGAGAAAGAGAGAGAAAGAGAGAGAGAGATAGAAGATAAACAGGGGGAGATAAAGAGAGAGAGAGAGAGAGAGAGAGGAGGGGGAGGATCAGAGAGAGAGAGAGAGAGAGAGAGAGGTATCTATATACATATAGATATATAGGGGCACCACACACAGGTTTAAAAGGGCGGGTGTTGGGTGGGAAGCGGTCATGGGGGCCCTGGGGTGGTTCGGATCGCGAGCGATCTAAGCTACAATTTGGCTGGGGGGGGCGCCACCTGTGCGCGCACGCGGTTTCACAGCCTTGGCCCAATCCAGGGCCTGCGGGCCGACGGCGACGAGTAAGGTCAGGAATAATGATGCGGGTCGGGTGCAGCTTCGGTGTTGGACGTCTCCTCCGATTCGTCCTCATCATCCTCGTCCTCATCGTCCTCCTCGTCCTCCGCCTCCTCGCCTCCCTCGCCGTCCACCCTCGCCCGCCCCCTCATCCTCGCCCTCGCCACCAGTTGCCATTTTGGCCCCGAGCCGTTCCACACTGGCCCCGTTGAGTTTAGTGCTGTTTCCCTAGTGACCTCAAGGGCCTTCACCTTCAAGTTGTTGAGGTTCGTGTGGGCGGCCTTCACCTTGGTCATGGCGACCAGCATGGGATCCTTGTCCTTACTGTTGATGGGCTCCTCGATGCCATGCTTGATGGCGGGCGGGGACTGGTTCTCGAGCGGCTTGCCGATGTCGAACTCGAGGCCCGACAGCCAGTCCTGAGCCTTCGCCAGCCAGTCACCGTCGACCACCTGCCCCGACGTTCCGAGGCCCCTCTCGCGCCTGACCTCAGCACCCCTCGTGACCTCCATGGTCTTGACCTTGTACCACTCCTCCCCGTCGATCTCGATCGCGGCGATGCGGCCCTGCTCCATGGCCGCCTTCGCCTTATCGTACCCCCCGAACTGCGTCTCCACCATGCCCCAGGGGAGGTACTGATCCTTGACGTGCCACTTCTTGCTCTCCGACACCTTGATCATGTCGGTGAAATACGGGTGGGAGAACCCGCCCTCCTGGGGAGAGGGGCGGTGGAGAAAACGGAGGGGTGGGCTCAAGAGTCTCCGAATGCACTGGGCAAGTGCGCCTGGAAGCTTACGGGGGTGGACATGGTGTGCGTGTGTATGTGCGTGTATGCGTGGGTGGTGGCGGTGGCGGGGGCGGGTTAGCTGGGCCCGCCATGCCCCCCATTCACCTCCCCTCGCGGGCGGGCGGCGAGAGAGGAGTTCCCCTGCCCCTCCCCCCCACCCCCCATCCCACCCAACATCCTCAGCAGCTCCCTCACCGTCGCCCTCCCCCTCCTCGTCCTCATCCTCCGCACTCCCCTTCGCGTTGCCCTGGTCCCCACCCCCGTCCTCCTCGTCCTCATCCTCCTCATCCCCAGCTTCGTCCTCTTGTTTCCTTCCTATCCTTGCCCCATGCCCGACGTGTCCTTCCAAGAGAGGATCTTGGTGTTGATCTTCTCGCGCTTGCCCTTGCCGTAGCCGAGGCTCACCGTGTCCGTCCAGTCCTTCAAGATGGCGGGGTGGACGCCGTTGGTTCCAAGAGCCATCTTGAACTGGCGCCTGTCATGGGCCGTGATCCCCTGCGCCTCATCCTCCCCCTCAGACTCGTGAATCGTCGCTGCTGGCCTCTTCGCCACGTGGAGCGAACCAGCAGGCTTCGTGTGCAAGACGGCCTTCGCCTTGCCCTTCGCCGTGGCCTTCGGCGCCGCCTTTGCGAACTTGCTGACGGGCTTGCGCAGCACGACCATGGCGAGAAGCGGAGCGGAGCGAACCTCTGGTTTCGGCGCTGGCCGAAGGATGGGCACTCTGCAATCAGCTGCGCGGTGGTATGGCGCAGTAACTTGACTCGGTGCTCAGATGGGCTGCGGAGCAAACACGTGCCCGTGCCTGATGACGCCCTGCGCGCGTTCCATCCTCATCAACATCACCTTTACCATAGCCCACCCCCCGCCTCGTCCTCGCCACCCCCTGGGCCCTTCTCGCACCCTACCCTTCTCTTACTGCTTCTACCCGTCTACCCGCCTCCCTCCCCCCCCCACCCGAGCTGCCGCCCCCGTCGCTGCCATAGCGCGCCCGACGCGGCCCACAGCGGACCAGAGGGCGCCCCAGGACACGCCGAGGAATGGCATGGGCCATCCGACCGCCCCCCCTTCCAAGACCCCGCTGGGGGGACACGAGAGCGGCCCATCATGGCCCCACGAGGTCCCGCACTGGCCCTAGGAGGTTCCACGATGGCCCCCAGACGAGCCCACTATGTATATAGTATGTTTGCTGCGGGTGCTCTGAGGAGGCCTTCTTTGGGTCCCTCTTGGAGCCTTTTTGGGGGTAGCCTTAAAGCCCTCTTGTGGGCGTTCCCGTCGCCGCTTAGTGGCGCGGATGAGGGTCTGGCTCAGGACCTTGGAACCAGACCTTATCCGTATCATGTTGGGGGCATCTTGGGGGTCGTTGGGGGCTCTCTCGGGGCCGTGCTGGGGGGAACGTTAAGGCCTTGTTTGTTGTTAGTTGTCTAGCCTATTGTCTGGTGGCAGCCGTTGCAGCCGCTGCCGATTTGGACGGGCATCGAACTCGAATGAGCTGCCCAGCAGACAGATCATTGGTCATGCGACCTATGCAACATGCGTAAGCAAATGCCAAGCAAATACCTCATCACTATCGTTTCCGACCGCTTGGCGGGTTGTATACCGTGCCTTTCCGCCAAACCTATGTCCGACATGATGCCGACGAAATCCTCCCCGCCGTATGTCCACGAAACTGTAGGTGAAAGATACTGCGACTGATCGCCGATGTGCCATAGTACATGAAACTTGCTAGTCTCTTTCCACAGGTACAACGGCGGGTCATTGTTTTTTGCTGCCACGTGGAGCCACTGGTAGTGCAAATGGATTTTGTCGATGGCCCCCCTGAGTTTCGCTACGACGTGGTCTGGGAGAAACGTCCAATGATACCCGTCGGGCCCTTTCGCATCCAAGCACTCATGAAACTGTTTGAAGTACTTCAGAACGAGGGTCACGTGGCTGTAATAAGCAGTCTTCTTTGCGTACTTGCACCACACTTCATACATGATCGGGGCGAGGTGTCTGCACTCCGCGGCTTTGCACCTCAATATCGGGTAATCTGCTTTCGGTTTTTCCATGTCCGTGAACCTGTCCAAACTCATGCGTGAGATTTGCGTTGACGTCTTCCTGGACCGATATAGGGCTGTTATTTCGTTCCAAATAATAGTTAACTTTTCCATTGGGCTCGCAGCAACAACCAAATCTTCAGCGTACGCAAGGTGCCACAGTACATTGCCATGTATGTTAGGGCCAACTCCCAGGCTGACCACGTGGAGCTCGTCGTCCTGCACGCTGTAGATGTGACAACCCAAACCGCCATCTTCCCGCTTCTTGAACAACGCATGGGGCGGTTTGCCTTTAGCTACACAATGTGCCTCCCACGTAGCACTGTCTTTGAACGTGGTGTTGGGCCACTGCACATGTGGCCCGAACGTGAGATAGTTCATGGCCGTCTCGGAAGTGTCTGCCTTGCAGTTGTGGCATGGGTGGGTCGACGCCCAGTGCCCTGGCATCTCGTAGTGGTTGATCAAGAAATCCAAATCGCCACTCAACACCCAAGGAACTCCGAAAAACCCGTCTGCTAAGTTTGTCCCAGGAAGGCCGTCGCCATCAGAATAAGGATCTCCGTTCCAATCGCGGGTGGGGTAACGACCTTGCTCCAACGCCCTGAATGACCAAATCAAGATTCTCCAAAACTCTGTTTTCGTCGTTTTCCCATGTTGGAAATTGTCTGCCTCGACTACAGCAGTTTTGTTGAAAAAACCGCCAGCGAAAGAGTAACGATCAACAGTGGTGCCCCGTCCTAAAATCCCAAACCAGTTGATGCATTCTAAGCTCAGATCTTTGCTGCACTCAACTCCATCACCATGGATTCCAATGGGCACGCCGTGCGAGAGGAGGTTTGGCTTATCCATATTTGGGTTGCCTTGCCGCCTGGGGTCATCTCGTCTAACTTGCCTCCAGAACGATGATATCTTGTGTTTGGAAGCCCCGAACTTCACATCAAACTCATACCTGAAATGCTCGAACAAATGTGCAAACCAAACGTGAGGCATGTTATAATACTGCTTGACCAGCGCTGGCCCTGACAAGGTCCCCTTGGTCAAAACCACTGGTATGTCGCCGCCGATCGGCTCTGGCACTGCCACCAACGTTCGAATGTAGCGCACTAGGTCCCTCCAACAATTGCCAGCATTCTTGCCCGACGTGCCGAGCGTACTCAACTTCTCGATGACTGGATGGTGGGCGCCGTCCTGCACGGCGAACGAAGCGATTGTCTGAACTTGGGTCGCAGAGAACCTTCCGAAACAAAACTCCTCCATCAAATAAGACCCCAGCGCGGACTTCGACCCGCGGCAATTGTGGTCTGCTGTTCTGGCGCGCTTGTGCACCCCGCCTCGGTCGGCCAAGAAGGCGCCGATGGCGTGCACCCACTCCGCCCCGCCGCCCCCTGGCTCAGCCATCAGACGGCCGCCCGCCGACGGTGGTCGGCGGCGCGCGGCAGCTACATTATAGCGGACATGACTCGGATCCGAGCCCAAACTGCAACCACAGAATTAACAAAAACAAATCTGTTTTTAATGAAATCATAGTCTACATGGTGCGTTTCTTTTGGAAAACCGACGTCTGTTTTGTCAATATGTTATTCGGTAACAACATAACAATTATCAAAATAAGCGCTTTTTTTGCAAAACTGAACTTGCTGATATGGACAACCTGTACAAGTAGTTGAACATATTTAACAATAGTAGCCCTCTTTTTAACAAAACATGTTCTTCGGTTTTCCAAAAAGGAACCTCATTTTATTAGAACATGATGTCTGGTGTCGGTGATTTTATCAAAACCAACGTCTGTTTTATAAAACCGAACCTCTTTTTATCAAAACATGACGTCTGCATATGATTATTTTAACAAAACCGACGTCATTTTTGAAAAAGGAACTCAAATTTGATAAAAAATGACGTGGTTTCCTCTTCAAAAAAACAAAGCAATATTTCATCAAAAGGAGATGTAGTTTTGATAAAACAAGTGTTAAACAATTATAAAAACAATCTTTTTTTTTAAAAACAAATTACTGTGTAGTATCCCGTCCACAATTGTAAAAGCAGCGTTCTTTTTGTTAATTATTTGTGGTGCCTTACTGATGCTTTTGCAAAATAAGGCTTGTTTTTGCTAATTTAATCGGCGGCTCCAGAGAGCCCATCTGCGTTCGCGAGGCCCTGAAGGACCCACTGCCGTAGAGCCCCTCGCCCCTCTCCTGAGACCCCCCATGGAGGCCCCCAGTGCCAGAGAGGCCCCTGCCCCCTCGGAGACTCACGTCGCCCGCCCCACTCGGCCGCGGGCGGCGCGCGCGGGGCGTCGGCAGCTCCCCGCTGAAGCAATTTCGAGGACAAGCCCACCGCCAGCCCTGCCCGCCGAACAGCAAAAGTTCCGGTTCTGGGTCGCCCGCGCCAGGGGTCAGTTGGGAGCGCTGTCGCGAGCTCCGCCGAGCCCCAAGGGTGGGAGTAGCAGGACGGCCGAACGAGAGTGGACGGAAGAACGAGCACGCGCAGATAGCGAGGATAATAAGCGAGAACAACAGGGAATGACGGAGGGAATGAGGAGGGAGTGAAGGCGGGAATGAGGAAGGGAACGCACTTCAACCATGAATTATTTTCCATGGTACACTACACTGATACACCACAGTAATGCACTACACTAATACACTGCGCCAGTACACTATACACGAATACACTGCATTGCTACGCTACGCGAACACACTGCGCTCATACACTACACTGAGGGGGGATGCGCTTTAATCGCGCATACCTTTCCATGATACACTACACTAATACACTACACTAATTCACTACGCTGAGACACGATACACGAGCACACTACGAATACATTACACTAATACACTACATATAAACTACCCATATATACTACACTAATATACTACGCCAGTACACTACACTAATACCTACAATGACACACTGCACCAGTAGAAGACACGAATACGCTGTGCTCGTGCATTCCGCTAATGAGCTACGCCAGCGCACGACGCTGATACGCTACACGAATACGCTACGCAAAGACACTACACGCTACGCTAGGGAAGATGGGGGGTGGAAGAGGAGGTCGTGCGGGGAGGGAGAGAATGGGCCACAGAAGAGCTACCCCTCCACCGCGCTGGGCCGTCTCCGAAGCCAAGCACACGGCCAACGCGGCCAAGGAGATAACCCAGACGGGTGGAAAAGCAGCTCCTCGGTGGACAGGTGGAGGAGGTAGAGGATTGTGTATGTATGTGTGTGAGTGCGTGCGTGCGTGTGTGTGTGTGTGTGAGTGCGTGCGTGTGTGTGTGTGTGTGTGTGCGTGTGTGTGTGTGCGCGTGTGTGTATGTGTGTGTGCGTGCGTGTGCGAAAGTGCGCGCGTGTGCAAGTGCGCGTGTGTGCGCGTGGTTTTGCTTCAGCATGTGGGCTGAAAATGCGCGGTGCACAATGTCAAACATTGTAAGATGCGCGCCAAGATGGCGCCGAACGGAGACGGTGACACGGGACGACCAAGTGCTCGAACCCCCTGGCCAGCGGAACGACCCCTGAGGGCAGGGGCAAGGTAAGGGTCGGCGGGGGGGAGCGGGGCACGAACCACACGTGTTGCACCTGGTCGTCTCGGGTCAGGCCTCGGAGCTCCAGAAGCTGCGCATGCTCGCACGCGCGCGACCACCGCCTCGAACCCCGTCAGGCGGCCAGAACTCCAACCCGTAGTAGCATACGCGTTGCCAATCACCAGGTCGACCACTAATACCCACACGCCTTCTTGCGCATGTCCATCACGTGCTTCTTGGTCATCGGGGTCTTCGACTCGTTGATCTGCTTCGCGAACTTCCCGACGATGGCCTGGTAGTTAGCGGCCCTCGCCTGAGTGACCTCCGTGAGAAGGTGCCACTTGCTCAAGCTGCCATCGCGGAGCTTCACCTTGCCCTGGATGTAGGACCTGGCGGGCTTCGCAGCGTTCGTGATCTTGACCTCCTTGATGGGGCTGGTCCACCACTCGGTATCCCAGCTGCCGCCGCCACCGCCACCACCCCCGCCGCACGTCTTACCAGCCGCCTTCCTCCTCTTGATGCCCGTCGCCAGGAACTTGGGGGCAGTCACAGTGATGGATGCTGCAGGACGCTTCTTGCTGGACTCCGCGGGTGCGCCCTTCTGCTCCTTCTCGGGCGTCGCCAGTGAGCCCTTTGCCGCATCCTTGGGAGGCGGCGTCCCGTCGGCCAAGATACCATGGGCCACCTGCGCGGCCGCCTCCTCGAGGGCGTCCTCATTGATATCCTCGGAACCCTTCCCCGCCTGATGACACTTCGGGTCGGGCTTCGCATCGGAGCCCTCGAATACCTCCTCGAAGTTCACGCTGGTCGACTTGGACTCCGCCGCGGTCGGCTTCTTCCCCACGGCCGTGAACATGGACGCCGAACACAGCTCGGGCCAACAGCCAGTTAGGTCAGACAGCAGGGCAAGGTCAGGAATGCCATCAGCTAGATCGAGCTGGGCTTGGTGGGCCTCCCTCTCCTTGATCGAACTCTTCATCTTCAGCACGAGGTCGGACACGGTGTCCCTGACCCGATCGGGGAGCCGCATCGCGTGCCTGACCATGGTCTCGGGCTTCTTGACGAAGCCGCGGAGGTCCTCGCGGGCCCCGTCCACCCTGATACGCCCTAGGAACCCCAAGAACCCCCTCCCCTCTGCACGAATCCCTCGAGATCTCTCGAGAGGCAAAGTGCCCGAGACGCCTGGGATGCCGTCAGAGGCGCAAGAGAGACCAACATGAGGCTTATTAGGAGGCCACGAAGAAGCCCTGCCCCACCCACTCCAATAACGATTCAAATCTAAAGGGATCCAGCTGGCACCCAAGAAGCTTCTGGCCCACGGCCCAAGCTCGGTGGTGTGATGCAGCAAAACAGTGCGTGCGATAAACACACGGGTAGTTGCGTCGCGCACGTGCGATTGAGTATGTATATACATGCATGTTCGAGTACATAGCTATGGCCGCGCGTGCGCGTGCGTGCGCGTGCTTGCGAGAGTGCGCGCGCACGCGCGGGCGTATGCATGTAAATGCATATGCCCACCCATGCGTACTAATACTGCGTACGCGTTCATATATAAGCATGTCTACAACTATACAGCCATGTACCTGTACACCTGCCCATGTCGGTTCCTGCAGCATGAGCGAGTACTTCGAGGCGAGGAGCTCTGCGACGATCGCAGGGTCCTCCTTGTAGTACTTGATCTTGCACTGCCGCATGACCTCCACAAACACCGTCCGCAACTGGTCCCACTTGACCGCCCCGTCCTGGGACCCCGAGCGGTTGATGATCTTCTCGAGAACCTCGGCCTTGGCAGCGATCGACCTCAAGCACGGGGCGTATTTGTGCTGCTTGTGCGATTTCGTTTTGTAGGCCATTGGGTCCAAGAGCTCGCCCATGCAATCGGGGTCGCCACCATCCGTGGAATGTAAGAGACTGGTTAAATCGCACACCAGCGAAGGGATGCTGATATTCGGTATCTTCCCAGAACGTCGATTCTCCTGAACACCGCGAGGCATGTTTCTGAAGGGCTCTGACCTGATCCTGAAATGGCTATGCAATGCCCGCGAAGGCGGGATGCGGAATCAAGTGCAACCGATCTTCGGATTGACCCCCGTCTGTTTGCCCGACCAGGCGCCCGAGGAGGCAGGGGGGCAGGCGGGGGCGACGGGCACGCGGCGGCGGGGGGGCTCCAGGACGGGGGGGGGGGGGCTCGGGGGGGCTCGGAGGGGGAGGGGCAGGGCGGGGAGGCCAATCGGGCGCTCGCCGTTGAGGCCCCTCACACAAAAAAAAAAAAAACGAACGGGGAAACTGCATCCCCCCTCGCTCCAAAAACCATTTCTGGAAACGGTTTGTATATTTGCGAGCCTTGGGCTGCTTGGCGGTCCCAGCGTCCCCCTGGGTGCCTCGCGGGGCCACTCGGGGCTCGTGGGCATCTCTTACACACCTACACAGCTAGCCAACAAAACAACCAGACGATAAGACGATGCGACTGATTCTATTACCGTCTTATCGTTTTCCCACCTTAAGCTATAGTTACTACCCATGGACCATAGCTATGGCGTCGAGAGCCCGAACGCCCCACCTTGGCCCCCGCCCATCAGGGCGCCCCACTTAGAGCTCGCCGTGGGGCCCCTTCCAAAAACAAAACTGGGAAACTGCACGCCCCCTCCAAAAACCGTTCCTGGAAACGGTTGCTCGGTCAATCCCAACCCCCTCCTCTTGATCACCACCCCCCAAGTAAGGCGCCTTGATGGGCGGGGGCCAAGGCGGGGCGCTCGGCCTCCAGACACGGGAGGGCCCTGAGGGGAGCCAATCGGGGCCCCGTGGAATGGCATAGCACGGCATAGCTATGACCCGTTGGGTGATAGTCGGAGCTTTGGGTGATAAGACGACAAGGCGATAAGACGATAAGACGATAACTCTCATCGGCTCATCGTCTTATCGTCTGGCGGGCCATGTATCGTCTTATCGTATTACCGTCTTATCGTCTGGCGGGTCTCTATATCGTCTTTTCGTAATATCGCCTGATCGTCTTATATCGGCTTATCGCCTTACCGTCTTATCGCATTATCGTAGGGCTTTGAGATAGCAGGCCCAACTTTCCATCACAGTGCATATTTGCATAGATATATCTCTCTCTCTCTCTCTCTCTCTCTCTCTCTCTCGTCTCTCTCTCTCTCTCTCTCTCTCTTTCTCCCTCTATCTCGTTCTTTCCCCCGCTCTCCCTTGACCTATCCCCCTCCCATCTCCCTCTTTCCCTCTCTCTCTCTCTCTCTCGCTATATATATATATATGTATATGTATCGTCGCTCTCCTTTCCCCGTTCACGAGGGCGTTTGCAGGTGCGTGTGTCTGTATGCATATACCTGCATTTAAAACAACGCACACATCCTGCAATCTTCGGCGGGCCGCGGGGGCGAGCGGCCACCGAGCTACCTCGCATCGCGGGCTCGCGCCAAACTTCCGCCCCATCGAAAGAAAGGGCGCAGGGGGGGCGAGGGGCGGACATCGGAGGGGGATGGGGGGGGGGGAGGGTGGGGGCGAGGACGTGGTGGGGCGCCAGCGGCAGGAGGAAATCTTCTCTCTTTTTTCTTTACTTGCGAGAGCCTGGGCTCGAAGCTCCAGCGGCGCCCAGCTGCGCGCCTTGCACGCGCGAGCAGGCGCGCGAGACCGCTGAGAAGCAAAAGAATGCTGCAAAGCTGAAGCCGAGGCGCGAGCGCCCACCCCCTTTCTCCGACCTTCCCTTGCATGCCAAACCTGAGGGATCCCGAGGGGCAAGCTCGTGAACTCGAACGGCGGCCATCTCATCCAGGATGAGCGGCCAAATCTATACAAACAGAGCCTACTTGCGCACAACTACTTCGCAACGCTCCACTGGATAACATACAGGATCGAACTCCCGCGGCAGCCAAAGACCGTGCTGCTGGGCTTTGCCGTTGTACGCGAAAGCAGCGCCACCGTTGATGTAGTAGGCCCTGCTGCCGAGCACGAACACGCCACGCTTCTTGATGGGCGTCTTCGTGAGCTGGAACAGGATGTCGAATCTGACGCTCTTGTCGCCGTTGCGCTTCTCAAGGCAGCACAGGTGGCACTCCACGCGCCCCTGGTCCCTGCACGTGATGCACTGGTCCATGCAGCACTTCGCGCCCCCGATCAGATCCATGACTTGGGGGGGCGGGTAGTGGATCAGCTGAGCGTCGTGCTGAACCGAGGGGGTGTTCCAGCTGAAGTAGACGTTTGGTTTCATGATGATGGTCGGGATGGTGGCTGCTGGATCGACGACCTCCAGGTACCTGGCGATGAGGTCGCCAGCAATGGAGCCAGCGAAGAGGTTGAACAATCGTTCCACAGCCTTCTCTAAGTACACATTGCATGGGTAGTCTTCGTCGTCGGCCCTGTTAAAGCCGTAGCGGACAACCAAGCCTGCGACGACATCATCGTCGCTGGGAAGCTGCACGCGAGACTCGACCTTCTGGTTGTTGGCCCTGTGCGCAGCCAGGGCTAGAGTGAGGACGCGCTTCATCTCGGACTTCAGCTGCTTCGAAGGGCTCCCGACCGTTCCGATGGCCACCCGCGATCTGTCTGAATAAATATGCTTGATGACACCCCTGCACGAGAGCTGGTGTTTCGCCACTGTTTGGTTCTTAACCCTCACATCGCACCATGCGCATGTGCTTTTTCCCATTGAGGTGGAATGCACGGCGCGGTGGCCCCGCGCTCGACAACAGCTCGGACCAGTGCAGCTACAACGGGCACGGCGAACAACATCCAACAACGCAACGGTAATGCAACGCACGTCATCCCCCTCAGCAGCCCCCGAGCAAACTACTGGGCCCCAAGAAGGCTCTAAGATGGCCCCAGAAGGGGCCCGTTGGGCACTTATCTCTGCTGACCGAATCGCGAATACGAGCAAACGCTTGTGTCGCTCATGAAGGCGAGGGGGGAAGGCCCAGAGGAAACGCCCGACAGAGCATTAAGCAGGCCAGGATAACACACCTAAACGAACAGCAACACCAGGGGGGTCAGATCAACGACTTCGCCGTGCATTGCGGGGCCCCGCAACCCCCTCCTCCTCCCACCTCCTCCTCCTTCTCCTCCTTCCTCCTCCTCCTCCTCCTCCTTGTCCTCCTCCTCCTCCTCCTCCTCCCTCCTTCCTCCTCCTCCTCCTCCTCGTCCTCCTCGTCCTTCCCGTCCTCCTCCTCCTCCCTCCCCCCGCTCCTCGTCTTCCTCCTCCTCCTCCTCCTCCTTCCCCCTTCTCCCTCCTCCGCCGCCGCCTCCTCGTCCTCCTCGACGTCGGCAGGGGGGGGGGACGCGGGGGTGCAAGGGCGAGAGCGGGGGGGGTGGAGGGCGGAAGAGGAGGTGGCGAGGTTTTTCTGGTGGCAACGCGAAGTTCGAAATCCTCAAAAGAGTCCGCCAGCAAAGCCATCGGCTTTGTTCACCCAGGTAACCTACCATTGCTGCTTCAAATATATTATCGCCCGTAACAATGTTGGCTTAAGTTCGCAGCCAGAGCGACCACCAGTTTGGCACAGGGAACATATTTATACGGATTCGCAATTCAAGATATCCTAAAAGTTAGGGCACCACTGCGTAAGTTGTAACCTAAAATATAGAAGCCTGATAAACCATTGCCTATATTTTAGGAGCAACTTAAAAGTTAGGCCATCATCATTTTTGACCTAACTTTCTAGGTCCAGGATGCTCAGGGTTATTAGCGCCTAGGCAGTCAATCGTAGCCTTGTATTCGATGTCCGACCATTCTGCCCCGAACACGGGGTCTTGGCGCAGAAAGCCCAGCAGCGGCCCGTCCGCCATCACGAACCGAAAAGCCAGAAAACACCAGCGTCGCACTGCTCGCGCGCGCGGGGATCACGCGGCGGGCCGACTGCAACGCAGCGCACTCAACACGCGTACAGAAAGACGGCGACGCCGGTAGCAACGCGAGCGAGGTGCCTGCAGATACCTGGTCCGCCGCTTCGCAGACGCGAAACGAACGCGCGCGCCCCGAACGCGGGGGGGAAACGGCGGCGCCGGGAACGCAGCGCGAGATGCCTGCGGAAACCTGGTCCGCTTATGGCCGCGAGCGCGGGTCACGCGTCTTACCGAGCGGGCAGGCGCTGGCCAGCCGGTCGATCCTCGCGCTTCGCGCGCACGGCCCAAGCGGCACCGTGGCCGCCAGCTCCATCGAGGGGCTGCCTGAGGGCCCTGCGGCAGATGTGCGCCTCCGTGGCGACGATCTGCTGCGATCGCGCTGGGGGGCTGGATGCTCCCGCCGCCCGCGCGCGCGACAGTAAGAACGCACAAAAGGGCCAATGTGACACGTCTCGCGACATGAGGCGGGCTGCGTTGACGGCACCGCGTCGTCAGACGACATCGCTACGCGGCGTACTTAGTAGCCCGCGCAGCGACCCTTATGCGGCCTCCAGTTGCGGGAGGAAGCGCGCAAATCCACAGTGGGGCGACACGCGCGGCGCGAGCGCGCGCGTTTGTTAAAAGCGCTGTGGTCGCGCGCGCCGCCCAAGGCGCCCGCGACCCGCGCTGGCGGGCGCACTTGCAGCTTTGCCCGGCGGAAGCGCGCTTCATCGCCGCTGTCTGGATTGTCCACTAGACGGTAGCGTATCACGGGCGCATAGACGATCTGGGGCTTAGCGTAGCCCATTATGATATGGCAGACGTCGCGCGGCAAACGCGGTGCGCATTGGGCCGGGGCGAAGCGCAGTTCAGCCCACACCTGCCCCAGCCTTACTAACCGAGAGCCGACTGCTCCGAGTCGGACTGGCGACCAGCAGCTCTCGTTGGCAGGTGGTGCTGGCATTGCTAGGGGCGGGCCCCTTGGCTCTCGCCACTGCAGCCTGGGGCCCGCCCCCTTAACCAGCAGGCAGCGAAGCCGCTCGCGCGCCTGCGACACTGTGTCTGCGTGCGCGACCCGCGCGCGGGACGCGGTGCGCACCAAGGGGCCCCTTTCTGTTTTCGCCTCGAACGGCGCGAGCGCCGCCTGCGCAGCCTGCTCCGCCATCGCAAGCAAGCAGAAGCCGCTGACTTCACCCGACATTCGGAGCCGCTGCGAACCTGCGGCAGCCAGAGCAAAAACCGTCGACCGACGGCGGGAGTTCGCTGCCTTTGCGCTGCGAGTCTGGCGCGCTGCGAGTCTCGCGCTCGACTGTTCACTGGGAATGCGAGAGCAACGTTTGCAACGATTGGCCACTATGGGCCTCCAAGCGAGACGCGCGGGTCTGCTGGCAGTCAGGCAGGCCGCAACGGCCGCCCTATCGAAGATTGGCCGCTCTAGGGCCGCCAGACATGCGGGCTGGCGTCGGCTGCCCTGCTACCGAATGGCCACTCTGGGCCGCCAGGCGAGGGTCGCTCTGGACCCGCGAGGGGGAACCCTATGGGCACGCTGGTCACACTGCGCCGACGTAAGAAGCCACTCTGGGCTCGATAGCAATGCCGTGACCCCTCAGGGCCGTGAAACAGACTCCGCCAGGGTGGAGAAACAACGCGTAGGTCGTAGGTCACCAAGGACCAGCGGCGTTGGCCCGAGGCGAACCAAGGGACACAGGACCCGCAAGGAAAAGCTCTAGACAACGACACCCACAAGGGGCCACACTGGGCCAGAAAAGAAGAGCGACCGCGGTCGCGTCCGACGCACTCTGGCGAACGGACGCCCCGCGCGTCGCCCCCAGGGTTGGTCCAGAGCCGCACACTGGCAGACAGAGGACCACACCCCGGCCAGCCGCCCCACCTTAAGAGTGCACACTAGGCAGGTGGGGCGCTGCAGACATGACCGGGTACTTGATATCCCGCCCCGCGGCCAGGCGGCAAAGAGGAGACATCACGACCGTGCGCGGAGGAGCGGAGGGAGGACGGACCCCGACGCACGGCCGCGCGGCACGCCAGCATGCCCGCGCGGGGCCTGGCCCGCCCGACGTAGCGGCGGCGCGTGGCGGGTGGACATGCGGGCGCCCGCCATCGCGCGGTGCGCCGACGGCGGGACACTCCCGCCTGGGGGCGTCGACTTATGACTTGCAATAACAAGTTACTACTGCCCCCCAATATGGCCTCCAAAACAGCCCTGAAGCATCCCAGGAGGGCCCCAAATCGTTTCGGAGAGGCATCCATGCAGCTTCCGACGGCATCAGATGGGCCAGAACGCCCTAGAACGACCAAGGAGGCCCCCAAAAGCCCCAAGGCCCCCCCAAAGGCCAAAGCAGGCCCCCAAGAGGCCCCCCCAAACCCAGAGGAACCCCCCAGGAGGCCCCAAAGGTGGCCCAGAAGCTTCCAAAATGACGCTTCCTTCTCCTTTGTCTGATCTTCCCCGGAATCCTCCTCTCACTGTTCCCCGGAGGGTTTCCACAACGGCTGGGGGAACACATGGTTCGATGGCTTGGCAAAGCTTTGGCCGCAACGCTCGGCAACGTGGGCGATTCCGAAAGGCAGGGGGCGGCGCTGATTCGCCGTAGGCTCCGCTTCGACACGCATAACCTCAGGCGGCGATCGAGAAACCCCCCATGTTATCTCAGAGCCGCGCCAAAAACATCCATGGGGGGGATTTTAAACGAACGATATGTTCAGCACCATGCCAAACAGGAAAAACAACTCCTCCCGCGCAACCGGCACCTGAAGTAAGGGCCGGCGGCAAGAACGCAAAGACATTGACATTATTTTCGGTTATTTGCGGGCGCTTCACGGAATGAGGACGGCTTGTGCTCAAAATGTTGTTTTCGCCTTGGCGCCGCGCGCATTCGTTTGTCTTCATACGAAAAGTGCATGGGCTTCACGGGTTGACGGCGGCCCGCTTTCAACATGTTGCCCTCGCCTTGGCGCAACAATCGTTTTTATCTGAAAGGATAACGCACGCGTTTCACGGCTTTAAAGCGGCACGTTTCCAACATGTGGTTACCGCCTTGACGCCGCGCGCATTCCTTGTAACAACTTGCACGAGCTTCACGGATTGAAAGCGGCTCGCTTTCAAACTTTGGCTCTCGCCGTAGCGCCGCGCACACTCGTTTTGAAAATTTGCGCGGGCTCCACGGATTGAGGGCGGCTCGTTTTCAACATGTAGTTCTTGCCTCGCCGCCGCGTGATTTTCATATCGATAGAAAGTGTAACTGTCACGGTCTGAGGGCGGCACGCTTCCTCTCGCCTTAGCGCCGAGCTTGTTCCTTCACACGTGTATATAAATGTACACGTGTGTATACATATATATATACATATACATATACACGTATATACATACATACATACATACATGCATACATACATACATACATACATACATACATACATACATACACACATACACACATACACACATGCACACACACATACATACATACATACATACATACATACATACACATACATACACATACATACACATAAATACACATACATACACATACATACACATACATACACATACATACACACATACACACACATACATACACATACATACACATACATACATACACACATACACATATATGTATATATATATACATACATACATACATACATACATACACACATACATACATACATACATCAATTCATGCATATATACATATATACACATATGTATGCAAGCACAAAATTCACGGATTGATGGCGACTCGTTTCCAACATGTAGTCGTTTTGGCGTCGCGCACACCCGTTATTAATAATTGCGCAAAGTTCACGGGTTTGGGGCGGCTCGTGTTCAGAATGTGGCTCTCGCCTCAGCGCCGCGCGCAGTCGTCTTCAACAAATTGCGCGAACTTCACGGATTGAGGGCGGCGCGCTTCCAACACGTGCCCCCCCCCTCAGCGCCGCGAGCTTTCGAGGTAAACACTTGCACGAGATTCACCGATTGAGGGCTGCTCGCCTTCAGCATGCAGTGTCGCCCTAGCGCCGCGCGAACTCGTTGTCAACATTGCACGAGTTTTGCGGATTGAGGGCGGCCCGTTCCAACGCGCGGCGCTCGCATTGACGCCGAGCGCAATCGCGTAGAACATGTCGGGGGCTGGGCGTATGGAGGGCGACTCGCCTTCAAACTGTAGCTCTCGCCGTAGCGCCGCGCACATTCGCATCTGCAAATTGCGAGGGCATCGCGGATTGGGAGCCGCTCGTTTTCGCGGCGCGGCCGTCGCCTCAACGACGCGCGCACTGGCTTTAGAAAATGGCGCGAGCTTCACGGATTAAAAGCGGCACGCCCCGAACCTATGGTTCGCGCCTTAGCGCCGCGCGCATCCGTTATGCATATGTGCAAACGCTTGGCATCACGAAGGTTTTTCGTTTCAAGAAGTGGCCCTCACCTTAGCGCCGCGCGCATTCGCCTTGCAACCTCCGCACAGATTCTATTGATTCCCGTTGGCAACGCGCTGGGAAGTGCGTGCTGGATCGATTCAGGGTTGTCAGATGGCAACAGTTACGTGGATTCGCTGCGTTGACGCCAAGACTGGCCATGATGGCGATGTTGACGCTGGCTGGATGCCGACGACGGCCAGTCCCGTCTTTGCCTGAAGAGTATCGCGTCTGAAAGGACGGAAATCTCAGGAGGTCCTGGGCACCGAGAACACTTCCTCGGCTGAGCGGTGCAAGCCCTCCCCCCGTGGTCTCCCTCTTTCTACGTCGTCCTCCTCAGCCTTGTCTTGCTGGCCTTCGGGGTGAGTGAGTCTGGGGCCTGAAACGCTGGGACGGACAGCGCGACTTAGACGGCATTGATTTGACTAGTTGCCTGAACCTCACGGCTGCGGGCGGACTAGACCCTAAGAAAACACAGCACAACTACAGAAAACCATACCTTTCCGACAAATCCCGCGACGCCCCGAGATACCCGACTCATTCCACGACACGCCGAACAATTCGGAAAACCCCAAGAATCCCAGCACACCCCACGATTCCACAAAAAAACCCACAGTCACGGAAAGTGGGAAATTACCAGAACCCCAAGACATTCAGACTAATCCCAGGAAGCATCCACGAACCCCTTCTGAACCCCAAGACCAGAGAAATCTCAATCACCACCAAGTCTCAAACCCTTAAGAACCTCGAGGATCCAAAAACACCCCGAGAAACCAAAAGAATTCCAAGCACCCCAAATTCAAATCGCAGCGATCGTCGGCGAAATGTTAGCACCCGTGGTCGCAGAAGTAAGATGTCAGAGTAGAACGGGGAGTCATGGAAGTAATGGTAGTAGTCGTAGTAGGAGGCATGCAAACGTGTGTACTTCGCAATAGGAATCGTAGAAGTAGTAGTAGACGCAATAGCAGTAGTAGTAGTCGCCGCCGTTGTACCGAGGGGTAAATGAAGTAATGGTACAATTGCGCCGAAACTTGTGGCACCACTGGTACGTGGTGGTAGTAGTATACTGTAGGTCGTAGTGCTAGCACGTCGTTTTGGGATATAATAATGCGAACACTTACGTGTAATGCTACTAACACGGCAAAACGCAGTAGTAGTCGTAGTCGTAGTACTTAGTCGTACTCAGTAATGCATGACAGTAGTGCTAGTACTTACTCGCAGTCGTAGCTGTAGCGATACAATAGTCGTAGTAGTAGTCGTAGTATTAGTAGTAGTAGTAGTAGTAGTAGTAGTAGTAGTAGTAGTAGTAGTAGTAGTAGTAGTAGTAGTAGTCGTAGTAGTAGTCGTAGTAGTAGTAGTAGTAGTAGTAGTAGTAGTAGTAGTAGTAGTAGTAGTAGTAGTAGTAGTAGTAGTAGTAGTAGTAGTAGTAGTAGTAGTAGTAGTAGTAGTAGTAGTAGTAGTAGTAGTAGTAGTAGTATATAGTAGTAGTAGTAGTTAGTAGTAGTAGTAGTAGTAGAGTAGTAGTAGTAGTAGTAGTAGTAGTAGTAGTAGTAGTAGTAGTAGTAGTAGTAGTAGTAGTAGTAGTAGTAGTAGTAGTAGTAGTAGTAGTAGTAGTAGTAGTAGTAGTAGTAGTAGTAGTAGTAGTAGTAGTAGTAGTAGTAGTAGTAGTAGTAGTAGTAGTAGTAGTAATAGTAGTAGTAGTAGTAGTAGTAGTAGTAGTAGTAGTAGTAGTAGTAGTAGTAGTAGTAGTAGTAGTGCCCGTACTCAGTAGTACTCAGTAACCGTCGTCTTACTAATGCGCAGTAATAAACATAATGCAAGTCAGACCGACGCTGCCGCCCTAAACGCCGCGCGGACTGTGATCATACTGCGGCAATGAGAAGGCTGAGATCGGACTGCGGTCTGAGCGAAATGCCGAGCGCTGAAAGCATGTCCACGGGCGTGAACTGAACTGCGGCGGGCGCAACATGCGGAGCGCTGAAAGCACGCCCAAGAAATCAACTGAACGGAAATGTTGTCGCAACATATGCTGATTGGCCTTGCTGCGGGCTGAACACATGATAGCGGGTAGACTGCGACTGGCCCTAGTCCCCCCGCCCGGGAAGCTTCGAAATCCTGAGGTCTCTGATGTTTTTGGGAATCGTGCGCAACTTTGAGATCGGGATTTTTGAATTTCTACGGGCGCGTGAAATTACTTGGGTTCCTCGCGGCCCCCGGAGCCCCTGCCCCCCTTCCACCCCTCCATCCCCCGAGCCCGTGGCCGCCGACCGCTCGCCTGCGCGTGCCCCTGAGCGCGCTCGTCGCGCTCGCGATCCACCGCGGCGGCGGTCGCCCGCGCCTCAAGCCGCGACCGAGGGCGCGCGCGCAGCTGCGCGCGACGCAGCCCGAGCTGCTGCCGTACTCCTCGCGCGCTGGGGTGGTCTGAATCACCCCCGCGCTGTCGACGCATGCATGACACTCCTCATCACTCACGTTCGTGAACCGGGCCTGTTGGAAAACTGCCTTTCCGGGAATGCAAGACGCGCCGATGCCGCCACTCGCCCGACCTCTCCTTGGGCGGATGCTGACTAGGATTTCGGAGCAACTCCACCGGCGCCGACGACGGCCTCCGAGGAGGCCCAATGGCGAAAACGGGCTGAGAGAAGCGGCGCGCGCACCTTTTCCTCCGCTGACCTGAAGAACGGGCTCGGGCAAGTTCCTCAACCACTTCTCAAGCCCATCTGCGGCCCATCGCCAGGGGGCCCGACTCTGCGAGCGCTTCCCGCGCATGCCTCTGAGACCCCGCCTGCGCGGCGACCTTGCCCTGAGCCTCGCCCCGCGCAGCCGGCCCCTCGAGCCGCGCCCTTCGCGGCCGCCCGGCGCGGCGGGGGCTGGGCCGCGCCTGCGCCGGCGGCCTCCTGCGCCTGTTCCTCATCGCCGGCCTCGTCCCGAGCCTCATCCGTCGCGGCCGCCTGGGCCGCCCTGGTCTGGGCGTCGCCTGCAGCGGCGGCCCCCTCCTGCGCCTGCCCCGCAGCGGCGGCCTCTGAGTCTCGCCCGCAGCAGCTGGCCTTGCGAGCGCCTGTGGCCCCCCGCTCTGCTCCTTCTGAAATTCCGTCTCAGCGCTCGCTTCCTGCATCTCCCTGACGGGACTTGACCTCCTGCCTCAATCCCTCGGTCTCTTCCACCCTCTGCCCCCTCCTCGCCCCGTTCGGACCCGCGGGGGTGGCGTCGGGTGGCGTCGCGCGCCAGATGCTGACCATTGCCGCTCGGTCTCTTTCTGGGTGGCGTGTTTCTTGTCCGCGTTGGCCTCAGGGGGGGCGCGCGTGGTCGTGGACTTCGCGACCTCAAGAGCTGCTTCTTGCAGCTGCAGCTGCCAATTGCCTCGCCGCGCTGGCGCACTAGCGGACAATGGCCTTCTCCCTGCCCCTAGGCGTCGCGGCATGAGCGCGGCCCTCGCCCGCCAAACCCCCGTCTTCGAGCTCCGCGCAGCGCGCGACCTGGCGCCCGCAATCGGCCCCGCCTGTCTGAATACCCGGGCCCTCGCGAGCGCATCCGCGAGCGAATTTGGCTGCGAGCCTGGGGGGGCAGCCCGCGAGATCTGCGGGGCCCTGTCCTGACATATTTCGTTGGCGCCTTTCAATGCCCCGCGATGCCTGACGCGCGGCCCATCCAGACTGGCGCGCTGACCCCTCGCCTCGATGACGAAGAGAGCCCGCTCTGGCCTGCCGCGTGCGTCTCGGCGCCCTCTGGGATCTGAATCGGAAAGGGTACCTCATCCCGTCGGCTGATAGATCCTTTGGAAGCCTCTGCGAGAAGGTTCTAACACCCCCCGCCCCCGGACTGTCCTCGGCCGAAGTGCGCGCGAATGCTGCGAGTGACCAGCTGAAGAAACCTGCCTAAAAGAATGCGTGCTCCACGGTGACGGACCATAGCTGCATGGCCGAGCCGTCTACGAGCGGGGGGCCCTTGCCAAAATCCACCTGGCGCGATAAGTCCGCGCTGGCCATGCCGAGCCAACCGATCACATGGAGTCTCTGCCGCCTTTCTGCTGAAGTCCTCGAACGTCAGAAACGGCCTCGGCTTCGGAGTGCTCGGGCTCATCTATGTGAACGAGCTGAGTGGCGCGCGCCTGATGCTCATCGCTGCATCCATGATGCTCATCTCCTGAACGTCGTGGCGAACGCGCGCGCAGGTTCCGCCTTTGCCGAAGTGAGCCTCGCCGCCAGCGGATTCGCGATCGACCCTGCGCACCTACTCGAGGAACTTGTCCTCGTGGCACTGAAGCCACAGAAACACATCCGTAGCGCCCTTTTCCCTAGCATGGAGCTCTCCCCGAAAATCCTGCGGATTGCCGTTGGGCCCCCGCTTCTCACCCCCCCTCCTCCGCATTTGG